>CM031379.1:34981711-35173256 GCA_018290095.1 Polypedilum vanderplanki
AGAAAAGATTTGTTACTTAATTTTATGATGTCTCTTTTTTACTATTTTTTTATTGTTATTGAAGGATTGCGACAAGAAAAAAAAAAGAAAATTTTTATTATGATGAAAAAGAAAGCACACAAATTGACGACATTTGTTAACTTTTAAACAGACGGAAATAAAGTTGGAATGATGAACAATTGTAATCTTGCCCATAGGCCGATGTGAGTCATTTTACATTCTTTCTCTTCTTATCTCATCCTCATTCATTGCCTTCGTAGCCTCAAGTGCTATAAAATTTCATCTTTTTCTTCTTCATCACTATGTGCCTGCTATGGAATTTAAATTCATATTTCCCTTGTCTTTTCCTTCACTTCATTCTTTCTCTTTTCCGTTCATTGTTGCTTGCTTGCTGAGAATGTAAATTTATTCAACGGACAACTTTTCCATTCATTATTAGCTTTTTTCATTCATTCATTGAAAGAGAGAAGAAACAAGAAAAGAAAAAATATAAGGGAATGTAACTTATTAGAAAATTAAGCTTTCTAAATAAAGAAAAATTGTAGAAATTCTTTCATAAAATTTGTTGTAGGTAATTTTACAAAAAAATATATCAATCTCGACGCGGATGGTCGGACGATTAGAGCGCATTTTTGCCTAACAGATCAGTGTTTGGTAACAAAATTTCTCATGTTTTTAGTACTATTTTCTTGACCATAAGTCGTTTTTTTTAAAAAAATTCTCTATTGACTGACATGTTTTCTAGACGTTTCATGACATTTTAAGACTTTTTGGTGAAAAAATTTTTTTTGGTCCATGTGATGGACATGCATGTGGTGGACCACCCTTGGGTCAACACTTACCCAAAAAAACTCTTTTGATGGCTTATCTACACGTCGAGACCTTTCTAACAAGCTATCAACCAAAAATTTATTATCAAAAATTGTAAATTAGTTTTGTATAAAGAATTTTAGATAATTTGGTTGAAAATTAGATAAATTTACAAACAAACTTGTATAAAAGTTTTAGAAAATTCTACAATGAATTTTGTATTGTAAAACTTCAAGAAGCGTTTAAGAAGTATTGTAAAAAATAAACAAATTATATCATGTAGAAAAAAATACAAGAAATTTCTGTGAGAATTTTAGAAAATTACAACAAAAACATAAATTAAAATCTTTAATAGAAATTAAATTTTCACTTCATTTCCATCCCCTTTAAATAGTAGATAAAAGAAGCAAGAGTAAAAGAGTCTAATTTGATTCTGTTTTTGTATAAATGTTGATGAGCTCAGCCATAAAGACAACAGATAGGAATAAACAGCTTTTATGATTTTGATCAGTGAAATGCCTCAACATCATTACATTTACTATATGCTACTGCTGTTTCTGTTTTATCTTTTTAAGGAGAAAAATTTTCTCTCACTCTTTTTCCATCATAAAATATAATGAAGCTGTGAAAAACTTTAGTTTCATTACATTTTCATCGAAATTTAATTTTTTTTTCTATGAGGAAAGAAAAGTTTTTTTATGCTTTTTGAGTGATAGTAATTTTGACGACATTTGAAAGTCATTAAAGTTAAAACTTGAAATTATAATTGTTGCTGTTGATTGTTAATGTAAATTGCTTGAGGTTAAACTTTTATTTTTTTACATCATTAAAATAGTTTTTATGAGTGGATCAGCTAGAAAAAAAATTAAAAAAGTAGTTTTGATGTTACCAAAAATAAAAATATGATTTAAAATTTTTAAAAATTTGCGCAATGAGCACAGCAAGTAAAAATTTGTACTCTGATTACTTTTAGGTAATTTAATTTTTCTATTTTTAATATTTGCTTATGTTTCACAATTATTTGTCTATATTTTAAGCTTATAAATTTATAAAATTTCCAGTTACTCAGAAAAATATAAATTCAAATAAAAAAGTTAAAAAAATTTTTATTTCAAATTTTTGGAAAAAAAATCCGATGCTTCCTTTACAAAATAACACACGATATCAATTTTTCGTGCAAATTTATGCCGTTTAAAAGACATTAAAAATTCTATGAAATTTTATGCGCATCAACATCATCAACAACCATTTTCTTTTCTTTTCTTGTATATTTTTCTCTCTATGAATATTTTTAATTGAAATAATAAAGTTGGGGAAGCGAAAGCAAAAGAGAGTCTTTTTCATAAACATGCTATTCATGTGAGCATTATAATTTTTACTTCATGCATATTCAGCTCCCTCAGAAAATTTAAGTATATGAATTTTTCACTTTAACTGAAGCACTTAATGCTTCTCTTTTATAAAAAAATAACAACAACAGCTGTAAAGCCGCAAAACATCACAAAAGATGAGAAGAATTCTTTTTCTCCCCTCAGGTGTTGGTTCATTGTTATTTGCACCTGCATTCGCTCACATCAACATCAATTCATTATTTATGCTCAAAATACTTTAGCAAAATGTTTGTTTATGTTTTCTATGATGAGATGAAAAATCTCGACTATGAGTGAGTGATGACATTACAAGATTTTTTCTCTCTCTTTGCCTTTAATTTAATTGAATGTAAGCAGTGATAATGGTCAGAATGACTTAGTGTGAATGCAACAGGCTAAAATTGTTCTTTATTCATTTGTGAATTATCAGACAGCAGAATTTTTTTTCTTTCTAGTCATGAGACAGAAAATTATTTTCGTGGTTGTATGGTTTGGGAAGTTTTCAAGGTGAAGTTGATTTGATGAAAAAGTCTTTGTTGGAATTTTTTATTGATTTGTTAAAAAAAATTTGTGAGCAAAATTTCAGTAGATAAAAAATTGATATCAAAGTTTTGAGCATTAAGATTAGAATTAAAAATTTTTACGGAAATTTTAAACCTGGCAAAGAATTTTCCATACCTTGAAAAGTTTTTTGTTCTCACTCTATAGTTTGTAATTGAAGAAAAAAGTTTCCACAAAAAACTACAATTACTGAACATTTTTATCGAAGAATGAATTGATGTAATGAAAAAGCAAGAAAAAGAAAAAGTTCAATAATGTTAATGTTGCTATGGAAGAAGATTCAACTTCCTTTCACTTACACTCCAAAGAGAGTGTAATTCTTTTTTCAATTTTATTTACCGACAAGTTTGGATTCACATCGAATAGAATGCACAAACCGTGTAGCAATAAAAAGAGCTTTTTTGTGTTCGATTACAAGATGTTTCAATAAAAATTTCAAATTTCACCCTCGCTTCCAGGCAATAATCGACAAAATGAAGAAAAAAGCGAAAATTTTCTTTTGGCTTTTAAAAAATTCATTGCACAAATCCGCCATGAATATTTTTTCTTTCAATTTTATTTATTTTAAGTATAAAATAAAATAAAGGGAGTAAAAAAGTCATTTTTGACATGTTATCGATTTATTTACTGTATTTTAGATTGATTTAAGGATAAATATGTAATCTAGATTGACACGAGTGTGAAAATAAACTGAGGAACTTGATATTTTTAGTAAGACTTTCACGTATTGAAGATATAGAAAGAGATTGACTTTTTGAATTTCATGCAGTTTAAAAATTCAAACTGTAGTGATAAGACGTTTACTCATTATAAACCTTGCTTCAAAAAATTTGATGGCAATAATTTACTAAAGTAAACGTGAAATAGTTTCCTTGTAAAAATTTTATTTTTCTGATAAATTTTTTTTGTTTTGAATTCAAAAAATTGGCAGTTATTTTTTTCAAAATTATCATTATATTGAACATTTCAACATAAAACTGAAAATACTTGAAATATTAAATTTCTTTATTTGAATCTTTAAGTTTAATAAAAAATTATTTTTTGAAATTTTGAAAAATAAATAAAAATAGAAAGAAAAAATCCAATTTAAATCTCAAAGCTTCAATCCCCTCTTTTAGCTATCTCTACTGGTTAAATATTTCCTCTTATTTTCCTGTTCTTTTTTAAAAAATCTCAACCACCGCAGATAGCATAAAAATCCTCACACATACAAACAAAAATTTTCTTTTTCTTTTTTATCGAATAAATGAGATCAAAGGAGAAATGAAATGAAATCTTTCGCTTTTCTCGCAAGGTAGAGAGAGGACAAAAAATGATGATGACGATGATGATGCAGGTGGAAGAAAAATCTTTCTCGAGATAATGGAAAAATATTACCATCCAACCATAATAATAATTTTTCCTTTCTCTGTGCGCCTCTTTAATATTATTATTGTAAAGAAATTCGCTAAATTTAAAGAAATAAAAAATTGAAAATGCGATTTAAAGAAGATTACAACAACAAAAGAGAGATTTAAAAATAAAAGTTGTGCAATAAATTGATGGAAATTTATTATTATCGACATGTGTTAAAATCGAAAACTTTTTTTTATTTATTTTTGAATATTACAAAAGAGTATGTAAAAGTGGCAGTAGCAGACGGCAACTTTTATCTGTAAAAAATTTATTGTTTTCAAAAAATGTTTTTAAGGAAATATTTCATGGTTGGTTGATATTTGAAAAATTTTTGATTCATAGAGAACTAACAAAAAATTTTAATTTAAACGAAACTTTCAATTTTGAATTCTAGATTTACTGGAATTTTAGTTTGACGAATTTAGTAAAACTGTTTGCAAAAGTGTCATTTGAATAGAAATTTAAATTTAATTTAATTTTATTTTATTACTCTTTCATTAATTTCAAAATAAATTCTTAAATTATAACTGATAAAATGTTCATTTTTTTCTAAATGATACAATAATTTTGTTCCCCTTTTTTACTGTCTTCACTTTAATTTTCGTCAACTGTTTATGCCTTTTTTCTATTTAGACAAACGTTAACCTAATTTTACAACTTTTTTTTATAAAATTAACGTCATTGATTTTTATCACTTCTTCTTTTTCCAAAAAAGCAAAAATAACTTGCAATCACATCATAAGAAGAAAGAACATGAAAATTATGAGGCTGTTAAATGAATTTTAAACTTCTTTCCACTACATTGCTGCCCTAAGTGTATATGTCTACATTTTTCCCCCTCATAAGCAATGAAAATGAAATTATGTTTCCATTCCATTGTAAATTAAGAAAAAAATGATCTATGGATGAATATGAAGGAGAATATTTGTAAATAAGGGGAGAAATTCCTCGCTTGTGGGTGCTAGAAATGTACTAAAGTGAAATTGGATGGAAAATATTCAGTAAATTCTTTTTTACGAGGTTGTTTTTGTTGTAATTTCAATTTTATGACCAAATAAGGGTCAAAGGCAAATATTACAATTTTTTAATAGAAATTTTTTCATTTTTTTGACTAAATTCTGCGGTAAAAAATTTCACATTCATTAATGTCTCACATTCGATAAAAAATTAATTTTTGATTACTCATCACAATGAAAAAAAACAAACTATATCGCATGACACTTGTATGTGAATAAACCAATGATATGGCATTTTATCAGCTCATTTTATCGTTGATTAAATGTGACTATGGAACAATGCATGATGTTCTATTAATTTTTTTGCTATAACAGGTGGAATTTTGTTAGTTCGAAACTTGTGAAGAGCAAAAAAAAATAGAATTTTACGAGAAAAAGAAACTGTCTTTTCATTTGATGAAATTTTTTTAAGATTTCCTTAAGATTCGATTTTTAGATTTTAGAAATTTTTAATTGATTACAATTAAATTATACAAATTGATAACCAAATTTTCAAGATTAATCTTTATAAATATTTACAGCAAAGTTTTCAAAAATTAAAAAAATTTTGTAATGTTCGTACTTATGGACAAGCAAATTTGCATATCTAGTGTTAATTTTATTATAAATCAAAATTTTGACAACAAGAAAATACAAAAAAATAATATAAGAGAAAACAAAAAACTTAACTTTTAAATTGCAAGACTTGAGTTTAATTTAAAATTTCTCAATATTAAATTTTATACTATTCTAACATATTTTCCTATAATTAATTTAAGATAAAATGTATCTAAAAATAAATTTTCATTTCTATTTAAAAACACATCAGTACATAAAAGAGAAAATTTAAAATGCAATAAAAATGTAAAACCAGTCTCATTCATTCATTGAGAATGAAGATAAACTCAGAAGAAAAGATTCTAATTCAATTCTCAAATTTTCTATTTCTATGGAAGAAGAAATGTCTAAATATGTACACAATATTTGTGTTTAAACTGTTAGTAATAAAATGCAGAGAGTAAACAAATTGAGAAAAAAATTTTATCTTGAATTTTTCTATTTGACCAGCAGTAGCAATAGCAGAAGAACAGACATTGATATTTGTGCAGTAGATGTATGCCGGAAGCCAAAAAATGCAAACAATAACATTTCACAAGAATTTTTCATCTCTCTAAACTCAATTTAAATTCCAGAAAAAATGGAAATCAATTGATTACATGATAACAGAAAATGAACAGTCTTAAAAATCTTCTATTTGAATCACGTTTGTTCAATTTAAAAAAAAATTTTGATTTACTTCCGAAGAAAAATTCAATTTTTCTCTTCCTGCTTTAAAAATTAAAATTTTATGAGTTGGCAAAAAAAAGTCCAACGACATTTTATTATTAAAATCGATTTTTATTTCAACACAACAACCACAAAAGAAGGAAAGAAAATTTGTAGAATTAAAATATTAAAGAGGCATGACTTTATTAACAAGGAAATTCTTGCGTGAGGAGTGCAAAAATTGTTTGTTTTTTGAAATTGATTTTTTTCATAAATTTATTAAGTGGAATTTCATTTTTTGCACAAGGGTGAATTTTGACAGAAACTTGTCAAAATTAATAAATTTCATTGCGTGATTTTCTAATTGAAATTCTGAGTAAATTTTTTAAGATCTCATATTTCACCTTTCAATAACTCGTTTACTATGAGTATGTACAATTTATGAATAAATAAACCTACGAGTTCATTGATGAAAATTTAAAATTTATTTTTCTATGAAAAATTTTGTTTTAACTATAAATTTTCATTTCAAGTTTTTTTTTTCAAGGTCTGGAAATTACAAGGCCTGAGAACTCTTTTTGTTTTTCAGTTTTGATTTTTTGTGATTTTTTTGCTAAAAAATTTTGCGAAATCTGCTTCTTTAGGCTGATATTTTAGTAGTTTTACTCTTGAATATTCATAAAAACTAAAAATCAACCCTTAGAAGTAAAGATTATTCGCTAAAAATCAAAATTTTCTCAGGAAAAAAATTAAAAATAATTTTAATCATAGCAAACAGAGGGAGTTCTCAGGCCTTGGGAAATTATTTCTACAGTATGGAGGCAAGTGATTAGAAACTTTTTAATTTTTTGAATAACTTTTGTTAGAAAGCTGCTATATATAGACATGAAAATTGAACTAAAATTTTCCTCTTTTCATTAAAATCCCAAGAGTGTCTCTCTAGCTATAAAATGACATGTGAAATAATCACAAAAAATAAAATTTCTTCCACGGTTGATAGAGCAGCTCACTCTAATAGCATATGACGCTGAAAGTCTATTTTTAGTTGCGCTCATGTTGATACACTTTCTGCATTCATAAATATGTCACACAGGAAATGCAAAAGATTTTCATTTACATAAAACACGTCGAGCGATGTGACATGCAATGAAGCTTGTTGTTCCTGCCAAAAAAAATTGTCTATGATAAACATGAAAGTGCTTTTACTGCATTATGATATTGTCTTCGCCTAGACTGACTGACTGTTGTAAATCATTGCAAAAAATTTCAAAAAGTGATAAATTTTCTTAATGGACCAATTTTTTTACTTCGCGTATGACAATTTTTTAAGAGTTAAAATGCTTTTAATAAACTTTTTTTATATGCTGTGATATCAACAAAATAAAAATTATTTATTAAATGTTTTTTCATAAATCAAAAAATAATTTTTTTGCATGTAAATAAATGACTGGATTTTCCACTAAAAGATCATTACTCTTTTTTCTCTCTTCATATCTCGTGAGATATTTTTAATATGTCACTCTATAGATAGAGGCAAAAAAAGAAGATGAGGGAAAAAAGTTTTAAAAATAAATTTTATGTTGAAATTAATTAAATGTGAATAAAAAAATGATGGGAAAGACCTACATGTGAGATAGTATTTAATAAAAAAAAGAAATTTGAAAAATTAAGAAAGCAAAACTCGATTATCAAGATTTGAATTTAAGAAATGAATTATGAAGTATGATTTTCTATTTAAATTTTAAAAATTAACTTGCAAATTTTCAATATAAAAATTAAATTTACATTAAGTTAAATTTTTACAGTAGATTCAAAAATAAAAGTCATTTAAGATTCAAATTTTATAATATTCAAATCATTTTAAAATTCTCGTAGACAATTTTTCAATATAAACAAGTTTTCTTCCTCATTTTATTCTCATCATCATAAGTGTGAGTTTTTCACTTAATTTTCTTTCATAAACAAAAAAGAAGAAATGAGATGAGATGACATACAAAGTGAATGAAGAAAACCATCTGATGAATCACATTTAATGAAAACAAGCGTACAAAGTCGACTTTTTTTTACTCTCAAGTCTCAAAAATGCTGATTTTAGATGAAAAATGTATGTATATAATAAAATTAAGTCAACAACATGAAAATGCTCACTTGACGCTATAATCTCATGCAATTTATCATCGAGTAGAATCAGCAGTTCTTGGATGCATGGAAGAAAGTTTTCTCTCTTATGAGAACTCTAGAGTGTTTTGGTATGAAGTGAAGAAGTCGTTAACTTTTTGAGATTTTATCTACTGAAAGTGAAGAAGTTGATATCAAAAAAGTATTTGTGGTGGAAGGTGATGACAAAAAATTATCTCACATCAAAAAATTTCTCAAAGACTTTAAATTCATATCCTGATTTTAAAGGTTCTATAATAATCTTATTATTCAATTTTCAAAACTTTTTGCAAAATTTTCTTTAAAAAACTTAAAGTTTTAATTTCTTCCTCATTATTAAAATTATTTTCATATCTCTTAACCCAATAATGTATAAAATGAAATTTTTAATAATAAACAAGAAGTCTCACAATTTCTTTCATGACTTTTCTCATCATTTTTCTTCTTTTTCTTTTTTCTTCACCTTTGCAAGTCTTCAAAGTGTATACACATACATTTAATTTAAAAACTCAAGAACATAAAAAAACACAAGAAGATGAAGAAGAAAGTAAACGAGCTGAGTTTTCCCTACATTTAGTTTTCTTTTCTTTTCATTTCTATATCTATGTCTACATTGCTTTTTTCTTCATCTCATTTCTGTTTAAAAAGAGAGTCAGAGAGAGAGAGAGAGAGAGAAGAAAAAAGTATAAATATAATAAGAGAAAACATTAAAAAGTGCTCTGTGAGTGCATATGTGTTCTATCGAGAGTTTCATATGTGTATAAAAAAATTGTCAAGACTTTAATATTGAAGGAAAATTTTCTAATAAATTGAAAATTGAGTTAGAAAAAAATATTTAATTAAAAATTTTAAATCTGACTCAAACTTAGGGTGTCCATCAGAATTTTTTAAATTAATGTAATAAAGAAAAAAATAAAAATGCATTTTTTGCAAAGGAAAAGATTAAAATAAAAAAATGATCTTGTATAATTTATAAAAAAAAATGTTAATTTTTATTTAGAATCGAATTCTGTTTCAATTTTAATTATTAATTTATAATAAAAAATTTATAACACATTACAGAATTCAAAATCAAAAAATTCATTTTTCAAAAGTCACACTTAATTTCAAATTCAAATTTTTTAAGATTTTAATTTCTAATTTTCATTAATTTTCAAAAGAAAATTAAGTTTCCAACAAAATTTTAAATTGTATGCAAGTATTTTTTCTTTTCTAAAATTTGAGAATCAAGAGAAAAAAACTTTCTCTCATATATGTGTGTGCATAAATACTCTCGCGGGCAGCAGTAATTAATTTTAAAAATAAACTTCTAATGTTTTCAATGATGATGATGATCAAGAAAAAGAGAGAGATTAAGCTCAATTTTCTCAAGAATTAATTTTCATGCTCTAAGAGTTGATGAGAAAAAAATTTTACATGCAGTAGCTCACCCGTTGCTACGTTTGATGTTTTGTTAGTCGTGTGCCAGCTGTCTCGCAGTTAAAGTGTGAACATACAATTTTATTTTATATTTTCATTGCGTGCGCGTAAAAATGAAGTAAAAGAGAAAGAAAAATATTGAAATAAATTAGTGCATAGATTAGCGATAATAAATGCAAAGTGATTCATTTCTGGGGTCGACTAATTGCCACTCGTCCTAATCAAATTCATATCAGCCGCAAAACATTTTCTGTCGCCTTTTTTGATGGCTTCAATGAGAACTAATTAGTGCCACTTACATCATATTGAAATTTCTTTTTCTTCTTCGTCAATCACACTCTCCTTAGCACTACTGCTTAGTGTTTATTTAAAAATATTAAAAGAAATTTTTTTTCTCTCTCTCGTGCTTGCTCATTTTATTTACAGAAACTGCAGTTTCTGATGAACTTTTTCTTTTTATAAGAAAATATTGTGAAGAATATTAAAAGATATGGAAGTAATTTGTTGCACCTGCTTGATAGTTTTCTTAAAATTTCATGATTAATTGTGATTGAATTGATGTAAAACAGTAGAAGTTTAAAGTGCATGAGGAAGATCATGATGGGAGTTTTACAATGTAAAATTGTGGAAAACTTTTTAAAAATAACGGTGTTTTAAAATTAAAATCATTCAAGAAAATCAAAAAAAATTTTCCCTTTTTTCATTCTTCTTTAGTTTTTACCAAGGGGTGTGAACTCTATCAAAAAAGTAACAAAAATTTGTATGGGATTTTTAATAGTTTTTTGATAACTTGCATGAAGAAGCCTGGAAAATGAAATTTTTCCAACGCCTACTATATGAAAATTATCAAAGTTCTCACCCCTTGGTTTTTACCATCAAAGTCTTCTGAAAACTATCAACTAAACTAACCAAATCTCTCTTTAATATAAACAGTAAACAAAAAATTTTCTTTCTTTTGTTCTAAAAGATACACACAAAACACAAAAAAATAATCTGTTTATGATATCCACTCATATTTTCTATCTGAAATCACATATAAAAACAAAAACAAACGACGATAAAAATGTGTCATAAATAATAAGAATAGAATCACAAAAAGTTACATTTTTGAAGGGCAATTTCATGCTCCGATTAGTTTTATAATAGTTTAAAATGAGAAATTTTTCAACTCTTAAATTTTACGAAATTATTTAAAGTTTATTGAAGTTTATAAAAATTTAACAATTTTTTAATGAAATCAAAAGAATTAACGAAAAAAGTTAAAGAACGCTAATAAAAGCAATAGTTTTTTAAAGCTTTTTTCAAATATTTCAAATCTTATCAAATTAGATAATTTATAATATATTTCTAAGGATCAAAGAAACTAAATAAAAAAATCCAAGACATTCCCATGATCAATTAAAAACTTAAATAATAAATCAATTCTATAAATTTCTATGTGACGTAGAAAAGAATAAAAAGAAATTCAAATTCAACTAGTTCACTATAGTGGAAAGAGATATGAAACATCTGTATAAATAACCAATTCACTCTCACATATGTGTCTGAAAGAAGAAAATTATGCATAAATACACTCATCATTGAAACTACTTATTTATTGAACGACATACAAACGGAATCGTAGATAAAAATTCATATATCGTTATTATTATATAGGCAGACAAAAATTGTTGTCGTTCTTTTTTGCGAACGAATAGAGGAAAAAAATTACATGAAATTTTAAAATTGCTGTATCGATTTCGAGGCTTGAATTGTAAATTAAAGTTTTGTACGACTCGAGCGAGCTAATAAACTAATCGATGAATAAAATAAAGTGTCGCGACTGTACAAATATAATAGTAGCTTTAGGGCACTATTAAGAGAGCCAAATTTATTGCTATTGATGTGAATGAGAATTGAAATTTATTTTGAACGAGAAGAGAAAAAAAATTTGTTGTTGAAAAAATGTGTGAGAATTGAAAGAATAGCAATTTAAAAAAATTCTTTGTTAAGATTTGAATATAAAATTATTAAATTAAATTATATTTCTACATTTAAAATTTTATTGTTAGTTGATAGAATAGATATTTAAAACATTTTACAGAAATGTTTATTAAACTTTAATTTTAAGTTTCCTTCAAAAAAAAAATTCAATTTAAAATTTTACACAAAATAAAAACAGAAATCTTTATTGTTTATGACAATTGTGTATGATATACAAAAAATTGGGGAAGTAAGAAGAAATATGATAAATACTTCCCAATCACGCAAAATGCTTGCGGCTGCCTTTTTGAACTCTTTTTTGTGTCTAGTGAAATAGAATAAAATTTTCCTTTTTGCTTCATTCATGAAATGAACAATGCTACTTAGTAATAGTAATATTTGAAATTCAAAAAATGTTGCTGATATGCTTTTGATTATATAACTAGGGTGGCAACTTTTGAAATTCCTTTGGTGAATGAATTCATGCTTATTGTTTCTTTTTTTGTGTTGTTGCTGCTGTTGATTTCAAGTGTCCTAAGGGCTAAATAAATTTGTTATATAAACCCCTTGTGAAACCGCATAAAAATGCTTTAAGAAAAGAAATTGAAAAAATACATTTTTTGTTATTGTTAAAAAAAGAATAAGAAATAAAGAAAAAATGTTGGGTCGGTGTGTAAATGGTCAAGGATCAAATGACGATGTGTCAAATTTTCCTGAGGTGATTAATTGATTTTTTATGATATTTGATAAATCTAACCTAGTTTACATATAGAGAGGGTCATAAATTTTAGAAGAATTGGTGATAAAATATGTCATAAACAATAAAAATATTTAAAAGTCGAGTGAAAGTTTTCTTTTAGGAAAATATTAATTTAGAAAATTCCAAACATATTTTAGGAAATTTCGAAAAAGTTTTAAAAAATTTGAAAACTATTACAAATATTAAATAAAAAACGAAATTTTTAAAAAAAACTACGTTTTTCCCCTTTTCTTACACACAAACTCTAAATATATCCAATTACAATATTTGTCACATTTCCACTCGACATGAGTTCCATGTTTTGAGCTCACTCATTGTATATGAAAAATAATAAATCATAAATGCATGCGAACTTAAACAACTTAATAATGTTCTCTATTTTTTTTACTATTTCTATTCATTCATAGATTTACACTTCATGGGCAAATTACTATTTAGAGCATGCCAAGTCAAAGCGTAAAGTGGTCGACTTGTCGACAGACTGTCGCGATGGCTTGCTTCTTGCTGAAGTCATCGAGGCTGTTACAAATTTCAAAGTACCTGATCTGATAAAGAAACCGAAAACACAACAGCAAATGGTGAGTAAAATAAAACCACTAAACATACATTTATGTGTTTGTGTGCGGTTGAAAAAACATGCGGTTAATAAATTATTGTTATTAGTCAGTCAATATAGAAATTATCAGAAGAACTTAATTATTATTTATTTTAGATAATCATGCAATTTATCTTCATTAATTTTCTATTTTCAAAACAATTTACAAGAAAATTTCTTTTTCTAGATTTTTAATTGAATTCTAGAATGATTATAAGAAAGAATTTCTTTTCAACTTAGAAGCCGTAGACTGTTCTAGATATTTTATATAATTCAATTTTCTATATTTTAAGCTCTGTATTTATTTTACCGCATTTAATTTTTTAGAAATGGTATTGTTAAAATTAAAATGTACGATTTTTCTATTAATAATAAATAACAAAAGTCAAATTAAAATTTTGATAAATTTTTCCAATCAAATTAATGTCAAGTAATCTAGTCAAGCTACAATCAAGTCAAATGACTCAAGTCGTTTAAAACAAGTATATTAGTCAAGCCATATAGAAGTAATTCAAGTCAAGTTGAAAAAAAATTACAAGGATTCAGAACTTGGATTTATACTTGACTGATATATGCATAGTAACTTGACTATATGCATGCAAGTTGAATTACACAAAACGTCTCTAATTCATTTGTATTTTCTTTAATTTGTTCAAACTTCATGCTTTTTATGTGAAATTCAATGATTCTTAAATTAGTAAAAATTATACTCAAATTTAATAACATATGAATGAATTAGAGACATTTTGTGTACGTCAACTTGCATTCATGTAGTCAAGTCACTATGTGCATATCAGTCAAGTATACATGCAAGTGCCGAACCCTAAATTTTACTGACTATCGTTTTTCTCTAAAACAAGAGCCATTTCAAAAATAACGTATATTTGTGCATACAAAAACTAAACAATGATTCAGCAAAAACAAGACTCTTGAAAAAAAGTAAACGGTAGTCAAATTATCACTTTTAACAAAGCAACAAATTTAAAAATTTTATTGTTTATATGTAATGTATTCAATATTCTTCGAATATTACTATATTCATAAAATTAAACATTTAAAGATTCTAATAAAAAAAAATTTAAATTTAAGTAAAAAATATAAACAACAGCACAATATTCTTTTTTAAAACTTTCTTGAATTTACTAATTAATCAATTACACTCTTTTCAAAGCAATTTACAATTCTTGCACTCTATTTATGGGTCAACAATCAGATTATTTACAAATCAATAAGCGCCAGAAACAAAATGATCATTAAAAAAGCAAATAATTTAAAAAGAGCGAGAAAGCAAAGTGCAATAAAATTTGATGTTTGTTCTCATAAAAATATTTTTTTGCAATAAGAATTGAAATGCATTTTCAGAGTAGAAAGCCAATTGAGACTGAGAAAAAATCGATTGAAAAATTTTTTTAAGCTGTTTGAAATGCTAGCAAAAAAATTGTGTCAGCTGGACAGTAAAAATTCGACACATTTAAAAAAATTAAAAATTAAGTTCTGAGTAATGTGTAGGATTTTTGATGTGACTTTCATGACATCATGTTTGGGGACAATAATTTATTTCTTAGAAAGAAAAAAACATCAGCGAGTCAATTTTTACAAACATTATAAAATTTAGAGGAAATAAAAAATGTTTTAATGGACAGTTAATGTCAATTTTTGGGATAAAAAAAATTTTTTGTGACATTTTTGAGTAAAAAAAATTAAATATTAGTTTATGAAAAAAAAGGTAACATTGTTTCCATAAAATTTCTCACTTATTCAAGATTAGAATTTTTATGTTCTTTAGTAATTTAACTTTCTTAATTTCAATTCTTGTGCAATTTTATACTAAATTTTTACTCTAATTAAAAAACCTAAAAAATTTTCAGAAAAATTTGAATAAAATCTGTTCACATCATTAAATAATCTTCTCTCTTTTCCAATGTATATTGTGATAAAATTAGAATAAATGTCGCGACGACACGAGACACATGAGAAACATAAACACAGATACTTTTTTCTTAATTTTTGCTATTTTAAACTGCTGCTATTGTTTACATATGAGAATATGATAGTGAAACCATAGAAGCTAGAATGCATACCCACGCATGATGAAACATCACTTTGTATTTCATTATAAACACACAAGCCTTCACATAGGTCAAAAACATTTTCCTCTTCTTCTCATAAATGAATTTGCATTCAGCAATCTCATTTCAGGGCGAGAGTGAGAAACGTCACAACAACATGTTGACAGTCATTTCGATTAATGACTTGAGAGCGCGAAATAAAAAATATAAAATAGTTTCGCTTGTTATTTTATTAATCGGCTCAATTTACAATGAGATATTTGAGATTTAAACGGTGTATAACTTTACATAGATCACCTTGCAAGACTTATTATTTAAGCTTCATGTAATATTTTTATATATGGGTTTAAAAAATTTTTAATTTAATTGACAAATCAATTTATGACTGACTTTTGATTAATTAAAACTTATATTTCAAGATTTGATTGAATTCAAAAAACTTTCAAAATCGATTTGTTAAAATTTGATTTACTGAAGACTTTCAAATTTGAACTTGTTTAGTTATGAAGTTTTAAATTTTTTAGTTTGTGTACAATTTTCGGAAATCGAAATATTTTTTTGGCTAATTTTTATTTAGAAATATTTTTAGCGCATTTTTGAAACAACAATGTACCTTATATCTTCACTTTGGCTGGCTGTTCGGCTGGCCCACGTCTACGGGCTGAGGTCTCAAAACAATAGCTAACGACTTCCAGTTTGTTGTGTTTGATTTGTGCTATCGAGGTATTGGCGGCAATCTTTAAGAGAAAGTTGTTATCGATTGCATTAATTAAAAAATTACGAATTTAAATTACCAAATTGAAAAATGTAAATAACGCGAAGTTGGTTGCGAAAACGATTGCAGCGCCACCAACGGCAAATATTGGAACTTTAAATATTTGAATATTAATCAACCGATACTTTCATATCAATTAAAATTTATCTTCAGAAGATTCAGTAAATTGAACATCAATTAAATACGCTCGCCGTATTTCATACATCAAAATTTTATAAATATGATTTCTGATATAGTTTAAATTTATTTTAAAGTGTGAATTTATTTCTCAAATGAATCTAATAATTCTGTAATTTGTTACCATACACTGATCTAGGCACAAAAATGTGCTTAAGTGTACCTTGCTACCAAACAGACACTTTCCATATCATTTAAATTAATAGAAATTACCATCTCTTCAAGAAATTTTCTTGGACAATTAAAATTTTTCAAAATTATTCTTTAATTATTCTTCAAAGTTTTAAGTACAAGAATTAGCAAAAATTCATAAAAATTAATATAGGGTAAAGAATCTAATTTTGGACCACTTTTTGTTTACATTTTTCGAAAGATGCTATTTTAATCACTTCTAATATACGATTCACATAAAATAAATGGTAATTAGATCTGTTATCATTAAACGATTGTATTGTACACACTTATTTTTCTTATTTCTCAATGATTATTACAATATTAATGAAAATGTCAACAAAAATAAAAATCGACAAAATTTTATTAATTTTTTGCCACTTTTTCACTTTTCATAATTTGTTGATTTTTCACGTTTTATTAAACGTTTCACAAATATTTTAAGAAGCAATTATTGGCCTAGTAATATTTAATTTAACCACAAAATCAATTCGAATTTTAAATCTATTTTTGGACCATTTAATTTTTCTATACAAAATTAGTGAATATGGACAAAGCAAAAGATTTCAAATTCATAAAATACATTTAATCCTGTTGATTTGAGTGCTTCAAATGAATTGAATCACAAGAAAATAAGATAATAAAGTATTAAATCATTGAAAGTAAGTATAGAAATAAGGAAATCATCAAAATTGAAAAAGTGGTCCAAAAATAGATTTTTTGGTCCAAAATTAAATTCGATTGTAAATAACACGAAAACTCGATATTTGAAGACTTCTAGCTCTCAAATATGTCTTTAAATAGTTAAAAAAAGCTCTAGCTTCATGTACAAAACAAATTCTTTGGTTAAATTCACACATTTAAAAAGAAATAAAACATTTTCTGTTTAAACCTAACAGAAGTGGTCCAAAATTAGATTTTTTATCCTAATACGAAATAAAATGACTATGTAAAGTTTAAAATTTTAGAATTCAAATCTTGAATCAATATTTAAGACTACATTTTGTAAATCCTATTTTTTTTACTTTTTTACGAAATTTTTATGGATATTTCTACGTCAGAAATTAAACAAAAACAAAATTACTTTTAATATTTATTTAAAATTTCTCTATAACTTTATTCTGCCAGAAAAAAATTTATCAATTCTTTTCGAAAATTTCTTTACGGCTTGTTATGAAATTTCATAATAAAAATTACTTTACCTCATAAAAATCAATCCTTGACATTTCACAATTCCTCATCTTTCAATTTTTTTCTAAAAGATCATTTTCTATTTTGCAAAATAATCTCAAATTACATCAGCATCAGCTACTTGCAAATAAATAATAAAAGATAAAATAGACAATCGAATGATATCAAATATCGAATTCATTAATAATTGTAAAATTGAATTGCAACCACAATCTAATATTAATCAATATTGCTCACTCATTCAATTCAGCTACTGACCTAAATCTTAAAAATTGAATCAAAACATTTTGAGTTAATTTTCACCTTCGATTCGCTATAAATATTTAGATGAAGAAAAAATTTCATCATTAATGTGGCAAAACATTCAATTTTAAGCACGTGCGTGCATAAGTACCAAAAAATATACCCAAGTAGATAAAAGAGAAGAAAATTTTTTAATTGCTACTCTAAAATTGAATTTTACGTGCATTGCATTTTGGAAATAAATCAAATTTTACAAATGCTGACAACAATTTTCAAGTGCAATTTTCCCCAAATGGGAATTCCACATTGAAAAATTTTCAAGCTCTTTCTGTCTATTGATAAAATTGACAAATTGTTGGTACAAGTATTTTAATTAATGCATTGAAAAGTTTATTGCTCCTATAGACATTAGCTGGAAATTTCCAATAACAAAAAACATTGAAAACATTGGCATAAAACATGGACTAAAAACATTCAAAACATTTTATTTTAATTGATCGATTTACGAGCATCATCATAATTTTTAGAGTTGATGACTAATGCTCTTTTACAATTGAAATAAATGAAATTATTCGCAGAAATTTTCATGATAAATAAATCTTACACATGACTGCACTATGAAAAAGAAAGACACATTGACAGCATGCATGCAAAAAGAAGAAGAAAAAAAAGTCTGCTGGAATAAAAGATCAAAAAAAGTCAGTTGTTCAGTAATAAAATGATCGTTGATCAGTGTGTATCGCTTTCAATAATCAAAAAGTAACGAGTTTAAAAGTTTATCAGCAAACACATCATTCGCGCGTGAATTTATAGTTTAAAGAGTGTGACTAATCAAATTTGTTGGCAGAAATCAGAGAATTGAAATTGTTTTGAATTTTTTATATATTTTTCTTGTTATCTCTTTCAACTGACTTGACTCGGCTGTGTAAAATTGAAATTTTTATTTTGCTCTTGTGTGGTTGTTTATAAAAGTGAGAAAGGTCAGGAAGAAAATTATGAAAGATTTTCTTATTAAGTGTGTAAAAAAACTTTAAAAAGATTTTTCGCATAAAATGGTTAAAATGTATAAATCTTATTTAAACTTAGTTTATAATTAAAAAATTCAAAATATTTTTAAAATTATTGAAATTTTAAGAAATTCATATACTTTTTCAAAATTAATCGTGAAACTCGAATTCAAATTTTAGTACTAATGAAAATTTTGAAAATTTCTTCGGTCAAAAAAAATTTTTTAGAAGCAAAACAAACACAATTCTGCCAAAAGGCATTAAACTAAGTGAGTGAGGTGAAAAAGAACAATTTTTAATAGCAGCAAAATAATCTCTCGCGCGTCCTCATCCGTCATGTTAGTTAGAATGAAGCAAGAAAAAAACGGTGAAATCTGACATGTGAAGGATTTTTAATCGATCCATCAACACATAACATATAAAAATAAAACTGTTTCGATGTCTGCGAGAGTAAACAAAAACTGACAAAAAATAAATCACAAAACAGCCAAATTTACCTGAGAATTTAAAAATTGTGTGACTGACTGCAAGGTACGCAAACATCTTTTTTTATTTCGACTAGACACAAATAAACACCCATAAAACATCACATTGAAGATTTTTTTTGTCTTGTGTTTATGAATGTCAATGACTCAAATTAATTGGAATATCAAATTCAATTGAAAAATGTCTGAGTAAATTTTTTTTTACTCATGTGTGCGTGGGAGTTTTTATTATTTGCTACATTGTAAAAATTAAATTGCCGAAAAAAATAGTCAGAGTTTCAGTTAATGAAATTCTCAATTCTTTTCTCGTAACTTAATACATTCAGTGAAGTTTTTTGTGTATGAATAAAACAATAAAATTGGCGACATCGGAATAAATATAAAATATATTTTTTATTGTTTCACTCTTTTTTTAAGTTTTTTTTTCATTTGAGAAATAAAATGACTTAATAAATAAATGAGAATAAGATAATCATAATATAACGGATTTCGAGTTCAAATTGGAAAAGGTCGTTAAAATAAAAAAATTTAAAATGTATTTTGCAAAAATATTTTTCTTTGATTCCGTCTCATCAACTTGATGTCAATAAGCAAAAGAAAGACTATAAAAAAATCAAAATTTCTCATTGAGCAAAAAAGAGTAAAAAGAATTTTTTGTTCACTTGGGTATCAAATTGCAACCAAAACTTAATGTACATAAAAACTTCATCTTTTATACCATATCAAATTACAAAACATTACTCAAATTTCTTGTATTACAAAAATTAACTCATTCATAATAATAAGTTATAAAATTTTTGAATGAAATTTCGAAGAGGTTTCATTTTTTGATAGCTAAGAATTTTTTATATTTTAAAATAATTTTTGTAAAAAAATCATAAACATAATTTTTAAAATTTTGAATAAAAAAGTTTATCTTTTGAAGTCAATTAAGCCCTCAAGATATTAACTGTAATTTAAATTAATTGTCAATAACTTGCTGCAGTGATTTCTTTATTTCATAACCTGTATAAAATGATGTGCTGTCCATTCTTATCATCATAACATTTATTGGATGTCTGCAACCTGTTAATAAAAAATTTTCACCATTAATGCTAAAATAATTGGTCTTGTCAATTTCATCTCACTGAATAAAAATGAATATTTGCATTCATTGCTCACTCTTCATGTGATGATAGAAGATTGAATTGATGATAAAGCAAAAAAGAGAAAAATGCATTCAAATGTCGTTATGATAATAAATGTTCAGCAGTGATGCGATTAAATTGATTTTGAATTGAAATAATTTTTATGTTGTTTATCATTGAAATGAGAAGAAGAAGATGAAGAATTGACAAAATTGAAGTGTGTTTTTTTTAAGATCTTGATTGTTACTTGAATTTTAAATTTGAAACTTAAATTTTATACCACCAATAAAAACTATTTTTGAAATTTTCAAAAAACATAGAAAAATATTTTAAACGTAATTTAAATATTTTATAATGTTCTAAGATTTGAATTTTAATTCTTGCAAATCTATAACAAAATGAAAAGGATAATTTTAAAATTTACCCCAACACCTTCATTCAATATTTTATCTATCCACTTAATCAACAATATAAAAAATTGTTTTTATTGCTTTCAATATTCATCACATAAAACAGAAATTAATATCATCACTTAATTTGCAATTCAACTCACATAAACAGTATGGAATGTATGAAAGGGAGAACGAGTATGTTGTTGACGATCAATTTAATCGACTTGATTTATGATCGGTTTTTTGCATTCACTAAAAGATTTATTCAATGCGATTACGAATGAAAATGAAAGGAGAAAAAATTAAAAGCCTTAAAATTAATGAAGATCAAAAAAAAAATTAAATCAAAAAAATTTGATGTGAAGAAGACAAAAAAACATAGCAATATTTCATGCCTCGTGGCTATCGATTGTAATAGCTATAAAAAGAATGAGAATCTTGCCATTCTTGTCTTGCTTTCATTGGAATGCATCGTCATGTGGTTTTTTAGAAGCAAAAAAGAGCAGAAGAATTTCGGTAGTTTATTATTCTGGAGCATATTTATGAGAGAACAAGAGAGACTTGAAGAAGCAATTCATGGGAAAATATTTTAAAGAAGTTAAGATAAAAAAATCAATAAAAAAATGAAGAAGAACAAAAAATTATTCAAGAAATTTTTAAATCAAAATTAAAAGTATTTTGGTAAAAAAAAGAACTCTCAACTTGCCACCTATAACATAAATATCTATTTTATTCAAGGTGTGAACATAAAATTTTTATAATTAATAAAGATTGCTAAATTTCGTACAAAATTCAATTTAAATTTTTTAAAAAATTTATTTCAAAAATCTTTTTAAACTTACAAAAACTTATTTTTAGCGCATTTTCCATCAGATTTAGAAAAAAGGCGCTATAGCTGCCCACTTTGTCCGTCTGTCTGTCCGTCTGTCTGTCTGTCCGTCTGTCTGTCTTCGTAACTAGTCTTTCCAGAAACGGTTTTTCTCAAAACTTTTTGCACCAATCTATTGGTTCTGACTATGAGACCGGTGTAACGGAAGCTTTCCGCGAGATTCGTTCTCCATGCCGAGCTATGGCATGCATATGGTGGACGTCCACCACATGGACCAAAAAAACTTTTTTTCACCAAAAAAATCTTATAATATCATAAAACATCGAGAATACAAGTCAAAAATGATTTTTGGACATTTTATCCTAAGTGTATGCATGTGCCGCACAGGTGCATCACATGGACCAAAAATCGAAAATTTTCAAATATAGGCATATTTATACTCGTTGGAAAGGTCTTGAAGCGTAAAATAAGATGGCATAAAAAGTTTATAGATTGGTGTTGACCCAAGGGCATGCATGTGGTGGATGTCCATCACATGGACCAAAAAATTTTTTTCATCCAAAAATCTTAAAATGTCATAAAACGTCGAGAAAACATGTCAGAGAAGTTTTTGGAAATTTAGACCCAAGTGTATGTTTTAAATTTTACAGACTTCAAAAAGGCCGGAATAAATTTTTTTGAAACTTTCAATGAATTTTGAAACAAAACTAATCTGTTGCGGGAAAAGCGCTTTTAACACGTCACTGACGGTTAATATTACTGATTTTTTAATTTAGGAAAAAAAATGTCCAAAATATTTAAGGCTTTATTATTAAAAATTATAAACTTTAGTTCAAGAATTCGCAGCCATTAAAAGTTTTACATGTGACGAAAAAATGTTATTATGCAAAAAATGTAATTTAAATTTAACGCCATTATAAATTTGACTTCTAATGAATGCTAAAAAAATTTTGTTTTTTAAACGTTTCAGGTTTGTTGAATTCTAAAACAAAAAGAAAAATTAAATTTTTTATAAAAAAAATCACATACTTTCGATTATTTCATGTATTTATTACATCAAGATTTATATTTTAATTATCTCTCGTTTAGCAATTTTTTATTTTTCAATTCTTCAATCAATATTTAAAAAATTTCAATTTCAATTTTCAAAAAAAAAAAAACAATATCGACAAGAGAAAAAAAATTCCATGTCTAATGACTGTCTTTAATTACATTGCATGACGACCATGTTGAGAGGTCATTGAACAAAGCCAATATTAAAAATTCTCTTTCAAGAATTGAGACAAATCACCGCTTAATGTTTTTTCAATTATGCGTCTTGATGATGATTTTAGCAGAATTAGTGACAAAAAAGAAGATTTTTATTGACAGTGAAAGTTTGATAATGAATTTTATTTTATGGTTAATGACTTAGGATGAGAAGTGTTTAACTTACTTTTGTAACAAAAGAGCAAAATTAAGTTGATTTTAACCTTGAAAATAAAAAATTCAAGTTTTGAGTCTTTTAAATAAAACTCATAAGATCACTTATGTTTTACATTTACATTTACTTCCATAGAATTGAAAGTACCTTCAGAGCATGTTGCAGTGGGTGTTTCATGATGAACATGAGTCATAATAATTCTAGATCTGTAATAATTCTATGCTTCTGCTGCAACTCATGATTCAGCTTTTTTTTACTTTATGAATGTCAATCCCAATTGTTCCTTCCTTCTTGTTTCTTGTCTCATGGTAAAATAAATGAAATGATTTTGGATGTTGTCTCAGGTGTGAGCTCTTTATATTAGTCATTTTTTAACTCTCTTTCTTGTATGCCACCCATTATTCTTTAAATATTCACGCTGTTTTCATTAAAGGATAATGGAAGATTTTTTTATTTTATATTTTGTTTAATTTCCTAAGTCTTGAGATAAAAAAAAATTTGTATTTTTATTTTCTAAAAATAAATGAATTATTTAACTAATTATTTAATAATAAAATTTTTTTATAAAAATACAATGTCAAACTCAAAATAATAAACAATTGTTAAGATTTGAATTTTGAATTCAATTGGTTTTATTATATATTGAATCTTAGAAAGTAAGCCAACAAATTTCATCCTTAAATAATATTAAATTAATTAATTGCTTGAGAAATTTATAAAATAATCTTATGATCTAAATAAAAATAAAAATAAATTTTATAAATAATTTCCATAAAATTCATTTCCAAGATAAAATGAAACAATTCAATGACATAAAAATTATTAACAAATTTTTCATTCGCTTTCTTTGTAATTTTTTATAGAAATAAGAAAGAAATAAAAATTGCAACACAAAAGTACCTTGAAAAATAAAATTTAATTGCAGTATCAATTTTACATTTCACAATTTGTCTATTATTATTCATTTTTCTACCTACTTAATTCAATCTCTTCAATATCAAAATGAGAAATGTAAAAATGACCTTATAAATAAAATTGATCTCGTGTATTTTGCCAAAAAAAATGTTTAACTGCTGGTCAAGGACAAAAAAGAACCTGCATGAAATAAATGATGATGAATTAAACATAGATCTATATTTTAAAAACTTTTGACCGCTACGGAAATGAGACACAATTAAAAGAATAAAAAAATTTATAGTTCTGCTTGTTGCCTTCAATAACCTTCACAAATAAAAAATTAACTCAACAGGTTGCAAATAATCTCTAAAAAAATTATTTTTTCTTTGCAGTTTGAAAATGTGGAGGCATGTCTGAATGTATTGAAACAGAATCAAATTGGTGGCTTAGAAACAATAACTGCTTCTGATATTTGCTCGGGAAGATTGAAAGCTGTTTTGTCACTTTTCTTTAGTTTATCGAGATATAAACAATCATCAAAATTAAAGGCACCTGCAAAAGCACCACAACAATTGACACATCAGGCACAAATTCATCATCAGTCAGTGCAGAGTTTGAATTCATCACAGGGAGATATGACTAAAGAAAGGTGAGTAGAAAGAAGTGGGTGAAGCTAGTGAGTAGCTTGAAAAATTTATTCAGCACTTTTTGAGTAGATTTCTGAAAATTATTTTGAGTAGCGGTATATTCAGCGGTTCATTTCTTTCAAAAGATGTCGTTAAAATCGTGTTGAGCTACTCAAAATAATTCATCATTTTCTACTCAATCCTGAATTTTTTTAGCTGAATAAATTTCTACTACTCAATAGCTTATAAAGGAAACCTCAAACATACATTTTCAATATAATCTGTTTATTTTTGATCCCAACAAAACATCATCCGTCATTTATTATTCATATGCTTACAAAGTAAACTTTTATCCTCTTTTATTTTTAATCAAAATTGCTTTTGTGAATAAAGAAGCAGTCTATTGCATTTAAGATAAATGAGAATAAAGAAAAATTCAATCAATAAAGTGCAAACAGGTTTTATGTTTTGTTACATTGTGATCAAATTTGAAAAAGATTAGACACGGAAAATTGTTAGAGAACTTTTTATTATTTTATTTTTTTGAGGTGAGAAATTTTGTTAATAAATCAGAAATTGTTGAAAATTAATCTCAATTTATTAAAAATGTGCTTCGTATTTTTTTTTTTGGTTTTAATTAGTGTCTTAAAACACAAACAATTTGTTCATGACATTTGCAGCGTTGCCCTAAATTCAAAATTTTAATCTTAATTAAAATTATGCATTGATTTAGATTTGTAGTGATTAATGAATGTTTTAAAATTGACTTTTAATTAAATTTTGCTGTTTTTATTTCAATATTAACAAAGATTTTACGCATAAGATTTTAATCAGAAATTATTTTGTTTACATTACATATGTGACATGTCATACGCAACGTTTTGTCATATTATAAAATTTATTATTAAATTTCTTCATTTGTTGTTCAATTTGTTATTCGACATTGTTTTAATATTTATATTTTGAATATTTCCATGTAAAGAAAGGTATTAAAAATTTCATTCTCTCTTATAAACAATTTTCAGCTAATTTCAAGGTTACGATAAAAAGCAAACATGTCATAGCATGACACATATAAAAAACCTTTTCAGAAACATGACACAATAATTATTAGTTTCAAGACCATGCCCATTGCCTTCCCATGCTGATAATGAAAAGTTTGTCTGAATTTTGTTTGCTTTGAACCTTTTTTGACTGTGACAGATTTGCTATGATAAATGCTGCAGGGCAATGTTTATGTTCTCTTTTATGATAGAAAATGGAAATTTATGTTTAGTTTGTGATACACAAAAAAATCTTTTTGTTTAAGGAAAAAGTCATAAAAAACATTGATAGTTGTATACAAAAGAGTTTATAGCATGAGCTACTCGATAAGAGGCAAAATCATAAATTTTTTTAATTTTTAAGTGCCAGTTCTGATTTTTATCCTCAACAATAAAATACAATAAGGCTTTTAAAAATGCCTTTGTAATTGTGAGTAGTCTGAAATGTTTTATATTGCATTTCATTGAAAATGTAAATTGTTGAATAAATGACGAGGACTTTTAAAGTGTTTTTTGTGCTAGTTGGGAAAATTTAAAAACGTTAGAAATTTTTTATATTTTTGAAATTATGAGAAATTTTAAAAAACTCAAATTATTTGTTTTAAGTTTTAGTAAATTTTTTAAAAAAAATTAAATTTGAAAATCTTCATTGGTATTGAATAACGTAAATTCTAATTTTGAAAAATGAATGAAAATTATTTTTGTTTCTTTTGAAATTTTTTTTGACAATAGACTTTCTCTTCATGAAAATTATTCAACTTCCACAAAATACATTCATTTTAAATCACTAAACTGAACTCAATTTTCGAAATTAATCAATTAGATTTTTCATTTTTTTTGGTATGAGACATGCATCGACATATGTTTGGAGCATCATCATAGCAAAAACATCGACATACAAAACAAATGTTTGGTCAGCTTGAATTTCTCTTATTGCATTTATACACACACATATTTGAGTCAGATTGAGATTTTATCTAATGCATAAAATAATATTTCAATTTAGTTTATTATAAACACATAAACATTAAACGACTATTTATTAAAAGGAGTGGAAATGGAAGTTAAATAAATATTCCTTTTGAATAGCGAATAGTAAAAAAATTTTGTTGAAAAAAATCAAAAAATTTTAAATATGTTAAAAACAAATTTCCTCAAACTACAAATTTTGCAAAAATAAAATGAGTTTCCAATCCCTTAATTTCCTTCCTCTTTCTCACAATGTTTATAATGACTGCATTTGACATGACTTTATGCATAAGCAATTTAATAAATTGGTTTCATGTCCAGTCTAACGAAATTATTTTCAATTAGGATTTAAATTCATAAAATGTCAAATCAATTTTCGATGCATTTAAAATGATTTTTTTAATAATGAACTTCATTCACCAATCGTGAAACCTTTCCCTTTTATGACACCCACACAAGTAAGATTTTTTATATGATTGAGTACCATCATACAATGCAATAAAAAATTATTAGAATAAAAAAAAGAAAAAACATCAGTCTGCGTCTGGAGTCTGCTGAGATTTGCACAAATTGCTCACTTTAATTTCTCTTTTCTTTTCTCTATCTTCCAAATACATAAAAAAGAAATTGAATTAAATTTTTTATTCTTTGAATATTTATTTTATTCTTCTTGTATACGAGACATAAAAGATGAAAGCATGAAGCCAAACGACAGGGTGTGTTAATTGGATTTGCGCATAAGATTGATTAAGACATTAGTATTAGCATTGGCATAATGCAATTGCTTTTCATAAGTCATTAAGAAAAAAATTTAAAAAAAAAATAAATTTTTTGGATATTTTTGAATAAAAATTTATTTATAACGGCTTTTTTTAATATGAGTTTTTGAACGGATTTGTAAAATTTATTTTTGCAACAGAATTTTTAATGAAATTTTTCTTTTCAATATATTTAACCGAATTTTTAGATTTTTAGTTAGTAGTTAAATTAAAAATTTCTCTCAAAATTCCAATTTTAAATCTCAAAAAATTTCTCTCTCATGATAATAAATTTATTAGGGCAATCGCAAAAAAATCGGGAATTTTTGTTGTTGTAGCTCAACTTTTGCGAAAATATTTTCAATTCCACAAATACACTTTCTGCATCATCAGACAATGTATATTCCACTTCTTTAATCAAAAAAAAATCATTTTGTGCTTAAAACTGTTCTCAAATTGTTTTTATTTAATAAAATCAATGAATAAAATAATTTAAGAATGTGTTGCTAAAAAGTTGCTCATTTCAAAAAGAGCAACAAATGGAGTTTTCATCGAAAAATTGAAATTTTTATTGACTTTTATCATGTTTCTCGCTTTCAGAGTGCTAATTGCTAGTAAATAAATATATAATTACTCAAGTTTAAGGACAATCTAAACAATAGAATAAATTTGAAGTGGTTAACAAACAATTTTGTAGAATAATATGGCGATTCAAAAAATATCAATTATTGGTAATATCACATAAACTTTATATATAGGTAGAAAGAGGATCCTCTGAACTTTTA
Organism: Polypedilum vanderplanki; assembly: GCA_018290095.1. Lineage (NCBI taxonomy): Eukaryota > Metazoa > Arthropoda > Insecta > Diptera > Chironomidae > Polypedilum > Polypedilum vanderplanki. The sequence goes on from CM031379.1 coordinate 35,009,969, forward strand.
TTTATTGAATATTAGTGAACTCAATAACTTAAAGTTTTTTTAATTTTTGAAATTATCTGCTTTATTTTGATTTTTCAATTTGATTCTAAAGTTTATTTTACTTCATTTTGGCCAATGACCCTTTACAAAAGCTCTAGCTTTTAGTTACAGTAAGCAGAATTAGGATTGACGCTGTAGTTTGAGAGAAATTGCGGAATATCAACATCTGTTAACACCTTTTTCACGAAAATTGTTCGTAAGGGACGCTACTTTAAATCATCATAACTTTTTATAAACAAAACCAATCTAGTTCGTTAATATCTCAAAATGTAGTACTAATTACTACTACAGAATAGCGCATTAACTTCTATCCTAAGTTATACATTTGTTGAGAAAAAAGTGAAACAAACAGCGTCCCTTACGAACAATTTTTTTTTGCGATTGCCCAATTAATTTATTCATATCGTCATAATTAACATACCTAATTTTAAGCATAAATATCAAAGAAATATTTATTATAGCAAATTATCGATAATTGCTTTCTGCTGCAGCTACGAACTCGTTTAAAAGCTATTAAAATGGATTAAATTTTACTCAATCTAGGTCAATTGTTTTATGAGACATTTAAATTTTGAAATTATTGAGATTTAATTTGAAATTATGTTGATGAAAATTTAAAACATAGAAATATTTTAATAAAAAGTCATGCGACATGTGAAAGAAAACCAATTTTGATTACATTGAAGAATCTAACAAAATCACTCGAAAATATTTCAAATATTAAAAAACTGTTTAAAATTTTTTTTAACGGTGAAAATTTAATCTCAATCTCAAAAAGCGTTAATTTCAATTCTATGAGTTTTAAGATTAAAATTTTATTTTTCAAAAAATTTAAATTTGTAAATGATTTGAATTTATTCGTTAAATTTTTGAGATTTTCTTTTCAATATTTTAAAAATTTGTCATCTCCAACTATAAGACAAGAATTTAAAATATTTATTAATAAAATTTTCCTTCAAAATATTTTTATTTTCCCCAAATGTTAAAGTTCAATTTCATCAAATTAAATGTGATCAATCAACTTAATTTCAATTTCCTATCATTTCTTCCCACATAAAAAACTCTTGAACCTGTCAAATACTAATCTATACCGAAATTCAATAAAATATAATAAAAATTCTGTAAAAACATTGCACACATTTACCTTCTCACAGGGAGCTCCCTAAAAAAGAGAAGAACACAACATAAGCACTAATGGAAAAATAATCCTTGCAATAGAATTCTTCTTGATTAAACCACTCGAAATTATTCCTTGTCATGAAATTCTTTTTTTTCGATTCCTAACGATGTAAGAAATCTGAGAATACAGAAATAAAAATAATAACAATGTAATGTAGTGGCTCTCGGGGACTTTTTCTTCAATCTTATTGAGTTTCATATGATGTCTAATGATGCAATAATATTTGGTTTTAATGTACCTATAATTCTCTTTCTCTTTTTCTTCGTTTCAAAAATTGAAGAAATAGCGTAGATTTATTAAATGTAGGTTGCCTTTTGAAATTTTTACTTCCCCTACGCATTAAATGCAAACACACCCATACAGAAGCAAATTTTCTTTCTTTCTTTCTTATCCCTATTGAAAAAAATTCTTTTTTGCCTTTCAAAATCCTCCTGCATTCCCGAATATTTATTTTTTTCATTTTTTTAGGGTAGGGAACTTCAAAAAAAATTTATAAAACAACTTTTTCAGATTTGATACTTAACAAAAATTTTTTTTTTTGAAAATCAAAATTATTTTTAAAAAGTTTTTAAGTTTTCAATATTTTAAAAAATCAAAATGATTTCAAATAAAATTTAAAAAATGTTTTTAAAAATTTTTTCGATTTTTCAAAATGCGTTGTAAGATTGTTCAAAATTTTTTTAACAAAACTCAAAAATTTCATAAAAAAAAATTTTAAAGTTCAAAATTTCTTGAAAACCTAAAAAACTTTAAGGAAAAGCTTAATTTTTTTTCAAATTTAAAACTATTTTCATCAATTTTCTTTGAATTTATTTCTTCTTTTACCCATGTATCCATACCTTTGAAAAAATGTATTTTTGCCTATCGTAAGCGCATTGTGAGCAGCTCACGACTCACCCTCACTCTTACACGCATACAGAACAGAGTAATATATTATTACTCTACAATATTATATTATATCAAAAGGGCATTTGCTTTTCTCTCTGTGCGTAATGTCAAGCGTAAATCATTCTGTATTCAAGTTTTTTTACGAATGAGCGTCACATGTGCAATTCAGAGTATAGAATTTATTTGTGTTTATTTCTTCTATCCAAAAAATAATATTTAATATTCATTTGTAGTGGTAGAGCTAGAGTATCATGTCTAGGGGGTGCCAGTTGGACAAAACGCGGAATATAAATTTTAATAGCAACATTGCCCTCATTTTTATACTTAGAAAAAGTTCGGGAATTTATTTGAAGACATAACTTGTTGGATGAATGTTTGGCATGTCAAGGAATTTTTTTAGGCCGCAGTTTGCTCCATGAATATTTTTTTTAATAAATTGTTAAGAATTATAGAAAAATGTGATTTAATCTAGACAAAATATGGCCTAAAGACATGGATTTTTGTGGACGACAATTTTTTCTATCGTGACAGCAAACGCTACACAAATCGCGACAATTTTAATAAATTTCCAGTCAATGAGTTTGAATGAGAAAAAGTCATGAAAGAGAAAGAAATTTTTGTGTCTTTATAAGCTAGCAATTGATGGAAAAATCATTGTGATGGAAAATTATTTATTTGAAGTTACTTTTATCACCTTTAATGAATGGAATTTTTCATTTTTCTCCCTTTTCTGATTCTTAAATTGGCTTAAAGCGAAAAAAACCATGAAAAAAAGTCTTTTATGTTAAAGTAATTAAAGATTTGAATGACATCAAGGTACAATTACTTTGGAGATCATTTATTGAGTTTTATTAAAATTCTTTTATTGAGAATTTCGAGTTAAAATTGAAAGATGCTTTAGGTAGCAACTATAAAAAAATTTTGATTTTTTGAAAAAACAAAATTTTTTAATAAATTCTTGGTTATCAAAAATTTTATTAATATTTTCAAGCAAACAACTTCTTTTAATTTAATAGTATGTAAATTTTTGGTATTTATTTACCGAAAAATTTCAGTCAAATTAATGTCAAATGCTGAAATTATTTTATATATAAAGATTTTTTTCATCTTCTTTGTTGCATTTTTTATTTATGAAAATTTTTAATTAAAAAAAACGATTGCACGATAAACAAAAATTTAAGTATAAAAGCCGTAAAAATTTAAATTTTCTTAGTTTTGCTTTATAAAATCGTCATTATTTAAAAAAGTAATTTCACCTTGTTTAGAAAATTTAATTTTTTTCAACAAATCTAATTAAAGATGAAATAAATCCTCAATGTTTATCCCAATTTTTTTATGTTAGGTAAAAAGAAGCTTAAAAAACAAAACATAAAATCAATATGAAAAGCAGAAAAACTGAAAAGCTGTCAGACATCAGTAAAAAGTGGATTAATGTTCACTTCCTTTTCTGATGTTAACGACAAAAAAACTGACACTTTTTCATATGTACACATAGAGAATGGAGCTGCTGCTAAAAGGGTTGAAATTCATTACAGTGTTTATTTTTTCTTCACCCTACCTTGGTGTCCAAAAAGAGAAGCAATTGTCACATTATGTTGACTATCAAACCTTCTTCATTTGAAATGTAAATGCAAACACTGAAAAGTGTATGATGGGTATAAGCCTCAACAGGCAACACTCATCTCCATGCGGAGTAATAAAATTACCATAAGAGAAAAAATAAATTATTTGAAGGATGATTATTATAGAAAAATATAGTACTACTGCATAACAACACTCTCATGTCATGTGTAGATTCTCTTGAACATTATAAATTTTTATTTTTATAGTTTCTGCAAAGGAAACAAAGAAATTTCTTGAATGTTTTATATTCAATGTTGCGCAACAGTTGTATGAAACATTGAGAAAACCTTCAAACATTCTTTAATGCTTTACATTGTTTAAGTAAAAATTTCTTTTCAAAACATTTTCAGTCCTCGTCGGTATATCATTCAATACACAACATAACATTTCGCGTAATTTTATAATTTTATTAGTTTAGTTTGTTTATATTTTTTAAAAAAATTTAATTTTTTGATAAAGTGAATATCATTTGGTTATTATTTTATTTATTTATTAAACACACATAAAACATATGAAAAAGAAGGAGGAGGACAAAGATTTATGTAATGGAGAAATAAATGAAAATTATGATAAGAAATGACACAATGTGTCATGATTTAAGAGGCCATGTGCCATAGAACTTTTCATAACAACACCTTTTACCTTTTGGGCGTCTGCCTCACATCACAATGTGTAATGATGGGAAACTTTACTTTTTTTACTGCTTTTACAACACACTAAACGAGTTGTTAAATGTCGCTCGAGTGTAAAAAAGCTTCTACTTAATGCGCGAGGCATGTTGGAAATTAAAGCTTGCTTCAAGGCAGCAACTAATTAAAAATTAAAAAAAATATTTCTTCTTTGTACTAAAAATGTAAGAGAGAGAAAGAAACAAATTGGCAATTAGCAAAGTATTGTGTGCATGTATTTCACTCTTGTGAATTATTCTAATCGTGTAGCGCCTAAAAAGGTAACACAAAAATTTCAAGGGATGGAATAAAATGTCGAGGAGAAATTTTTATTTCGATAGTTAACAAGATTTGAAACTGAAAGTTTTAAAAAAATTTAGAATAAAAACTAACTCCAGAAAAAATTTTAAATGTTTTTAACAAAATATGAAAACTTCTGAAATTACTCTGAATACTTTCAATATTTCTTAAAAAATTCACAATAGTTAAAAATATTTTTGAAGGTTTTAATGAATTTTTGAAAAACTTTCAATTTGAAATTTGTTTAAAGGTTTCAAAATATTTTTTGAACAATTTTGAAAGTTTTTTGATCATTTTTAAAACTTTTTCGAAAAATATACATTGTTGAATTTTGAAAGATTTTTAATTTATTTCTAAATTTTTTTTTAAACTTTTTTTAATATTTCTTCAATTTTTAGAAAAATAGTTTCAAAAAGCTCTCACAAATTTATAAAAATTTCAGTTTGTTTAAAGAAGGTAAAAAAATTCTCAATCCTTTTTAAAGAAGAAAAAAATAAATGAATAATTAAGCTCATGGTGAAGATGTAAGAGAAAAACTTTTTTGTTCCTTTTTCGATTCCTTGTAAATACCAATAAAAAAGGATTAAGTAGGTATGTTAATTCAGATGGAATAGAAACTAGGCGAATTTTCTTTGTTACTTAAAGAATAAAATGAGAGAGAAATAAACCTTCTAAATAGATATACTGCTTTCCAGATGATTAACTACCGTTACAGCTTCTTCTCGACTCTCGAAAGGGATTTATCGGTACTTGCTCTCTTATGTTTCTTCTCTTTTCTATTTTATCCAACGAACTAAAAATAAATAGTTTTGATTGTATCGAACGAAAGTGAAATGAGTTTTGTGTGGGCGGCTTATTAAGATATATCATATAATCAATTGAAAGTCGTAAAAAACTTTCTTTTCTTCTCTTTCTTTCTTTGCTGTCATGCATGCATTTTGGTTGATAAGATGAAAAAATTACTTTAATATTAAATATGAAATTTTGTTTTATTTTAACAAGAATTGAAATTAAATAATGAAAATAAAGGAATTATTTTGAACTTTAAATCTTGAAATCAAAGATTTTGATAATTTTTTAAAATGACTCTTTTGATTTAATAATGTTTTATTTCTAATTCTATTTAATTTTGTTTTATATTCATTATAATCAACAAAAAAAAATTCTAACTAAAAATTTCTTATCTCAACTAATTTGTGCATAGTCACAGACTTATGTTTTTCCTATGATATTTAGAGCTTCTTGTTTAAGATATTATGTGATTTCGAAAAATATAGCTCGAGATTTTTTAAGATCAGAAAAATTCTAAAATTGTAATAAAAAAATATTTTGAAAAAATTATTTTGGTAAATTTTTGAATAATTGATTTATGGTCAGTCAAAAGGCAATATTCTTAGATTTTCCACGTAATTTTTAACTTTTTCCGAAAATTTGACGGTTTACTGACTATGAATCAAATTGTATCGAAACATTTATTTAGAAATAGATAAATCTCTAAAAAAAATCAGCATCCAAATTTATGACAATTGAAAAAAAAATTATGAAGTAAAGAAATTTTTTGTATCAAAGAAAATTTTAAAACTTATGTGTTTTAACTGTTAAATGTTAGAAATATCCAATTTCGATCCCGATTAAATTTCGAGAAATTCTACAAACATTTAGATGGGATTAACAAGACATGACATTTTCAAAAGAAAAAAGAAGATTTGTGGCATAGAAAAGTTTTCATACATTACCGTTATCATTTAATGTGTGTACAAAACTTTGTGCAATGTTTTGAGGGCAATCATAAATGTTAAAATTAATTAAAGAGTTTGCTGCTACTACTGCTGTGATTCACATAGAATGATAGAAAGAAAAAAATTAATATCATAATGCCTTTGAGGGTTGATTGTGATAGTTATTTGATATCATCGCTATTGCAGCACATGAGACTCAAAATGACTCGCAATATTTTATGGAATTTGATTAAAACTCTTTTTTGCTCTCTTTAACTTTCTTGCTCTTTTCTTTATATGTGCAAAAGTGTGATTCATACATACAACAATAAATCACTTTGCAGGAGAATATTCTTTCTATAGACTTCGCGCATTTAGTTATTTTTGCGCGCTGTTTCAGAAATTAATGGAGAAAAATTGAAAAAAGAAGCCAAGGGAAAATTACTGAAATTACTTTTGGGAAATTGTTAAGAATTTTCAAAAATTTAAATTGAAATAATGAAATTAAATTTTAGAAGTTTAAATTCAAATTTTGTTTAATTTTAATAATGGATGGTTCTGTTTTTCTTGAAATTCTTGTTTTTATATTTTGTAAATTTACATAAAATTTCAAATCTGAATTATCGAATAAATTTAAAATTTTTAAACTTTCCTGAATATAAAACAAGTAAATGTCATTTTTCAAACTAGGCTACCTAGAAAGAAAAAATTTGAATAATTTCTCTATTTAATCGTTTGATTTAAAGTCACATACTCATTATTTTATGTAAATTTAAAAACTTTGAGAATTTTTAAGTATTTTAAGTAGAAACTTTTAAGTTCGTCCATCTTGCATGATAAGACAATTTAAATTGACATAAAAAAATAAAGAGTAGATTTCTATGTTTCAATCAAGTTTTCAATTAATATCTCTTAATAGAAAGAAAAAATCAATTCTTTAAGTCAAAAAAAGTTATTTATTTAATGATGTCAAACCTGCAACTTTTTCTTTTCTTATGTGTGTGTTTTGCATCATAATTTTTCATATGTCACAAATGTTGGCAGGATGAAAAACAACATTTAAGTGACATATAAGAAATGAATAGATGAATGTGAATGTTCAGAGTCAGGCCCTTGAGTATGTGTGAAACAAATGTTTGTGACTTATAAAGAAAGAGAGAAAGGTCAAACTCCTTAAGGATTTATCACAAGGCTTGAATAAGAAAAAACTTTTTCTTCTCTCTTCTTTTTTCGTGATGATGAAAAAAATACGATTTAATGCTTTTTTCGCTTCTTGTTGTTAATTCTTTTTATTCCATTAACAGATTTATGTTTTTCTTTTTTAAGCAAAAAAATATTTCAATTTGAAAGATAGAAAAGTTGTTAAGAAAATATTTTTAATTATTCACAAAAAAATTTCGAGTGAATGAATGAAATTCATGGTTAACAGCACAAAAAATCAAAAATTTTCAAAAAATTCTAAATGAAACATAAATTCAAAATTTGATAAATCGTTAAAAATTTTCGAAAATTTTTAAAAAAATGTCAAAAATTCAAAATCAAAAATTTTTTGAGTATGTAAAAAATGTTTGACATGCCAAAATAAAAAAATTAGGAAATATTTGAAAATTTACATTTTTTGGCAATATTCACTTCTATTCTTATATATTCAAAATGACGTTAATTTTTCGTTGTTAACCCTGAAATGAAATGTTTTTCATCTAGAAAATCCTTTTAGAGATGAAAATTTTATATTTGTATTCATTAGCTGAGTAAAAAGTTGAAAAAAGAAGTTTAATGAATGAAAAAATTTGTGAGCAAGTAAAAAAAGTTATTTGGGTAGGAAAAATGTAAAGAAAGTTTTTGGGAAGTCTGAAAGTATGTTTTGATTAATGTGAATCTTTTTCATGTTTTACAGATTGTAACAAATTTTTATCAAATATTTTAATAAAAACGGTTATTTTATTTCAAAAATTTCTAAAATTCAATCTTCACGATTTCCAGATGAAGTATTATATATAGCATAAATTTTTAATCAATTGTTTGTCCAAGTTAAATCTGTATATAATTTATATATTGAAAAAAAAAATAAGATCTTAAATTATTTTAAACAATTATGAAATTATAAAATTCCTAATTTGATGCCCAAAATTATTTAAAAAATTTTTTCTTGTTCGATTTTTATTTGAGCAACAAAAAATTATTATTTTTGGAAAAAATAACCCTTTTTCTGCAAACTTAAATTTTTTTTTAAATCAATATTATTAACAATTTCATAGCAATTTTTAAAATGCTGTTTGCAAATTTCTTATTTAAAATTAGGAAAATTTTAAAATTTCAAACATTCATGAAAAAAATTATTTTTAAATGCTAGTCAATTAGCATTTTTTTCTTCTAAACAATTTTCTATAGCATCATCTCACACGAGTCAATTAGAGAAAGTCAAACAGAATTTAACGAGCGACTTATGAATGCAAACCAGAAGGCGATAATTCCTTCGTGACTTCTCGACCTCAATATTCAAGTCACTTGCGAGCAAGAAATCACAAATATACACAGAAAGAAAAAAATTATTCGTTGCATGCATAACTTGGGTAGAAATTTCAAATTGTCTGAATTTCATTTTTTTTAAAAATTATAATAATTAACAAGATTTGAGTTCAGAATTTTAATTTTAAATTCTTTTTAAAAAATTTAAATTTCCTTAATTAAATGCTCTGACACCATATGTGGCTTTTACTGACTTTAATGCTACTTGAAGAAAAAAATGGTGTTTGTCTGTCTGTGTTATTCTGCTTCAGTGAGCAGCGACAGAGAGTGCCATTCGGATTTGAATAATTTTCTGTTTCTCTCCATGTGTGTACATTTTCGCATATTTTGTCGATAAAACGCCGGCACACGTTGTCGTCGTTTAACTTATTTGTATACTCACACATACTTTTGTAGAATTTTAAAATTCTCTGCTTAGCTCATAGATAAAAATTAGAAGTTGAAAATTTGTTTTTTTTTTTTATTATTTATTAACAACGTTTCCAGGAAGAAGTTGAAATAAAAAAAGATCTCAATTTGTTGTTAATAATAAAAAATTGTTGTTTTTTGTGAGTCATAAAAAAGTGTTTAGCTATTTTTTTTTGAAATTACACCTGAAGCAAAAAAGTGAAAGATTTAGTTGTTGATGAGTTTATGAAAATAGATTTTTTGACTTTGTTGATGACTCAAAATAAGAATGTTTCACATTATGGTAGAACAACAATGAAAACTTTTATTATATATTTGCTGAAATTCAAGATAAAAAACAATTTTGTGAATTGATATTACTATGAAAGTTGCAAAATAAAATCGTAAATTGAAATAAAATTAACAAATAATTATTTGTAGATCTAAATTTAAATCTTGATCCGAAACATGATGTTTCATCTATTGTTTTTTTGAATGTTTTATTTTTGTTTCTTGAAATACTGTTGAAAATGATAAAATTTAATTTTTTTTTATTTAAGTATTTCAATCATCTTAAAATGAATCTTACAAAAAAAAGAAATTTATTCCCAAAAAAATATATATCAACTCATGTATTCAAAACAATTTTTTTGACACAATTTTCTGACAAAAATCAAAGATTTATTGGACACTGAAGAATATCTCATGCATATCATAAGAAAGATAGAAAGAGCATGAAAAATTTTTTTCCAAGCTGTCATGTAACTTTATTTCCTTATACAAAAATTTTCATCTGCTTTAAATTTGTCATAGAATAAAAATTAAAGTGATTCAGATTTAAATTCTGATTCAGAAAATGCATCGTTGTGAGAAAAATGAATCATTTCATAGTGAATGAACAAATTACATTCGTTCATTGCTTGAGTGTAGAAATTTTTCACTTTTCTCTCTCTCTAGAAATTGTCATCGTCGATTAGACACACGGTGAAAAAGAAAAATGAGACTGACGCTTATACAAGAGAAAATTAATATGGTTGCATTAATTGAAAACTTTTTACATTGCTGCTTGTTTTGTGAAAATGTTTTAAGTTTAAAAGAGTTTTCTTTTATGTTAGTTAGTGAATGAAAAAGGGATGATTATGATAAAAATAAAAAAGAGAGAATATTGAATTATGAAAGAAGATTTTTAGCTTTATGAGAAGTGAAGTAAAGTAATTAGAGATGAAAATCGACAAGTTAAGGAAATTTTTGAATTTTCTTCAATAATTAATGAGTGCTTTTAATTTAATGATTTTTCGAAGTTTAAATTTTAAAGAATTTGAATTATAACGGATTTTAAAAATATAAAATTGAAAATAAAGTTTTACCAGTTTTATAAACAATCTAAATTTCCTAATTTCACTGTTGTATCAGACTCAAAAAAATTATTGATTTTGAATATTCAAAAAAAATTCTAAATTCAATGAATTGATAAATCCATAAATAACGAATTTTTTTAATATTCAAATTTCCAAAAACCGTTAAAAAAAGCAAATTAATATTCTGCATAAAAATTCGATGAAAAAACGATAAAATCTTCCATAGATAATAAACGGCCCATCAAAACTAATCTCATACTAAAACTATCTCCATTACACTAAAAACTTTGTCCATCTTCTTACTCTTATTATTCAGTATAAGAATTTAATAAACTAAGTGCTCAATCCCTGTTGTCGTACGTTTAACGAACATTAACTTTCGTGATTGTAAAAATAAGAACAAAAGAAGAAAAAAAATTTAAGTGAAAAACTAGAAGCAGCAGCTTTAGAGCATTAAAATGTTTTGCTAACGGTGTAGAATAAATAATCTCGTGTTGCAGCAGATAAGGACAATGGGTAACAGCAATTCATCTACAACAAAGCATGATGCAAGAAAATGTCAAAGTTTGCCATGCTCGCCAGACATTCGAAGGTAGTAAAAAATAAAAAAATCAATTTTAATGGAATTCTGCATCAGTGCATTGTTTCTAATCAAGACAATTTCTGTCTCGGGAGAAATTAAACTGGACTGTTTGCATATATGACTGTTTGCACTAAAAAAATCATAAATTTTCATATGTATGCAATAATCCAATGCAGGAAGATGCCAGACATAAAGATTATTGTCATTTCTACTATAACTTCCAATAATATAACTCAAATTTACCGAAACAAGCACACAATGCTAAAAATATAAAAAAGAAAAATTTTGATTTCTTTTTAAAGTCACTTAATACTCTTTTGGTGGATTTAGAGATTTTTTATTGCTTCACAAAGATTCGTTCTCACTTAAGCAACCTGACAGAGCGTGAAGTGTACAGCAACAGATGTAAAATGCATAAAATCTTCACGAATGTGGTTTGCACAGGAAAAGAAATAAATTTTCAATATTTTCTTTGCTGGTTGATTTGTGTGTTCAGAAAATGCAATATCTGTTTTTACGACATTTCGATATATTTTTTTTGTTTAGTGAACATTAAAAGCATTTGTTGAAAATTGAATTTTTATGTTGATGTCAAGAAGTGATTAATTTTTTTTATTTGATTCTTTAGTTGAGAAAGAAAAGAAAGTTGTGAAAGATTTTTGAAGAAATAAAAGATTATAGGGATAAAAGATATCGAAACTGATGGAAATTTAGGAATTCAAATGATTTTTTTTTAAAAAGTTGTTTTCAAATTTGTCTAAAATTTCAAAATAACGTTAAATTTAAAAATATTTTATTATTAGGTAAACTTTTCATCCTTAACCTTTAAAAACATCAAAACTTAAACTAAAATGTTAGTAGATTACTTACAGTTACTATTTCAAGTCAATAAAAAGCTTTATCAAATTGTCTCTAACAAGAAGCCCTCAAAATATTGATTAAATAAGACAAGAAAAGAGAAGAAAAAAGACCCTTGGTTATAAACATAGAGAGAAGTCATAAAAATCAGATTTTTATTCCATAATCGAAATGTGTGCTTAACACAAGCTGTCATATCATAAAAATCTATGTTATTGAGCATGAACTGTGTGTAGAATAAAAATCAACTTGTTGAGGCAAAAATCAATGTTGAACTATTTTTTTAAGTTAAACTCAGATGAGGTGAAAAAAAATAAACTGATGCTGAGAAAGCAAGAAAAAAATAGAATAAAAGAAGGAAGAAGGAAAACTTTTAATCAGTTGATTACTGTAAATCTGAATACTCTCCATAACATTCAGATAGGAACTAACAAAGAAGTTGAAACATAGGAAAAAAGTGCTTTTTTCAGTAAACTTTTTCTACTCCGTTTAACTTTTTTTTGTTTCCTTTCTTGTAGAAAAATATATTTTATTCAAAGTTTTCTTGCATTTTTCCTGGTGTTAAGAAGACTTTTTTATTGGTTGGATTTGTGCTAAAGTTTTGGGTCCACAAGGAAATGTGTGAGAAAACAATGAAAGAAGCTTTTAAAAGGGATAGAAACTTTTTTTATGATAATTTACATTTCGCAAAAATTCCTGTGTAATTCAATTTTTATGATTTGAAAATTTTGAGCTTGTGGAAATAAAAATATTTTTAAAATTTAAACAATATAATTTTTTTAAATACCAAAAATTTTCTTCCAACCCTTTGAATTTTCACCAACTGAGATTTTCACCTCATTGCCGCACAATAATAAATGAAAGTTCTTCGATAAATTTCTTTGGAAATAATTTAAAGTTTCTACAATTTTTTTGCTTTTAAATTACTTTTGTTTCTCATTTTCTTACTTTATCTGTATTCATGCTGACCAAAGAGAAAATAAAAAAGATTATTTGCATTCCAGACGACCATCCGTTAAGTTAATCGATAAATTTTTTATCTTCCTTGTCGTCAGCAGGTTTTTTTCTCTTTTCTACACAAACTCAAGTTCAAGTATTGTAATCATCATAAAAGAAGTCTTTTTAATAGCAAGATTATTGATGATACTCGATTACTGAATGTGTGTTAAAATGTTGCTCATTCCTTGCTTTTATTATGACAACATCAAATGACATTCAAACAAGAAATAAGAAAAAGGAAATTGAAATTTCTTCAACAACATCTTAAATAGCAAAATAATTGAATCATTAAATTCCTTGTCATTTCATTAAAAGTTTTCTTGACTCTTAAATTGATTTAAATTTTTTATTACAGACAATTGCCACAAACAAAGATAAATGGAAATGGAACAGCAATACCATTACCGGCAACTGTTCTCGTGACAAGGCGATCAACTGACAAAAGTCGAGGAATTCCTGTGCCAAATGGAAATAATAACAACAACAGCAGTAGTGGACTTGTGAGATATCCATCGGGTACACCATCATCTGAAAATAGTCGACCCAGTAGTCCTCCGGATGTTAATAAAAATAATGAGAGATTAAGGTAGGAATTTTAATAATTTGCAATTTTATGAGATGACAATTTTTATTTTTACGGATTTCAAATTTTCTTTTTTTAAAAAAATTTCTTACGGTTTAGACAATTTTGACAATTTTTTTTCTAACGGTTTTTTTTAAATTTAAGAAATTAAACTTTGATTTTCTGTCAAAATATTTTTAGAAAAAATTTTAATTCTAATGAATTTTCAGAATTCAAAATTTATTATGATAATTTTTTTGACAGATTCTCACAAAATTCGAAAATTCCACCATCACCCTACACTCACACGCACGATGGATCAATCACAAACACAAGCAGTAATGAAAATAATGGTCAAGCATCATCATCGTCACAGCAATCGTCAAGCAATTCAACAGCTAAACATTCAATGCTCGATAAATTAAAACTCTTTAACAAAGATAAAGAGCGGTCTAAATCATCAAAGCGAACCAGTTCAAGCAGTGGTTTTTCATCAGCACGAAGTGATTCAAGTTTAAGTCTTAATAATGATCCAAATGCAGTCGCATTATCAAAAAATAAGAAAAATGACAATAGTCGTGCACCATCAGCTGCAAGTAGTGCAAGCAGCACAAAAACTTCATCAAAACTTCGCGAGCCAACGCCTGGACTGCCATCAGCAATAAAAACTCAATCAAAAAGTGAAAAGAAGGAGAAAAATTTGCGAGTTGAAGAACAACAGCAGCAGCAGATGAAAAAAGCACCAACTGTGAAATTTCAACAGCAACAGCAAATAATTCAAAATGATCTCAGAATGAAACAACAGCAGCAACAACCGGTTAGAAAAATTGAAATTAGAACTGAAATGCAGCAACGTGTCTCAATGCCTCATCCGCATATGCAACAGAAAGCCATCGTACAGCCTGTTACGACGAGCATTCCAAAGCCAATGGCAGCAATTAAAGGCACAAGTAAAATGATGCGCAGTGGTGGTGATGATGATATGATTAAAGATAAACAGAATAGCAATGGTGATCAAAAGTTATTAATAAACAGCATGAGTCCACTTCATAACCAATTAATGATGCATGCTAAAAGTAATGGCTCATCACAATCAATTCATTCAACATCGACAAATAATCATTCAAATTCATCTGATTCAAGTGTGATTTATCGTCCAAGTGCATCAGAATCAGGTTCGGAATTTTACATGCAACAGCAACAGATGCTTAAATTTAACACTATTCCATCAAAACTCAACGGTCATCATCATCATCATATGGCAATGAGCAGCAATCAGGGTGCTATTTTTGAAGAACAGAAACAGCAGTCGCCAGCAGCTGGACCATTGCGTTCAATAATGCGAAATTATAGCAATAGTAATGGTCAACATGTAACATTACCAACTCGTGGTGCGAGAGGTGGTCAAAATTTAGTAAATGGCTATTATGATGAGAATCAGGGCTATTGTAGCGATGGTGATGCTCTTAGGAAAACGCATATTCGATACACTGACGTTGAAAATGGATATTTATCTGAAGGAGGTGTTGGCAATGGCAATTTATCAAACTCTCACTTAATGAGCATCTTTAGAAATCGCCCACAGCTACCAATGACTATTGCTGAAGAAAGGTGAGTTCTAGAAAAAAGAAATGATATTTATATAAGAGAAAAATTCAAAAGAAATCAAGAATTGAAAACAAAAATTTAATTAGACACTAAAGGTCTTAAATTCCATTATCTTCCAATTCAAAACTTAATCATACTTTTTTTTGCTATTTCAAACACTTTAATAAAATATTTAAAAATATTTTTTGTCCCTTCCGGGATCATTATACGCAACGCGAGAAAGATAACACTGGAAATTTTTTTGCGCCACTCGCTCATATCATAAAAATATGTCGACATCAGCAGTCATGACAGCCATTTTCAAATAACCTCAAACAACAAAAAATGAATTTTTACAGGCGAGGACAAGAAATTTTTTGTTGTTGTTGAATAAGAGAAGTGAAATTATTGAACTGGAAATTCTGTCATGAATGTCATGATACAGCATATTTTCAATTCTGACATTGTGTGTGTACAATGTAATGTGAAAAACTGAAAATTTTTTCTGCACAAATCGCATAAAATTATTTATTAATGGAGTGACTCTAGAGATTATGAAGAGAGAGAAACTGATTTAACATTTGTGGGGATAATATGAGGGGAAGAAAAGCATTATTGTTATAGTTTGAGGTTTAATTTCAAAATATCGTTACCATCATGATATTGATAATGATTTCTGGCTTCTTCTGCCGTGTCTCCATTTTAATTAAAAATGATTATTAACTTGAGAAATGTTGAAAAAAATTAAGAAACTTTAACAGTTTCAAAAAATTTAAATTTTTATTTCTAATGGTTTGTAAATATTTATAATTTTTAAAAAATTTCATAAGCCTTTGAAACTGAAAAAATTACATTAATTGGTCATAAAATGCTAGGTAAAAAAACAAACTTTTTAAATTTAATCTTCAAAACTGAAATTTTAATTTCAAAAAAAAATGTTAAAATTTATCATTCCTGATTCTCATTTTCTCGGTAAAATATTTCACAGTTTAAAATTTTTATTACGATGCAAGAAAATAAAAAAAAAACATACGCAAATATTCATTTGCATGAAAATTCATTAACTCAACAATCAAGAATGCCTCGTTAACTCTTACAATAGCTGCAACTAGTTTTATTCACTCAATTCTCACTCATTTACTCTATTTACTCAAATTTGCGAGATTAATTTTTTTTACACAGTTACATGCACAACATGCAAACGATGTTAATTTTTATTTAATCTGATAGAAAAAACTTTTTTTCCTTTTTTCATGGTTAGTCATTCAATTTAGTGCTGAACATGAAAGTTAGAGCATTTCCATCCTTATTCAAGGCCAATGTTATAAAATGATAAGAAATTTATCTCAACAACAAATTCTTCATTCTTTAACCCTTCAAGAATGAAAGAAAGAAAAATTTTCATTTTCACATGCCAATCATGTATTTTGAGAAGAAAAAAAATAATGAGAAAATGTATGTACTTATGTGAATTCAACTTGAAAGTGCGTCTAATCAAAAGAATGACAGGCTAATCTGTGCTGAAATATCTTTTGATCCCCTTTTCTTTTCCTTTCTTTGTTGTTCACGGAATACGATTGATTTTCCTTTTTTGAATTGAATGAGAAAAGAATTGTTATTTGTTACATGTACTAATTTTATTTGTATTTATATAGAATTGGGATTTTATTTAGAAAAGAAGTAGAAAAATAAGAGATAATTTCATATTAAGAAAATTTATGATTTTATAAGTAAAATTTACAAATTTAAAAAAAATTGATTTTTAAAAAAAAAATTTTAACAGTTTTTTAATGAACAAAAAATTAGAAAATATTGGTCAGATTAAACTTAATGGTTCATAATTTTATTTTCGAATTTTCTAAATTTTTTTTTTTTCAAAATAAAATTTAGAAAAATCAGTAAAATTAACCGTCAGTGACGTGATAAAAGCGCATTTTCCCGCAACAGATTACTTTTGTTTCAAAATTAATTGAAAGTTTCAAAAAAACTTTTGAAGTCTGTACAACCTAAAACATACACTTGGGTCGAGATGTCCAAAAATCATTTCTGACATGTTTTCTCGACTGTTTCATGACATTTTAAGACTTTTTGGTAAAAAAAATTTTTTTGGTCCATGTGATGGACATGCATGTGGTGGACCATCCTTGGGTCAACACTTACCCAAAAAAACTCTTATGATGGCTTATCTACACGTCGAGACCTTTCTAACAAGCATACCTAGGGAAATATCATGATAGTGATATTTTCCATCAATTGATAGTCAAAATTTTAAATATCACTATCATGATAGTGAATATCAAAATGATATTTCTATCATGATATTTTTTGATATTTTTTCTGATATTTAAGGAAAAATATCATGATATTTTTTTTGATAGACAAAATTTTGATAGTTAATATCATGATAGTAAATATCACCTTGATATTTATATCATGATAGTTTTTGATATTTTCTTGATAGTCACGTAAAAATATCATGATATTTTTTTGACTATTAATATCACCTTGATATTTATATCATGATAGTGATATTTTCCATCAATTGATAGTCAAAATTTTAAATATCACTATCATGATAGTAAATATCACCTTGATATTTATATCATGATATTTTTTCTGATATTTAAGAAAAAATATCATGATATTTTTTTTGATAGTTAAATTTTTGATAGTGACTATCATGATAGTAAATATCAACTTGATATTTATATCATGATATTTGAAAATGATATTTTTTTCCTTAATAGTTAAATCAAATTGTCATATTTTTACAAAACATTAATATTTTTTCAAAACTATTTGTATCAGACTATTTGTATCAGAGTCTGAAGCCGAGTTAAATTTTATTCGTCTAAATCGGTTTAATCGAACAAAATTTAGCTCGGTTTTGACTCTTGTTTAATATTGCTTTATAATTGTATACCATTACAAATTATGTCCGTTAAAAGGTATAAATGTGTTTTGCACAGAAAAAAGTAATATTTGCTAGTTTCATAATCATAATATCTTTGATATAACGAAGAAACCATATTTCTTTTTATATAGTTCTTGTTTATTACTTACATTTCTCTCATACAAAAATCATAAACGTCTAACGATAAATCAATACTTTTATTACAATATACACGAAAAAAAATTTTATAGCTAGCAATAAAGTTTTTGAGATTTGTCCCTATAAAGTCAAATTCATAAGCCTTTAAAAGAAAATTTATAAGTGTTATAAAATATTTTTATAAACTGTCAATAAAATTATTACACTTAAAGGTTTTTTTTAAGACATAAATTTGACTTCATAGGGACAAATCTCAAAACTTTTAGCCAGTTTAAAATATTTTTCTACATGTAGATAAATAAATAATGATTGACAAACATCAATTATAAGCATTTGCAGTTCTTGAATTTTATTAAGAAATGCAATTATATAACCGTTTTCATTTTTCAGCATAAGTTTATGAAAATTTATCGTTTATCATGCTGGTCGGAAAAAAATTACTCACTTTTTACTCACTACAGTGAGAATTTTTTTCAGTCGGAGTTTGGCCGCTGGACTAAAAAATATTAATTTTTTCCTAATATTTATTAAATATTTTTTAATATTTTTGAATCCAGCCGCCGAACTTTAAAATATCAGAATTTTTTATTATAATATTGTGAATTTCTATTAAATAATTTGACTATCAAAGATCATTTGATAGTAAATATCATGATATTTCTATCATGATATAAAAACTATCATCATTAATAAATATCAAGGTGATATTTACTATCTTGATATTCACTATCAAAATTTTGACTATCAAAAAATTATATCATGATATTTTTCCTTGACTATCAGAAAACTATCAAAATCTATCATAAATATCAAAAAATATCAAATATCAAAAAAATATCATTTCCCTACCCTTGCTAACAAGCTATCAACCACCTCTCCACGATTCACCGTTGTCGGATTATGACTGACCCAGCCAGCCAGCCATCGTGAGCCTAATAGCGTAAAATAAAAATGCGCTAAAAACCACAAAATTTCAATATAAAGTAAATTTTAAAATCGAATAAAAAAATTACCATCTCTTTTTTTGTCATTTTAAATTCAGCTTAAAAATCAATTTTGAAGTGACATTGATTACAATTGTATTATTTCATCTTAATCTTTCACTTCATCCTTTTATGTTTTTTTGCTGTCATTTGACTTAAAATTGAAAGAAATTAAATTGTAATTGGAAAAGATTGATCAAATGATATAAAAAAGTAAAGCTTCCTTACAATTGCGTCACAAACAAAATTTACTTGAATCAGCAAATGACACCAATACAGCATTTGCGTGTCATAAACAATTCATTTTGAAATATTTTCTACCATATGACGAACTTTATTGTCTTTTTTATTATTTTTTCCTTCAATGACAGAAAAACAATTTTGAGTAAAGAGGAAAAAATAGACTTTAAGTGGCAAAAACACTAAAAAAGATTAAAGTTTTTTTTTATGTAAGTGAACGTTGAATTGTTTTTATTTCTTGAGAAAGGGGAGAAAAGTTTTGTGCCTTAAATGTAAGAATTTGAATTATATTAGGGAGAAGGAATTTTCTTTGTGGTAAAATTTGATTTTTTCAAATTCGAACATTTAAATTGTATTGATAAATTTTAAATATAACCAATTGTCAGAAGAGATTTAATGATTTGGATTCAAAATTTAAAATGAAATTATTATAAAGAATTGAAGAAATCTAGATTCGAATCTTGAAGAATTTTCGATTTGTTTAGTAAGCCTTTTTAAAAAAATTTTTGTAAAATTTCTTAACATAATTTTTGCTCAAAAATCATTACAAGAAAGTCACTAAACTTTCAAAAAAAGATAACAACAACATTTATTCTTCTTTCTATCATCATCATTATGATCATCATCTTTCTCTTTTCTCTAAATCTTTTATTAAATCACGCAATAAAGCTAAGAAAGAAGAAAAAGTGTGTTTAATATCATTTTCTATCCAAGGCATAAATAAAAATTCCCAAAAAATAAAACTTTTTTAGTTCATCCCCAAGAAAATAAAGATAAAGAAGGAAGAAGAGTTTCTGTTTTCAAAATGAAAAATTTATTTGCCTTACTGTCGCACATAACAACAATTTATACATTATGTTACATTATGAAGCGACAGAATGTGAATGGAATGAGAGTAGAGAAAAGTATTTGTAACAGAAAATTGAATTGACAAAATTTATACGCTCAAAACGAGAATAAATGGCCAAACATGCATGATATAGTACATAAAATAACTTCTTTGAATTTTTAAATGCTGCTACTGTACGCTACTGGTCCTTTTTGATCAATATGCGTAAAATCGTGAATTATAAAAAGATTGCACAGCATGATGTCTTAATCTTCTTTACTGTTCATTTTATGCAAATTTTTTCAACATAAACTTTAATACTGAGCTCAACTTCCTGCAATATCATGAATGTGATTGAAAGAATGACTTACAAAAGCTCTCTGTTTATCATTAAAATGTCATGAGAGTCGCATAATCAAATTTAAATTTTAATTTGATGAAAATTCACTCTGTGTAAGTTAGTGAACGACAGAAAGACATGAATTATTAAAATTTATCATAAAATATTTTTATTTTGTAAAATTTTAAGCAACTTTAAAAATTGGAAGTCATTGATAGCTTTTCAAATGAATAAAAGGAAAATTTAGAAAGCAAAATTTTATTCAAGCTAAAATTTTGAAATTTTTTGAAAGTAAATCCATTTATTTTCCTAAATTTTTTTGCCATTTAAAAATTATTACTCTTACTTCATTACCGATTACAACAATGTCCACAATTAAGGTGCTCGGCATTCGTTTAGACGCACTAACTTTTTCTTAGCTTTCTCAACTTCTACAACGTTTTTCTTAAAACGGTTTTCTGTGAATGATTACTATCCTTAAATATACTATTTTAGTAATGATATTAGACTACTGTAAGCTTTTATTCATTTTTAAAATTGACAAAAGTAAAAAATTACAACAACAACAACGTGCATTCGTTTAGACGCACTCTATAAAATTTGCTCTAACTTTTTACTGTGTTGGTCAATCTTTATAAAACTTTGTCAGTTTATAGCTATAAGTATTACTAATATTTGGTTAAAGTTTCAGAATTTTTGAAAATTCCATTTTTGATTTACATGAATCTAAGCGAAGTCATGGTGAAGTGACTGATCTATAGTCAATTTCTCAAAAACAATTCATGCAAATGACTTCAAACTTTAAGTATAATAGTGTTAGGGTAAGTCCTTTCTTTTAACATAAAATATTTGAAGATTTGGTAAAGATTGACTGAGATATAGCATAAAAATTCAATATGGCAACTATTTATTTTGAATAATCTCATCTTTTATCTAAATTATCTTTTATTCTAGAAATATTATATTGATTTCTTAACTCTTAATGCAATCTATATGATATTTGTGATTTAACACAATTTACAGAACAGCTCTAGCGTGATTGGTTGTCTCTTAAAAAGCATTTGAAATATCCAATATGGCGAAATGTAACAAAACGAAAATTGAAAATGTTACAATTTCTCCGAATAAAGCTACTAGCTTGTTAGAAATGCGTTGGTTGGACATAAAATAAGTGCGAAATATGATTTCTAACAAGTAATAGCTTTACTTGCACAGGATATTTCAAATGCTTTTTAAGAGACAACCAATCACGCTAGAGCTGTTCTGTAAATTGTGTTAAATCAACAAATATCATATAGATTGCATTAAGAGTTAAGAAATCAATATAATATTTCTAGAATAAAAGATAGTTTAGATAAAAGATGAGATTATTCAAAATAAATAGTTACCATATTGAATTTTTATGCTATATCTCAGTCAATCTTTACCAAATCTTCAAATATTTTATGTTAAAAGAAAGGACTTACCCTAACACTATTATACTTAAAGTTTGAAGTCATTTGCATGAATTGTTTTTGAGAAATTGACTATAGATCAGTCACTTCACCATGACTTCGCTTAGATTCATGTAAATCAAAAATGGAATTTCCAAAAATTCTGAAACTTTAACCAAATATTAGTAATACTTATAGCTATAAACTGAACAAAGTTTTATAAAGATTGACCAACACAGTAAAAAGTTAGAGCAAATTTTTATAGAGTGCGTCTAAACGAATGCACGTTGTTGTTGTTGTAATTTTTTTACTTTGTCAATTTTAAAAATGAATAAAAGGTTACAGTAGACTAATATCATTACTAAAATAGTACATTTAAGGATAGTAATCATTCACAGAAAACCGTTTTAAGAAAAACGTTGTAGAAGTTGAGAAGCTAAGAAAAAGTTAGTGGCGTTCTAAACAAATGCCGAGCACCTTACAATCCAAAAAGAAATTTACGCAACTCATTCATTATGCGTAAGTAAAGAAGTGCGAGGAATAAAAAATTTACGAGAAGCTGCTTTCATAATTTATCGCTTTTATTTCTTCAAAATGAAACACACGTGTGTGATAAAATTGATTGAAATTACAGCACTCATTCATTCACTCACATACGCAAATTTACTTCTTTCGGTTTATTGAATTATCTTACTCTTTACATAAATGCAAGAAGTGCATAAAATTTTTTAACCATTTTATGAGATTTCAAGACATAAATTTAATAATGATTTTTACGCAAGAAGAAGAGTGAATAAAAAGAGGAAAAAAATGTTTGATGATAATAAAATTTTTGTAGATTTATTTTATAAAAAGGTTTTATGAGATTTAATTTTAAAAAGAAGTATCATGAGTCATGGAGGAGATAAATTTGAATTTTTTTGAGGAATAAAAAAATTTTTTCGAAAACTTTAAAGAAGAAATATTATTTTTTTCATTGATTTCTCTTAATAATTTCAATATAATTTTAAAATTAATTGACATTTTCTCATATAAATTCCTCAAAAATAATAGAAAATCAAAATATTCAAAAGATTTAAATATATCCAAAATTTTGCGGAATTTCTTCATTCATTCCCACATTCTCAAACAAAAAATTCAAGTTTAAAAATTTTTCAAACAAAAATTTCACCTCTTCCAGTAAACCTTAAAGCTTTTAACCACATTTCAACCTTTTTCCAATTCACCAATTTCAACAGTTTCATTTTCTTAAAATTCTCAAGAATCCCAGTTTCATTTTCAATTTCATTTCATTTCCAACATGACTAATAATTTCACCGCAGTAACATCAGACAGCACAGAGTCATAAATAATTAGTTAATCAGTAGCTTATTTTGATATCAGATGAAATGAAAAATAAAAATTTTTCCATCTGTTTTTGACATTTCGATTCACATACATGCGTATAAAAAACTCATAAAAATTGATGTGAATGAAGCAACTGGTTGAAAGAAATTTGATCCTTCTTATTAAAAAATTTTCTCCCTTTTTATGACCTCTGAAGATCTATTTAAATCATCCTTGTATAAAAAATATGCAGTATCGATTTCTTACAATCATGATGAAACAAAAAATATTTACACACTCATAAGATTGTGCTTTCATCGCATATGAATGAGTGAATGTACCTTGAGGAAAGAAGAAAATGGGACATATGAATATAAAGTTAGTCATGTAAATGTCAACACATGATATGATGGCAATGGCTTTCATAACTCTATTTAGATTGAAATATTGATTATATTATTACTTTTTTCTTTCTTTTTTTATTTAGATGCAGAACAAGTAAAGATGGAAATCTGGAAAGTCCTGAGATGGACACTGAAAATTGGCATCAAAGGGTAAGAAGAATTTTTTTTATTAATTTTTAAAAATTCGAATAAATATTTAAAATGTCAATCTTAAAATTAAATAGAAGTTTTTAAATCCAAAACAGTCTGTTGAATTTTTTTAGATTTAATGGTCAAGAAATTTTTAAAATTTTTCAATCAAAACTTAAATTTTAATTTATTAAAAACTTGTTGTTTTATTCAATTTTCATGACTTTAAAATTTAACTTTTCCAAAAATTTAAATTAACTAATAAAATTATTTTCAAATTCAAAATAATCGTTAAATTCTAAAATTTTTTGATATTTTCCATCCCTTTAAAAACTCTAAAACATGATTATTAACAAAATGAATCTTCTCATGTCATATTTAGGACAAGTCACTAATGAAAAATGGCAATAGTTCAAAGTCACGTGTAAAGGGTGTTCCACAGAACTTTGGTTATGTGAAGAAATGCAACGGCAGCTCGACAGCTTCTGAAGTCTCTACTAATGCCATCATGTCAAATTCAACATCACGAACTACTGCAACAGTTTCCGCTGTGCCAAGAACAAATAAAATTAGTGGAAAAGTATCGGGTGGAACACAAACAACTAATAATGATTTTCAACAGAGTAAAATTAAAAAAATTTAAAAATTGACTCAAAAAATTTAATTTTTATTTTCTTTTTTAGAAGCAATGCAGTATAAAAGTTATTCATTAACAGGACAAATGAGTCAATCAATTAAAGACAGGTTTGAATTTTTTAGATAAAAAGTATTTTATGGTCACATGCATGCTAAACTAGCAGCAGAAAGAGATAAAAATTTTACTAACATTCACTTTTCCCAAAACCTTCCTTCTTTCTCTCTTCTTTAACTAACTTTTATGACTTGCAAACAAAAATAATTAGAATCGCCGCTAGTCGTGCATCATCTAAATTAAATGATGGTAGTTTGTCTGATACGTATTCAGACATAAAAGATTTTAGTGCTTATAGTACGATGTGGTTGAGGCATAGTAACACATCGAGTAGATTATCAGATGGTGGTGAATCAATCGACGGTAGCATGTCAATATTGGCGCGAAATCAGCGCTTGATTCAACACAGAAATTCAGCGCAATCTCCTGGTCTAAAGCTTAATAGAAGCAACAGTATAAGGTACTTTTAAATTCGCTTTTTTCTTTAACTTTTCTTTATAGATGTTTAACACAAAATGTATGAAATTTCTTTTTAAAATTGAGTGAAATTTATATTTTATTTGAAAGTTAAATTGAATTGAATGAAAAAAAAATAATAAAAATTTGAAAAGTTTCTAAGAGTAAAAACAAAAGAAGCTTAAAAAATGTTTGGAAATATTTTGGAGTATTTTAAAATTATTAAAAACTGTAGAAAATTCGAAAAAATGAATTTTTAGGATACTTGTTAGAAAGTTGCAAAGTTCTTATCAAGGTTTTAATTGAATTTATAATTAGATCGACATAATTATAAATTTAAAACTTTAAGATTCTTTAAAATTTGCATATGAGCTTGCAGTTTAGCTTTTTTTGTCAAGAACGACATTTTTTTACAATTCTTAAAAAATATAGCAATTTTTTTCATTCAATCAACTTAACCCTAAAAATTACCAAAATTAACTTGTGTAATCCTTTTTAATTTCTAAAAATTAACTTTATAATTTTACATCGTAATGAAAACATCAACAAAATATCAATAGCTATCTACAAGGTATCCGGACATATCCAAGGTATTTCAATTATATCAAATTCCCTACAAATACATACTTCAATGTGCTTCATGCTGCGCTTCAAAATTAAATAAATCCGGCATATGTAATTTGCACGCCATCAAAATCAAATCAGGCTTACTGAAAAATTTTCACACGCTATTATTGATGACCTAAAATTATTTACTTTGTAATGTGTTATTTGTTTTGTGAATTTTTGCATGCAATTTTATTCCTTGTTGAAATTCCTCCTTGTTTAGAACAAATTAATTATTGTGACTGTAGATTAAAAAGTAGAAAATGAAAAAATTAAAATCAGAAATTTTATCGATTTTATAAATTCAATTTTTGGCAAAATTTTCTTTCTTTTTAATGAAAAAAATATAAAAAACAGCTTTCTCGCAAACAAAATTCCAAAAATTTCACCATCATTAATTAATCATTAAAATTTCCCTTAAAATACAGATCAACAAAATCAGAAAAAACATATCCATCAATGCTCAGTCGTGCAGTAATGCCATCGGCATCAGCTGAAATCGAAACTGAACCATACTATTGTCTACCAGTCAATGGCAACAACAACAACATTGTATGGAGTCAACCGACGTCACCAACGCCACGTAATCTAACGGGTTTGATATCGCCCACACATATAAACTCTCATCGGCATATTTATCACAACAAGAAAAATGACGAAGGTAAGAAATTTTTTAGACATTTCATGTTTTTATCCTAATTGTCATTTTTATGTTCTACAGTGCATGGAAGTCAAATATCATTGATGTCGGGTGGCAGTTCGATGTATGGTTCAACTACAGAAGAACAGAGGCAAGCAAATGAAGTTCGACGGCTAAAACGAGAATTAGCTGAGGCACGTGAACAAGTTATGAGCTTATCAAGTCAACTGTCAACAAATGTAAGTACAAGTAAATGTAACAAGATTGTTTTTTCGAGTGTTTTGATTTTAATGAACAATTTTTGTCATGTTTGACTACTAACAAGTTTTCAATATTTTGTAATCGGATGAACATGAGTCAAAGATCCTTAATGTTTATAATAAATCATTTATTGAGCTAATAACTTTTTGTTTGTAAAGAAAAAATGGGCAAATTAGGGATGAAATTGATTGAATGGTTTTTACAACTTGTAAATTCAATTCTTTAGATGAAGAGATTAAAGAATTTTAATTATAAAGAAATTTTATAATTTATATTAGCAATTTTACTTCTAATTTTTATGATATGTAATGGAAATTATCAAATAAAGGACGCAAGTCTAGAATTTTAGTTTTAAGAATTCTTTTGCCAAATTTTAGTTTAAAAATTCTTTTTAAAACTTTTTTATTTGCCATTTTCAATATAATAAATTTAATTTTACAAAAATCACTCGTAAATTACCTCTCGTACCAATAAATGTCAACTTACGCGTTGATTCATAAATCATTCGAATCACGTATTCACTTTTATTCTGTAGAATAATAAAATATAATATTTTTTGGACAGCACATACTAAAAAAGTGCAACTCGTGCATTAAAGTGATTAAATTGAGAATTTATTCCGACATGATCAATATTTTATGGTGTGTGCATAAACACATGATTACAAATGTCAAAAAATCACATCAAAAGAATTTCAAATTTTTTTTATACTGATTTAATCTTTACATTTGAAATTAGATCTGTGTATAAGCCCACATATTACAAGAGAGTGAAACAACAAAAATGTCAGCGAAGTGTATCAAATTAATTCGATTATGTTAAAGCCATAAAATGAAAATTAGCTCCTAAGGTAGCTCTCTGACTCTTGGGAACTAAAAAAATGACTTTTGAATTTATCATGTCGTCTCTTCCTTTCTTTTTTTCTCCCTTTTTCAGAGTTTCAAGTGAGAGAATAAAGATAATTATCTTGAATTTAAAAATTCTTTGTTATGAATGAAGAAGGACAAAGAAAGAAAGAGACAAAAATACAATTAATCAATTGACAATCGAACAAAAATGAGATAAATTTTTATCTTTTGATTGATTTGACTTTTTTTGTCAGTAATAAAGAAGAAGATTTCTTTATTTATTGAATGAGAATAAAAATTGAAATATTAAATTTGTGGGAGTTCTTAAAGAAGAAATTTAATAAATTTTTGATTTTAATAAAATTTGTTAATAAATAATCAAAGTTGATATAGATTTTGTAAGAGTATAAAATAAAATAAAATTTCAAATCCATTTTTTTCACTTCTAGAAATATTTTCTCCAAAATAAATTTAATTTAAACTGATAATCTTTCTTATTACACCTGAAACTCATCTAATAACTCAAACAAATAATTTATTATTTTTATTTTCTTCTTCTATCATTTTCATATTCATTTCTTAATTCCATTCTCAAACAACTTCAAAATAAAATATTGAATAACACAGAAAAGTAAATTAAAGCACTTATACTTCAGGATATTTTTTACGCGTAGGTCATAAGAGAGAAAGAGAGAAATTATTACCTGCTGACAAAGTAAATAAAAAAGAGAAGAAAAAACAAGAAAAATTGTCTGCTATCGCTTTGTACACACTGAAAATTTTTTAACACCTGAAAGAAATAAATTTTGAAGACTCCAGCAGCAGCAGTTAGTTAGTTTTGTCTGTTCAAGGTTTTGCAAGGAAATTATCATTTAAGAAACAAAATTAAAAATGTAAAAATTTAGCAAAAAAAGAAAATATTAAAAACGAAACTAAACTTAATCTCAAGATTTGAATTTTAATTTCATCATAATTGAGTTTTTAATATAAATTTAATTTTTGAAATCTACCAACATGTTTCTAAATTTAAATTTCAACAATTTTTTTACTACTCAATTCTCAAACAGAATCGATCATCTAATGTTTATCCTCTTGTCCTCTTCTCTTTTATTTCATCTTCTTTATATTCATGTTATTCATTCAAACAAAAAGCAAGTTCATAAAACTAATTGCAAGAAAGAGAAGCCAGAAAGATAAAAATCAGTTAAAACGTCCTTTAAAGGACAGACATCGTCTGTTTTGTCTCAAAATTTATTTATTAGAAACCTGGAAAAGAAGATAGAAAATGTTTGTCTGTAAATCTTTCGCCTTTTCAAAAAAATTTTTTTTTTCAATCATTATAATTGAATAATCTCGTATATTTTTCACTTCTAAAATAATGTGGCTATAAAACTATCATTAAAAAAGTTAGAACTTTTTATTGATTCTCCTTCATCGACGGCATAAACATAAAAATATTTTTTCTCTTGTCTTTTGTTTACAAACTTACACATTGAAGAATTTCTCTCAATTTCTTGTTGTAACAAAGTCATTTTATTGTTTGCTGACTTCGACAAGAATGACGGATATCAGTTGATTATGATATTGTAAAAAATGTTCTATTCATAGTGAAATATTTCTATTATTAATCACTCCTCAAACGAAATTCATTCATTTCAATGATTTTGTAAAGATTATTATAAATAGTCGACACATAAATTAAATTTTGTTCTCACTTGCACAATATAACGAAGAAGAAGAAAAATAAAGAGTTGAGAGTACCTATCATAAATAAATAAAAGGGATGGACATACGTTTATAGAAGGTGTGAGAAAGTTTTAAAAAAATTTTTGCATGCAATTTTTTAAAAAATCTCCAAACAACGGTTTTTGAAATTTAAATTTTAATTGATTTTTACTAAATCTAATGAAAACTCTATCCTATGAAAAATTTTTGAAAAAGATTAATTGTTTTAAAAAATTAAATTTATAGTTTAAATAATTGTTTCAATTCAGAATTTAACGAATTTTTACTGAAAATATTTTAAACTAAATTTTTGAAAATAAAAAATATGTTGAAAAATTTCAGAGGATTTATGCAATTTCAGAAAACTATAAAACTTGAAGATAAATTACTTATTTCTGAAAACATGACAGTCAAAAAAAATTTTTTCTTAAAAAATTCAACTTCAATTCCCTTGATCGATCCTACAAAAAATTTTAACTGTCGTCCCTCAACAATTCTCTCACTTATACAACTTTAAAATAATGAAGTTGAGCAACATATGAATGTAAAAAATTGAGAAAAAGAGAGAATAGGCCTGTGCTCACAAAAATTCCAACTTATTCTCTCATAACGATCGTTTGACTCTTTTGTATTTTAGTTTCGTTTGAGAAATCGAGTTGTAAAGTGTGTTGCGTTGCGTGGAGTGTTGAATATTTTCATACTGTGTATATATTGATTTTAATCAATTAAGAAATTTTATGCACATACAAAAAAATATAAAATGAAAATGTTTATGATTTTATTGCAATGAATATTCCAAAAAGGAGAGAAAGAAAAAAAAAGTTTAATTTTAATTAAAAGTGAAGATTGTGATCAAAAGTAATGAAGGAAAATTAAAAAATGAAGTTCAATTTATGCCTTTGTAAGTTGTTGATTAATGAAGTGCATTTCCTTGTCACACACACAAACTTTTTTCTTTATTGAATGGATTTTTTAAAGACTTTTTTTAGGGTAATTTTTTATCTTAGAAAACAATGCAATCGCTTGTGCTAAAATTGAATTTCACTGCGTACTTTATGTTATCATCATTATGCCATTTCTTTCTCTCATGGGAAACTGAAATTGGCATAAAAAGTTCGCTGTTTACACTATTGAATGCAAAACAAATAACAATAATGCTCAACATAAATACGAGGCGAGAAAAGAAAGAGAAGAAAAATGAAATTTAATGAGGAAGATTGCAAAAAGAACAAAAAACATAATTTCATTGAAAACAATTTTTAGAAAGAAAAACGCATTTATAAAAATTTCAAATTAAACGAATATTTTAATTCAAAAAACTAATGACACGTATTTTTAAAAATCTTTAAAAATTTTGACAAACTGAATTAAAAATCTAAAATTTATGTTTTCTTTCATGCTTATAATATTATGCGGTTCTTGTGTCGCTTATAAAATTGCACTTTCTCCCTAAGCAATCATTAAATAGAAAGATACACATTTATTATTTTTACTGCGATCATCTCATTGCAAATTTTTATGCTGGGCTATGTTAAAAACATCTGTTTGTCAAAAATAAAACAGAGAGGTAAAAATACAATTCTAAAATGTGTTGAGATCTTATGCTGCAGATAAGTAAGCAAGCATAAATGTGTAGCGCAACTAATTTATTCCATACTTTAATTCCTTTCACTCTACTGCTTCTTTTGGCTGATGAAAGCATTCTTGACGTCGCCAAAAAATAAATTTTCTTAAATCCCCTGCGTAGAATTACACTGATGTAGAATTTTTGGGCAGTAAAACAGAGTTTATTAAAGCCAGTTAAGCTTGTGGCTTCTGAGAATTTCAAGATAATGAGAGCACTTAAAGCTATTTATGAGTTTATAATTAAATTACAAAGAAACAGAAGAAAAAAATTATTGACTTTTTTAGAGTTTAAAACAAAATATTTTCATAAAGCAAAATTCAGGTCATTTGCAAGAATGCATATGAGTTTGCAGAAATTAGAATAAACTAAAAAATATCAAATTCATATAAAATCTGTGTCAGATTGCAAAAAAAGAGAAATTAAAAAATATTCTGACTGCAGGAAATTAAAAAAATGTTCTTAGAAAATCTTTTTATTGAGTGTAACATAAATCATTTATTTAGTTCATAATACAGCTTTTCTACACAATTATAATTAACAAAAATTTTTATTGCAATAAAAAAATTTTATCCTGCCTCGCAAACGGAACTCACAATTTCGCATTTAGCTGTCAGTCAACGCGCAAAAAAAGTAAACAATCAAACAATTGATGATTTAATTTAAAACTTTTTACCGCACAGCACTAATCAAGTGAGCAATAGCAGCTTACCAGTATTTTAATTTGTGTCAATCATTTTCTATTTCAATTATTTACTTGCTGCTGCTCCTATGAATTGCAACTCTTATGCAATTACTTCAACAAATGCAATTCTCAACCACGCACATTGCATTGCCGACCATTTGAAGCTTAATTGCACTTTATGACAATAGATTTCCAATCTAATACATTGTGTGAGAGCTATACGATTATGTCAATGACAGAGTCCATAAAAATGCATTTTAAATTACGATCATAAAGAATTAAGAATGATTATTGACTTACTTGCAAAAGAAAAGATCATGATTTTTATGGTCTAAGTAGTTTCAATCTTTTTTATTGATATTGTAGTATATTAAGAAATGATAGAATGCTTCATTGCTTAAAGAATATGGAATTAAAGGAATATTTCTACTTTTTAAAAATTATTTTTGTTTGATTTATAATTTGCTTAGTTATGAATTGAATTTATAAAGAATATTGAGAGAACAATTCAAGAATTGCGTAAAGTTATGAAAATTTGAATCACATTCAAATGTAAACAAAAGAAATTTTTTTAAACAAACTAAAATTTGATAAGAAATTTCTTAAATTTCAAGTTTTTATTGCTTTAATTTCATAAGTCTTATTTATTTAATTCAAATTTTAATAAAATCAGCTAAAAGAAAAGAGAATTTAAAAAAAATTGTCACAATATTTAAGAAAGTAATAAAATTTAAAACATTCTATTATTTCTTCCATATTCAAACGTTCCAAAAAAGGCTTCTTACAAAAAAAATGAAGGTCTTAAATGTGTTAAGGAAGATGAAAACTTGCCCTTAATGGAATTGCAATAAATCAAACTTCTTTCGATACTTAAAAAAGAGAACGACAAGATTTTTGAGAAGTTTTTGACCATAACATGTTTTTAGTGTGGAATGTTTTTTGTGACAAATTCTTCATGGCAGCAGCAAAAATATCATCATAAAAGAGCGTCAATGAAAACGAATTTTGTTGGAAATTTCAACTTGAAATTCGATATAGTCAAAGAATTTTAATTTTCATCTTGAAACGAGTAAAAAGAAATCTCAGCATTTGAATAGGCAATAAATTTCAATCATTAATAATGACAAAGCAACAAATGCGTAATGTTTAGAGCGCAAAAATAGATACTAAAGTTACACAATTGTTAGCCACATGTTGTGATAAGTCTCTATATAAATACACTATATATGCTTTGTGTGTGTAACATTTTATGAGTTAAGCAACGCTTTTTAAGCAATTAACAGTTAGCGAGCGAGAGGAGAAAAAATAATGACCTTGAATAATGATGAATTCTATTGCTCATTCATTCAGGTTTTATCAATTGATTTTACTTTAATGAATGCCGTATTATTTAATTGCAAATCGTGATCAAATAAGAATTAATTTTGAAATACACCTTACATAATGCATTAGATTTTCAAGAATATATTTTACTCATTCATTGAATCACAAATGAAACTGGTTTGATGAGCTCGTGGCGACAAAATGCCAAATGTAAGAGGAAGAGAAGAACAAACAAGTCTCACTCAATTTCACATCGTAATTTGACATTCATTTGCCCAAAAAATTACTTACTAAAAAAGAGTAAATGCATAGTCAACTGCATTTCGTATTCATTCAGAAAAGTTGCTTATTTATTGAAATTTAATATTTAACTTCATGGTTTTTTAATAGCAATTTTTCAAGCTTAAAAACTTAAAAAACAGAAAAAGAAAGAAAAATAATTAATTGTTAGAATTTGTTAGCTCGTTGAAAGTAACTTATAATTTATTTTTTAAAAATAAAATTAGAAATTGATGCATCTTTATTGTTAAACGAACTTTTTACATTTTTTTGCTGACTTTCCAATAAAATTCGAATAAAATTTAAATTCATATTAAATATTCAAAAACTACAAATCAATTCTACTTATATTTTACATACTAATTACACTTGCATAAATATAAAAATACACTCTAAGTATAATTATGACTTAAAAATAAAGCAAATTATTTCTTATCAAAAATAAAACAACGACCATGAATAAATAATTTTTTTCCATTCCATTCTCTCACACACGTTGTCAAAAGTGAGAGAGAAAGAAAAATGATAAGATTGACTTTTTCATAGAATTTAATTTTTTGTTATTCTTAACATCAAGCGACATGATACCGACATGAACAATATGTGATGTTGTTTACATTTTCTATCGAGAAAGAATTCATTAATAATTCATGATGAGGCACAATTGGATAAATTTCTTACTGTAAAATCTTCAACAGTTTTGTGTTTATTATTTCTATTTCATTCATTCGACAATTTATAAAGAAAGTATGTTGAAAACTAGGAAATGAAAATAAAATTTATTGAATCTCAAATCGCAAATGCAATAAATTAAAATTTTCGTGATAAGAAATTCTCTCGACTGTGATGGCATCATGAGCTATAGCAGACATATTGGAATCATTGCATTGAGTACTATCTAATCAACTTTTTATTTTCATTTTCTCTCCCGTGTTATTTATTGTACACAATGATTGAAATGTGTTTTATGGGTCGACACCCGTCATATCATCATCATTGAGTTCAATATCGAACGCTATACTTTTGCTACTATACATACATACACGATTGAAAATAAGATGTGTTGCTTTTGAAATTAAATTAAAGTTTTATAAACTCTCAAGCGAGCTCTATAGTGCTGATAAGAAATTTAATGAAATTGTGATTTCAAGTGATGCATGAATGAATCACTGAAGGAAAAAAAAATTGAACTTTGAAGTTTTTATTGTTTGAATGATTAGAAAATTAATTTGAAATCGCTACTGGGGAATAAGTAAAATGATGTTTTTGATTATTTATAAAAATAAAATGAGGAAGAAATGAATCATTAAGATTTCTTTCTTTTGTGATTTTATTTTATTTTGTTCTCATTCGAAACTTTAAAATTTTAAAAAATCACTTATCCTTTTACGATTATATCACTAATGTAAAAAATAAAAAACTCCAATAAAAGGAAAAAATCCATTCATTTAACATCAACGACAAATGATCAAAATATAAAGAAAAAGATTGTGTGTGGCAAGAACATAAAAAGTGTGTAAATAATAAAATCTTTTTTTTTTTCTTGAATGTGCTGATTTCTCTTCAGTGAGTCGAAAAATGAGAAAATTTAAATAAGAGCAAGAAAAAGAAGAACTGAAAAAATTCAATAAAAATAAAAATACGGATTAAGAAAAAAGTTGAGGAGGAGTGTATTGCAATTTTTTTCGAGGAATTGTAACAAAAGAAAGAGAGAAAAAATGGCAATGGTCAAGGCACAGATTCCAGAAGGCTATGCAACTATAAGACGTAGCAAGAGCCGTGCCAAAAAGTTTTCACCACACGAGCAGCAACACCAAAGTCATCATCGACAACAAGAGCAAACAACGACATTTGAAATGATTGATCTAACCGAGCGAAATTCAATTAACCGAAAATTCGATGCGGACAGTTTATATGGAAGTAGCAATAAGACGAATAATAATGACATTTTTGATGTCGATGAGGGCGTTATAAATGACATTGAAGCTGAAAAAAATGGCGATGAAGATTGTTATGAAAAACGAAGAACATTTGAAACTTTTAAGCCACGCGAAAGGGAAAATAATAATTTGAGTTCTAAAAGTTTAAGTGAATCAA
The DNA here is from genome assembly GCA_018290095.1 of Polypedilum vanderplanki. Taxonomy (NCBI): domain Eukaryota; kingdom Metazoa; phylum Arthropoda; class Insecta; order Diptera; family Chironomidae; genus Polypedilum; species Polypedilum vanderplanki. The sequence continues at coordinate 35,045,219 of CM031379.1, forward strand.
GTGATTGCTTCCAGTCATTGCCTTATGATCTGCTAATGACGCCACTAAAATCACCCCAATACATTAATCAACTCAATGCGATGCGTAATATCAATAACAATGGAACATATGCAGCAGCTGCTGCACGTCAACAACAACAACAATTTCCGCTTTATGCACGACCAGACAGTCCAACAAAATATGGGAAAATGTTTAATAATAATCGTTCGACTTCACCATCAGCTGATAGTTTAGATAATTGTTCATCGAACTCATCGACTTATTCTTCTGCTTATCGCAATCAGCAAAAGCCACAAGACGATGACAATTTGATGTTGATTGAAAATCATTTCCGAAAACCGCCAGCAAAAAGTAACTTGGGTTATCGAAAATCATTCAGCCATGTTAATCGCTCCCATCATCAGTATTTCAATAATAATAATAATAGTCGACAAAATGGAAGCATTGTGAGTTGCAATATTCAAACGACCAAGCCACTCTCTGCCTTTAGCCACGAGTTCATTAATGGCTATGAAAAGCCATCAATTAGTACGCTCACAATGGCACACAAGTCACTTGCCGTTCCCTCAATTTCGACTTCTAATTTGTACACACAACGATTTGCGACACTCGCTCATCCAAAAGAAAAATCATCGCTTCATGGTGTGAACACAAAATCAACATCGTCGCTTAATGAAAACCATGTTTATTGGGATCCTGTGCTTGATAGTAAAATTGGTTCACAAACAACATTACGGACGAAGCCAATAATTCCTTGGTGGGAAATTGCATGCAAAAAGGAATATAGACAAAGTTGTCCACCATTGCAGGTTAAACAATTTTTTTCTTTCTCACACAATCAGCATTATTTATTTAAATCTAAATGCATCTACATCTAGTCTAGTCATTTCTAATCCCCTTCTTACTTTTTTATGATTATAAATTATACACCATTTGTGTGTATTATTCTTTCTGTTTGTATGCGTAACATATCCATCAGTCATTCTCTCACAAGGTGTTTGAAATTGAAAATATCAAAATTTTTATCCAAGAAACAATAGAATTATTAACTTAACGAACACATTGAAATTCGTAATTTTAACGAAACATAATCAACGAAGAAAAGTAAACAAAAGAAATTTGTGCGTTAAATTTCTAATTTAAGTTTCATAAAACTCCTTATATTTCAAAATTATTGTAAAACGCATCGAGATAATTTGACATAATCTTAAACCAAATTAAAAATAATGAAGAATCCATTTTAAGGTGAAGTTTTAAAAAATTTACAATTTTAAAAATAAACAACAAATTTTTCCATTATTTCTTAATTTAATACTTATTTATATGAAGAAGAGACGAAAATGTGAATATCATTGTAAATGATTTAAGGGATTAGAAGAGCAGCAGCTGGTTTGAAGATTTTAATTACAATAATACACGAGACCATCGAATGAAAAGCAGCTCTTTGTCAATAACCCCATTTGTCGCTTTTAATTCACTTTTAAGTGCTCTTAGTACTCGTGTTTGACAGACAATTCACTCTATCGTTGGCACTAATTATAGGTCTTCGTGACTTCGCGAAAAAATTAAGATATTAGGAAATCATTACGCAATGTTTGAAAGACAAATGGACCATAAACAATAATTTTTATAATTTATCAACTGATGACTGTCACATCAGCTTATTATTATTTCTTTGTCTTGTATCAATGTTATGCAAGTGAAGACTTTTGATTTTTGAAAATTAATCTGTCGAAGTTGATGAAGTAATTTATAATTTTGTGTGATTTGTCATTGATTTCATGATGATTAGAATTTATCAATATTAAAGAATATTACAAAAAGTTTAAAAATTAACAGATTTATAAAATTTAAATAATACGTTATATTTATATATTTTCTAACAAATTATCATCTTCAATTTAAAAACCACAAGCAACTGCACTCCATCAAAATCAAATAAATAAAGGTTCATGGAGTTGAGAGCATAAAAGGCAAAGACAAACAAATATTCATTCTTAATGTGACGATACAAATAGATACTTTCAAATGTATGAGAAGAAAATGAGAAAGAGAGAAAATCAAATACATCGGGTTTTGTTATATTTGAATGCCAAACACATGTTATCAATTTTCATAAGCGATCGTAGAAATACATGTGTTTGTCGTTTTCAGCCCTTTTTTCTCTCGCTTCTTCTTTATATTTCTCGTCACGACGACGATGATCGTAAGAATACTTCAAATAAACTTTTTCAATGTTGTTTATTATTTGAATGAGAGACAGAAAAAGAGAGAAAAATTTCATGCTCGAGTTGCTACTTCTCTCGAGAATAATTCAAAAAGTCAGCACACGGGGTCAAATCGATATATATCTACCTTTCGCCTCACAAAAAAAAAAACAAATTGTTCATGCTATAGGCATACGTTTGAATGAGTCTCAAGTTTCTCGCATAAAAAAAATGATCATAAACACAGCACAATGAGCAATAATCGATAATCTTGTTAATTTCGCAATGATGATTGACAAAATGAGCAATAAATGTGATTGAAAGCACTCTCTGCATGATTTCGGCAAGTGGTCACGTTTCACTGTCAAGGCCTTTGGAATGCTATTAATCTCGTACACTCGTATAAACAATTTCTCGCTATGAGACGCCAGGAAGCGTGTTTTCTATAGCATGTTTTAGTTATCGCTTTTGAAAAGTGGAAAATTATTCACTAGCAATTAACAATATGTGTCGCAAATAGTTACTCGACTGCCCACGCTTAGCAACACAAAAAAATCACAAACGATTGCTTGTTATTGTGATTTTGTTTTCTGACCATGTCCGGTATTTGAGAGTGTAAATCAATTCTATTATAGATGAATATGACCTTGGGAATGCTTTTGCAAATGATTTAATCTGTGCCAAAATGAAGCTTTTAAAAAACGATATTGAAAAGTGTAAAAATTTTAGATTGATGACAGTTTCATTTAGTTTAATTCTCATAAATCTAATCAGAAATTTTATGGTTGACCTCAAAACAAGAATCCGATAATTGTGTATTTGAAAAACTACAGCTTATTTCGTAAAAATGATACAAGAAAATATTTGCAAAACATTCTTATTCAATTCTCCTTCTTGGAAGTCATATATTTTCCATTTTAATATTGCATGCATAAATATTTTCTTCTTTTTTATTCATTGGTAATTTTAGATTTTTATTAAGATAAAATGGAAAAATGTTTAGGCCATTTTTATAAAAATTAGTTTAGTTTAAAAAATAAACAAATCTTTTATTTTTATCATTTCAAGTGTCATTCAACTATAAACAACTTCAAAATAATTTATAAAAACTCATTGAAAACAATTCATGTCAAATGTTTTAAGTAGATGGTCAATAATCCACAAATCTATTCTAAAAAATCACTTTTGACTTGAAACTTCAATCAAAGTCCATAACAATTAAGGTCAACTGTAATTGTGCCAAATATGGGCAAAGGAATGAATAATTTTGCAATGTTTTTTTTAAGTAAAGCAATTTATCAGCAAAAATTAACAAAAATATTTGAAAATGTATCAAATTTGCCATAATTTTAATCTTGTGTGTCTAATTTTCCCATTAAAGCAATTTCAAAACATTCGCAATATGCAATCGATTAAACCACCACTAAATTGCATGTTATTTGCTCCTAATTTTTTTCCTTTTAATTTCATATTTCATTATTCCCACTTATCCACTTATAAAAATCAAGCTCTACTCGCTGAAGCATTTTAATCGGCGCCTCTTCTTTTGACATGACAAAACATGTGTGTGGTACAGCTGCTTGACTTTTGTCATTTTCACTCGTTTGCTGCAATTTTTTATTCTCTAATACGCCACAACTGCTTAACCTTGACGGTAATTTGCTTTGTCACTTCTTTTCTAAGGAGATTTGTTGTAAAAACTTCACGCGCATGATGAAGAGTCTTCAACCTAATTCAATTTTAATTGTCACTAATTGGCTTTTTAATGAGCACAGCCACGCTCGCATTCACCTCTAATTGAATTTTATGCAGTAAGACATAAGACAAATTGAATTGTTTTGAAATGGAAAAGAAGAAAGATGCCAAAAGAAAAATAACGGAATATTTAAAAAATGATGCAAAAACAAATTTATAAAACAAAAAACTTTTTCAAAAAATTTATTTTATCAATTATTGTGATAAGGGCAATTTTCCGAGTGAGCGAAAATCCTAAAAAGCGTTCTGTAATTCTTGTTTTGTTCGAAAATTCGAAAATCATTATAATTCCTTATTTCTCACATTAACCTCTATAATTGTGTTTTTATTCTCTTTTTAGTTATAAATAGTATTTTGCCATGAAAAGAGTATAAAATAAGAAGCTAAATAAGAGAAAAATTGAAAATCGAAAAAGTAGAGATTTTGTAGAAATATTTATTCAGAGAATTGCCCATAAACCAAAATACTCAAGTAATTTTTACATAAATCATTAAAAATAAATCAACAGAGATCAATATTTATAAATCAAACAATATTCTATTATTTTTTGCAAGTAAATAATTTAATTTATATCACTCATATTTCATTCTCAATTCTCATTGATTTCTGATAATAGAGCAAGTTTGCAAATTTCTGTGTATATCGGAAACATGTCTTTGCAATTGAGAGAAAAGCAAAACCACTTCATTTCAACTTGTCATTTAACAGACATTCATTTTTATTATCCAACAATAAATACATAATTTATTAAATTGTACACACTTACTTTATTGCCATGGCATTGAAATGAATGGACACACACATGGACCAGCATATTATACATATGTGAACATTCTTTCTCTCTCTCTTTCTGTGAAATATGCCCTGTGCATTGAGGTCTTTATAATTCACCGAAAAAGATTTTTTTCGCTCATTTATTTATTAACTTTTGAAAGTCATAAATAAAGAAGGAAGACAGATAAAAAGAATAAGAAGAAGAGTCAACTGATATCATTCAATTTAGGATATCTCGCACATACTCAATTGGATTGTTTTTATTGAATTAGAAGAGGCCTAAATTGAGGCCGAGCTGTGACATTATTTTACTTCTTATTTTACTCGAATAAACGTGTCTAATCAACTATAAGATTTATTGGCTACTTGAGGGCAAGAAAAAAAGGTCTTTAAAATGCAGTTTATCAAACAATGTTTATCGAATGTCTTTAATTATCATTTTTATTTCTGCTCATGTTCATATTCGATCTCTTAAATATGGATTTTTTTTATTATTGTTTGTAAATATCATATAACAATAATTATGATTGTATTGAAATTAAAAAGCATTTTATAAGAAAGAAAATGAAGAAATTATGGTGCATTTTTAATATTAACGTTTAATAAACCTCTCTTTCTTCTTTCCACTTGAACATAATCAACCATTTGATTTCACAATAATTTTCTTCACTCATAAATTCATTCAATCTCAATTAATATGGGAATAAAAGTTAAAAAGACATAAAAATTGAAGATTTTAGAGCGCTTTTTTATGACTATCATATACACATAGAATTCTCTATAAATATGTAGACAAATTGAAGTGAAAAAACTAAAATGTTCATGCTTTCACAATTTATGAACAAAAAAAAACAAAAATCAGCCAGCTAACAAACGAAGACTGCCGTTACATTTCAGATTCATTTCAATTTCATTAGCCATAATGCATTTCCAATTGAAGATTAAGATAGTAACAATAATAATAATATTGGATTTTTTTCGCTGCCGCTGCCTCTTTTCAAAATATATTTGAAATGTTTATTCAAACTACAGACCGCAGAGAGAATCCACAAAAAAAGGCACTCAAGAAAGAAATGAAAATGTAACGTAAATGTTTGTCTTTTTTAACATATGCATGCATGCCCACTCAATTTGTTGTTTATGCATGCACGGCGAAAAAAAATGCTGCATGATTGAGCAACACAAAAAAATTCTTTCAGTCGAGTGAGAATAATTTATGGTCTTATTGGTGCATTTGTTTACTTATTGTTCATAATTGTGTGCAAGCCCGCATTGCAGAGGTCAATTAGAATACAATTCAGATATCAAATGAAGAAATTATAATTTGAAAACACGCGGTAACTTTTGTTTTTTGCTAAATTTTATTTTGTAAACTCACAAAAATGAGATAAGATTGTATCATAAATATGACTTGACATTTATGTTTACCTATAGTGAAATACACACACACACACACACACACACATAATTCTTAATTGACTGGTTTTTGCATAAATTTTTATCTATTTTCAAAGCCAATACCGGATTTGATATTTATTAATCTGTGTTTATGGATATTAGGCGAAGAATGTAGAGAAATCGACATTTGAATAAGATCGCATAGACATGATTCGTAATTGACTCATTGTGACTTTTTGAGGGCATGTCAGGGTTGCACGACGACGAGTGAAATAAACTGGATAAAATTTGTAATTCGCATGCAAACGATTTCTTTGTTCAAATTTATTGATTAACTACTGTTGTTGATTCATCTTTATTTTCAACTTCCGACCCTCATGATTTTTTAATTGTTCAATAATTGTCTTAATGAGGACACACTGAAAAAGAGAAAGAAAATGATAATTAATGAACAATTCATTGATTCATTTATTTCAATTAAATTTTTCTAACATAAAAATTTCTACACAAAAAATGAAAATAAGGAAGAGAAAAATTTTAAATTTTTTGACAACACGATTGAGTGGGTGAAAAATAATAAGTAGACAGCTGAGAGAGTGCAAAACTCACGAATAAGCAGCTGCAAGTACTGTCGAGCGGTTTCATTGATGACAGGTTGTTTGTTGATAGCAAAAAAGGCATTCATTTGAGTTAAGTAATTTTTGTTTGAGCTCAAAATACTTGCGATAAGGAAAAAATGCAAGTTCATGAATGAACCATTAATTAATTCAAAACAATTATAGCCAAGTGCCTACCTACGAGAATTTTTCTTTTTTGAAATTCCATTAGACAGCATAAATCAAACAATACCGACTGAATGCTGAAAATTCCACACATTCAACAATGTGATCTGTCTACACACAGAAGCATATAATAAACAATAATTTTTGCAATCAACATTCCTTTTCGTATGAGTATCAAAAGAAATTGTGAGGCTTTACTTTGTAGAAATTTTTTAAGAATAACGGTTTAGGAAATTTTAAAAATTTTAAATCTTGGAAAACCGTTAAATCAATAAATTTCATTCACTTTCTCAATCTTTTAAGCTTTTACAATGTAATTACCTATAAAAATATTGCTTATTAACCACAGCTCAATTTTACCGATATGATTATCTACATTTCAATTTCAACCGTAAAAAAACGGATAAAATTTTATCCATTAGAGAAATTAGTATCCAGACGTCATAAATCATGCTTGAATGTATGAGAATCGGAAAAGAAATCACAAACGCTTCTCAAGCCCATGAGAATCGCTCAAATTATAATCGAAAGGGACCCGCATACTGCAATTGATTGAAACTAACGGTAGTCGTGCATGTGTGCTGCTTCTGATGATGATGGAACTAATTTGAATCTGTGCGAGAAGCATTAGATTACATTTTGTTATTTTGAAATTGATATCATGCTGTCTTTTTATTGCAATTCTATGGCGGTAAAAAAGAAAATTTTAAATAACAAGACATGCAAAGAGATAAAGAAAAAGAGACAAAGACCGCAATTAATTATGCAAATTGATGCAGACGTCATCGATGTGAAAGAATCGATGCATTGAAATTGATATATATTTTTCTTTTCTCTCGCGATAGTCTGAATAAATTGTTCAATTTAAATGAATTAATCAATGTGAGTTGGGCAATAGAGATGTTGTTGAATGTGTCATAAGATAGATTAAATGTTCTCTTTTGAATAAATTGAGCATAATTAGAGGAAAAAGAGTTTAGATGTAAAAATCTTGTTGTTTTTATTTGTATGAACACGATTTTGATTGAGGACAGTTTTATTTAAAACGTGAATATAATAACATACATTGTGTTCAATAGAAAAACGTGATATTTAAATGAAAAATGATTTTAAAATGTAAATTTTATGAAATTATCAACTTTGTATAACTGGAAAAATTTAATAAATCAAAGAAGTTAAAACTAATACCTTTTTAAAGCTTCACAAATTTCTATTAATTTCTAAAATTATCCATTAATCTTTAACTATTTAAATCTCTAACTGTCTTAATTGAGTCAATTTTCAAACATTTATACCGTTAAAAACGTCATTTCATTTATAATTATGACTTCCTCATTCATCCATCCAAAAACACATCACATGCGACCATTCTTTATATATTTTAAACAAATTTAAATATAAATAAAAGAAGAGAAATGGAAATTTAAATTAAGTCATTTCAATTCAATAAATTGTTATTTGCCGCTTCACACTATAATTTAACAATAGAAAAGAGAAAGAAAACTTTTGTGACTCAATTTCAGTAAAGTGGACATTTTAGATGTCGGATTAATTCAGTACTTAATTGGTCCACTGATCGTAAATTTCTTTTTTATTATCACAGCTCACACAATAAAATGCATGCATGCTAATGAATTACGTGAATGATTTTAATATATAAGAGAAAAAAAATCAATTACTGCATTGACATTGGCATTCTCTTTCCATTTATCATATCTTGCTTAGTGTCGTTCATTCTTCTAATTTTGTATGCTTCACGCAACAGTTACACTCACTTACTGCTATTGAAATGCTAAAATATGTCTGGATAGTTAATTGAAAATTCAGATTCCTCTCTTGAACCGCTATAAAGCATGTGAGCCAGCCAAAATGATAAATTACACGATCAACGATCGACACGCGAGATTCTTAAGTACTTTGATGGACTTCTCTCACTTGATTTTTATTTTAAATTTCAAAAAGTCGTTATTTCATACATTTTTAAGGTCAAGAAAAAAAATTCTTTCTCATAAATTTTAAATTCAATTAAAGTCATTCTCAATTTAAATTAATTCATAATTCATCATTTACCACCGCGTGGGCTATTCAACAATTTTTTTCAATTTCTGTTTCATTCTTCAATTATCCGCCAACTACGCGGCTTTTGCTACTTCTATAATTACAAATGTGTGGCGTGCATTATGAAATTGAGAGCCGCGCGAAAATAAATCGATGTCACTTATAAATGAAATACTAGAAACAATGTTTTTTCTATTTTGTTTTTTTATGGTTGATTGAGGGCCATGTTCTATGAAATACTAATAAAAATGTTGGATGCCAAATCGAGCATGCAATTCATATGGTTTGATCGTGATTTAATTTTTTTCTTTTTGTATTCATGCTACCGCTAGTGAGAGAGATGAAATTTAATCTGCTGTGATATTTTATGTCTGCTATTGCTACTACAATCACTTATGTCTTTGAGTTTACTATAAAAAAGAATAGAGAAAAGAGAATAATTTTATGATTGATTGAAACGAGATTTTATGAAATGAGCTACTGTTTTTTTGAAATGATTTCATGGGAGTTATGAATAATCTCACTTGAGAATATTTTTAAAAAAATTTTGATATAAAACAGAAGAAATTTTTAATTTAAATTTCTAAAATACGTTAACAATAAAATTTATTATTTATCAACTAATAAGTTCAAGTTCATCACATTAATCATTCAAACAAGCGAAAATCGACAACTTCGAAACTCATTTTACATAAATTAAACTCAATCATTTCAAATAGAAATTGCAGTTGAGGTTAATTAAACACTCAAAAGTTCAAATTTAATCAAATCAAAGTGAAATGGAACGAAATTGAGGCGAATTTTAATATGTTGAACTATTCAATAAATAAAAGACTTTATTGCCCTTGTAATCTGGAAGAAATTGAGTAAATAATGTTGACAAAGAACCAAATAAAGAAAAAGTGTCAAAAGAAAATCGGTTTACAGAGGATATTGACATAAAAAGAATCAAATGTTTTATTTTATTTTCATAATAATTTAATGAATCTCTCTCTGTGAAAATGAGCAAAAAATCTGTCAAATCGAACGAGCTAATAAGATTTTAATAATAATTTATTCCGGGAAGTTGAAGCTTAAAATTTTTTATTAGCATGCAAATTTCTGAATGAACATCGATCAGTTGAATCAGCGTGAAAATTAATTTTTTCAAGCTCATCTCCGCAGCACCTTGTTGTTTCATTCATGAAATATCAAATGATATAAAAATAAAGCAAAACGAAAAAAACCTTGTTGAAATTTGCGGGCGTCAATTATGGAGTGTAATAGATATTTCTTTTAATGTTTGAACATAAATGACAAGAGTGACATTGAAAAGTCGAAATATGGCAAAAAGAACTCGTCAAACATCTATCATATAAACTTTTTTTTTGTTGTTGAAACAGCTGTGTATAGTTCCATAAAAAAATTTAAATTAATTCTAATAAGCAATCGCATTTTTCATTTAATTTTTATTTCTTTTCTATCAGCGGATGAATAAGTATAAAAAATTTTTTGAATTTAAATTTTCTCGAGGGTGTGTGTAAATAAATAAAATTCTACGCATAAGATGAGGTTGTTTATGGAATTTCTTGTTGTTTTTGAAATGTCAAAGATTGACTATTTTTGGGTATTTTTCTGGAATGTTTATCAAAATAAAAATTTAATAAATGTTGAAAACACTAAAGGACATTGTTTTTTACCTATCATTTCAAGGCTACAAAATTTTAGGTATAATAATAAAATAAACCGATTCTCATTGATGATCTCAAATTGAGATTACTAATCTATTTATTGAGATTTGACTTAATCGTCCAATTTTAAAAACAAACATGACAATTTTTTTTAATAAACTCACATAAAATCGCACTATTTTATTAATCTTAAATAACAAATTTTTCTATTTTTCTTTCTATCAAACTAATCAACAAAAATTAAAACATAATAATTATAATAGGCGCATGTTGTGAATGCATTTGAGAAATCACTTGCAACAATGACAAACCGGCTACAATCACTCACTGCCGCAACTGAAAAGAAGGTTTGTTATATGAAAACAATTTTTATTTTCAATTAACATTAAAAGCATGCTGATTGTGATGAAAAACCTTTTTTGGGAGCATTTTTTAGTGGATCCAATTTACTTAATTTTAATCTCCTTCTATTCTTTTATAATAGGAATCTGAAATCACAGAGATGCGGCAAACAATAGAGCTACTTAAAAAGCAATCAATTCAGGCCGGTTTAACTTCAGCGCATATCGAGAGTATGGGCGTGCAAGCGAATGGCGAAGGAAGTCCAAGTAAAAAGTCCATCAGCAATAATAACAATAATGGATCAATTGAGTTGGGATTGCATAATGGAAATGGCAATGGAATGATGATGCAAAGACAATTAAGCACCGACTCAGTATGCTCAATTAATTCATTAAGTTCAAATTGCTCAACGCAGGATAAAAAGAAGAAAAAAGGATGGGTAAGCAGTGAAACTAATCTCATGATATTTGATGCTAATCTTTCTTTTGTTATTCTTTTTTTATTCAGCTTCGAAGCTCATTTACAAAAGCATTCACAAGAAATGCAAAAATTTCAAAGACAACGAGACAGGCGAGTCTCAATGGCAACTTGTCAGATTCAAAGGCATCACTGCCACCACCGACACCACAAAAGATTATACCTAAAATGCCAACGGTCAACACCGTATCATCTGATTTAGGAAAGCCACCAATTTCACCAACAAAGACAACACGTCAAGTTACATTAATTGAAAATGGTAACATAAAATTAAAATTTGAACTTTTTTGCATTCATTTAATGAATTTTTTAATTTATAGCCAAACCGTATGATTCAATTGAAATTGAAAATCATCCAATAGTTGAAGAACTGAAAAAACAACTTCGAGAAAAGGATATGGTTCTTACAGACATAAGACTTGAAGCATTAACTCAAGCATCACAAATGGAAACATTAAAAGAAACTGTGAAAGCAATGAGAGCAGAAATGATGGCATTGAAACAAAATAATGATAGATTACAAAAAATCATGACACATCGTTCACTCGCAGGTTCTGAAAATTCTCTTGGTTGTCCAGCGAGTCCATGTTCAAATGGTGATTCAAGAAGATATAGTTTTGCAACAGACTCAGGACATTCAAGACCACCATTAGATTTACCTGATAATTTAGATGAAACAGAAGAAGAAGATGATGTGCCAACACCTGCTCCAGCTCCTCTTTCACCTCAATTAATTCATGATATTTCACCGACACTCGAACGAATGTCACTCAACAATGAAATTCTTACAACACCCGTTGATGAAATCACAGATGCTGCTGAAGGTAAAAGAATTTCAATTGCTGTCTTTTTGGGTCATTCTGAACGTTTTGTAAAATATATGGAAGAAATTAATGAATGTGAACATTTTAATGACGTTGAAGATGGACTTCAGCAAAATGGCGATAGTTTGAAATTCAATAGCGCTTTCAATCACTCACATGATGATGCCAATCATTCAGAAACTGTAATTTCTTATACTTATATCTCAGGCAAAACAACATGGCAAAATTTAGATTACATTGTTAGGAAAACATTTAAAGATTATCTTACTAAAATCGATCCAGGAACAAACTTAGGTTTAAATACTGATTCAATTTCATCATATCATTTGGGAGAAGCAAAAAGAGGACCTGAAATGGGCTTTCCAGAACTTTTACCATGTGGTTATATAATTGGAAGTGTCAAAACTCTTTTCATATGTCTTCAAGGTGTGAGCAGTCTTGCATTTGATACTTTAGTTCCACGATCAATTGTTCACAGATACATAAACTTGCTCACTGAACATCGTAGATTAATTTTATGTGGTCCAAAAGGCACAGGAAAGAGTTTCTTAGCAAGAAAATTAGCAGAATTTCTAGTCGCAAAATCAGAAAGAAGCAGCATTGCAGAGTCAATTGCAACTTTCAAGTGAGTTCATTAAAAGCTCAATTAAAATTTGCATTAATAACTATAAATTTAATTTCTAAACAGTGTCGATTACAAGTCATCAAAAGATTTACAGCAATATCTCAGTCAAATTGCCGAGCAAGCGTCAATTAATTCATCAATTGAAGAATTACCATCAGTTATAATTTTAGATAATTTACATCATGCCTCTGAACTTGGTGATGTTTTCTCATGTTTATTGAGTGCTGGTCCTGCATCAAAATTACCTTGCATTATCGGCACAATGTCTCAGGCCACTTGTAATACAACAAATTTACAATTACATCATAATTTCCGATGGGTTAGAATTTATAAATTTGCATTTTAATAAATAATAAAATTTATATTTTTTTAAAGGTATTGACAGCAAATCACATGGAACCAGTAAAAGGATTTTTAGGACGATTTTTACGTCGTAAATTGTATGATATGGAATTGCTATCAGGAACAAGTCACGTTCAAATGGAAAAAATTTATCGTTGGCTTCCATCACTTGTACAACATATCAATTCATTTTTAGAAACTCACTCGAGTAGTGATGTGACAATAGGTCCACAACAATTTCTCGAATGTCCACTTGATATTGTAGAATCACAAAATTGGTTCTTAAATTTATGGAATAATCAACTTGCACCATATATGATTGATGCAATTAAAGAAGGTGTTCAACTTTATGGAAAAAGAGGCAATGCATGGACCGATCCATGCTTATATATTCGTGAGACTTATCCATGGCCAGTTACGCCTTCAACAGTACCAAAGTTGAAAACAATTTCTGCTCAAGATGTTGGACTTGAAGAATCTGATGCACTATCAGGAAACAAAGAAGATCCGCTATTAAATATGTTGAATCAACTAAAAGAAGCTGCCAGTTGGAATGAAATTCAACAACAAGATGATTCTGATTGTGTCAGTATTGATTCAAATTTTACACACGATAGTTCAGTAGCTGACAATTAACGAATCAACACCAATATCTTTTATTATATATAAGTTAGTGCACTTTTGTGCATTAACTTATTCGACCCTAAAAATAATACACACAATGAATTAATTAATTGCTAAACTAAATTAACATGATCATTTTAAAATAACATAAATTTATAAATTGCGAAAATTCCTGTGATATTATACAAAATGGATGGAAGGATGATGAAAAAAAAATCAACTAAACCAATTTTCATTTAAACGGTAACATTACTTATTATGCTTCGATTTAAAATGCATAAAAGTTCTATACATGTAATAATAAAATATTATATTTAGATGTGCTCGCAGCCATGAAAATTTTCAAATACACACGATTTATGATTTTAACATCTCTTCGGTTTGAGATCGAGAAATAAAAATCGTTTCTAAGCTTATACTTATTCAAATTATATTAAAAAAGCCATTTACAGTTTAACATGCTGAAATAAAAAAAGAAAAAAAAATTTTAAATAAAAAGAATTGTTTTATTTTGAGATTTGATTATTTTATTTCTTTCAGCTTAACTTAAGAAAATTTACAATAAATTATTACGCAATTGTAATTCATAATTTCAGAAATAAATTATCTTTGCTTAGGTAGATAGATAATGGATTTTAAGAAAAGTAGAAAAAGTTCTAAATTTTTTATTAGAACAGATAAATTATCTTTATTCATCAATTTAATGTCATAATGTAAACTAATCCTTGAAACATTTAAATTCTCTTATATCTCTCAAAAATCGACACTTCTTTCTTTCTTCGCATAATGGTCTGCCGCTCGGCAAAATGCATCCTTTTTGAAAAAATACCCATAATTCTTGATCATTGCTTATTTTATACATTTCCTTCAATGCTGAAAAATATTCATATCAGCAATATAAAGATTAAGGGTTAATTATCAAGTTTTTACGGATGAATTGAATCTTACCATAATAATCAAAGGAATAAATTTCTTCTTCATTTTTTGAGCTAAAACATGCAACTAAGAATAAACATTTTATAAATTACGATTTTTCATGTTTACCTTTCTTACCAATTAAATTGTAATAGAGTGAAATCAAAAATATTATCATTATGAATCGTTTGAAGTTCATTGTTGCAGTTTAAATCTGAAAATAAAATTAATTTATAAGAAAAATTAGGTCCATGGGTGAAGAATCATATTTTAAGTAACATTTAATAATGAATGCTATGCTTTTAAAAAATAATATTAAATTTAATTGTTACTTACTTTAGTTATTATGTAAACCTCTTAATTATTAAGAAATTATTTCAATTTGAAATTTTTAATGAATTTTTCAAAAGTAAATAAAGATGAATGTTTTAAAATTTAACGGTAATTTTTAATTGTTTATTTCTAAAAAAATTCTATTTTTATTCTACAGTAGAGAACATTAATCGATTAGGCATCATTATTCTTCATATCTAAATGCTAATTAATTTTTATTTCATATGCTATCGATTACTCAAAAAAAGTTCAAAAATTACACACATGTGGAAACATTTGCCCCTGTTTAATTATCCTATATGACAATTAAAAACCAAAATTATCTGAGAACAATTGTGAAGGTAGTAAAAAAAATTTTTATGTATGGTCATCATCGTCATTCTCTCTTGTTGAACATTTAAATTATTATTACTTTACAATAAAAATCGGAATTTAGTTGTTCGCTGGCCATTCAACAAGCAAGATCGAAAAATTAAGAAACAGAAGAGAGGTGTAATGGCTGCTTTAACATTTCTAACAAAATTTAATCCTAAAATTATAGCACTTATTTCAATTTGTGTAATGATTGTGACTTCAACAATTGGATTTTATCTTTTTCCAATGTTGATTAAAAGCAATATCGATGTGAGTGCATTTTTATTATTAACAATCGGTTTTGAAAGGATCAAAGTTTAAATTCTTATTTTTTTAAAAAGAAATTAGTCATGTCGTGAAGTGATTTAACAATTTATAATTTTTTAAGCTGTCAAGAAAAATTAATTTTAATCGAATACGTCAATAAATATTATACCATTTGTGAAATGCAACTTATATAAATAAAAATTTTATTTAGGGCTTGAATCTCAAAAAAGATAGTGACATAAGGAAAATTTGGGAGAAAACTCCATTTCCACTGACTTTTAAGGTTTATATTTTCAACCTGACAAATCCATTAGAAGTTGTAGAAGGAAAAATGGTAAAAATTAATTTTTAAAAAGTTTTCTTAGTTTTATTATCAAAAATTTCTTCAATATAGCCACATGTCCAACAGATAGGTCCTTATGTATTTGATGAATGGAAAAGTAAAAATGTCTTAAGTGAAAATGAACAAGATGACACGATAACGTCAGAATTAGTCTCAACTTATATCTTTCGACCTGATTTAACAAAGAATTTAACTGGTGATGAAATTGTAACCGTTCCACATCCTATTTTAATGGGAGCCACAATTGGAGCACAAAGAGATCGCGCACCTCTCTTGCCGATTATTGTTCAGGCTTTTCAACAGATTTTTCTACCAGAAGGCACGCCATTTCTCAATGTCAAAGTTATGGATTTATTGTTCAATGGTGTTGGAATTGATTGTGATCGTGAAGAGATGGAAGCTGGAATTGTTTGTGGTAAAATTAATTTCAAATTTTATTTAAAACGTAAAATAAAAAATTAATAATTTCAAAGGTCAACTCCCGACAGAAAAGGGCATAAATAAAGTCAACGAAACATATTTCACTATATCGATGTTTGGTGATGTAAGAAAAATTACATTTAGAATAATTAAGAATTTTTTAAATTGAAAATTTTTCTGTAATTAATAAAATAAAGAAAAATGGAACATCAGCTGGAAAATTTAAAATTAATCGTGGCATAAAAGATATAAAAAAACTTGGTGAAATTTTAACAGTTGATGATAAATCTGAAGGAACAGCTTACAAAGGAGAATGCAATAAAATTCAAGGCACTGATGGGACAATGTGAGAAACTATTTTATTAATTTTATAAAACTTTTAATTTTAATAATTCAAAACAGTTTCGCACCATATCATGCAAAAAGTGATGTCTTTTGGTCATATTCACCAATATTTTGTCGTTCACTGGGTCCAATTTATAAATTTGATGCATCTTATAATAGCGTACCTACTGCTGTTTATTCAATAAATTTTGATGATTTGAAGGTAAAAATTGTAGGAAAAATTCGAATATTTATAAGGTTTGGTTATTTAATATTTTTTGTACTCAGTCTGATCCAAAAATGCACTGCTATTGTCGACAACAAGATCCTCAAAAATGCCCGCCAAAGGGAACAGTTGACGTGTAATAAAAGACTTTAGTTAAAATTTTTCCTGATTTAATGAAATTTAAATTTTACAGTTACACATGCATGGGTGTTCCTTTAATAATTTCTAAGCCACATTTTCTTGATGCCGATAAAAAATTACTCACAGGTGTAAAAGGATTAAAACCATCAAGGAAGGATCATGATAATAACTTGCAATTTGAAATGGTAAAGACCATAATTCAAACTTTAAATTACTTTAAAAAATCTATTTAAAATTTTTTAAAAAGATTACAGGCACACCTGTTTCAGTGAAAAATCGTATAATGTTTTCAATGCAAATAGAAAAAGTTGAAGAATTTGATTTAATGAAAAATATGGAGCCTGTAATATTGCCATTTTTCTGGATTGAAGAATCTTTGGATCTTGATAAAAAATTAACAAATGTCATGAGATTTGGTCTTTATTTGTAAGTTTTGCAATTTTATAAAACTTTATTTTCTTACTCATTTAAATTTTAATCAAAAAAGAACTTCAACAATCATGTCAGTAATTAAATATGGTGGTTTGCTTCTGGGAATGATTGGCTTAATTTATGCTGGCTATAGAATGTTTGATGTGAAATCTGGCAAAGTAACAATGCCACCACCGCCATCGATTCAAAATCCAATATCAGCAAGAAGTTTACAATCTGCTTTAGACAATCAAAAATATTAAAAGTCATTAAAAAGTATTTAAGTAACTTTAAGAGAAAAAAAAGTTCAAAATTAATTAATGTTGGCTGACTATCGATCAAAAAGAATGTGAATAATTGATCAAATTAGAATTTAAGTTTGACCTTTAGGTAAACAAGAATTGAAAAGTACATCAGCATATGTTATGAAAAGAAATTTAAAATTTTAGCTTTGAACTAATTTACTGATGAATATCAATAATTTGACGTTATTATTGTCAATGACACAAAATGTCTGTCGCTTTTTTGATAACTATAAAACTTTTTTTGAATGAATTGTCAAATTTTAAACGTTACTGGCACATTTTTTTATTATGAAATGAATAATTATAGCAGATTATTTTAGATAATAATTTATCTATGTGATTTTTAGGCATTTTTGAGTATTTTTATTCACATAAAAAAGTTATAAAAAATCTAAACAGTTTTGCATTTCATTTTTTAGCTTTTTTGTTTTTCTCCAATGCACTGCGGAAAATTTGAATATGAAGATCAGCACCTTTTTTATTAGCTTCTTCATAATATGGCAATTTTCTCATTTCTTTCAACCATGTTGTTAGTTTTGGATAGTTTTCAATAGTAAAAACTTGAGTAAATGATTCCATCCACGCAAAAATAGCAAGATCAGCTAATGTCATGTGATCATTTGAAGCTATCCATTTTGAAGTTGAAAGATAATTTTCAACAATGCGATAACCACGATGAATTTGTTGAACTTTCTCTTCTGGTACTTCAGCTTGACCTTGCATAACAACAGGAAGCATCACATTCAAACCCCTTGGAAAAAGGAATGAAGCATCAAAGAAAAGTCGATCGTTGATAACAGTACGAAGCTTTAGATCATTTTTCGGATATAAATAATCATCCTTGGCATATTTCTCAATTAAATAGATGCATATGGCATGACTTAAAAAAGATAAATGCAATTAAATGATAATTTTAAAATATTTTAAATTTACCTGTCACAAACAATGAAGTCACTATCAACCATAGCAGGGATTGTTTGAGCTGGGTTAATCTAAAAGTCTATTAAGGTCAATTGATTGAAATTACAAAATTATCAATTTCTCACCTTAGTAAATTTTTCACTTGTGTGCTCAGAGTTGAGAAAATCGATAACTCTAAAGAAGAAAATACATTTTTAAACTTTTAAAATGATTTCTTGCTTTAACTTACTCCAAATTGATATCTAAACCAATTTCTTTAGCAATCAAGCATGGTGCGCGTGAAGGAGGACTAAAAATTTTTATACAAATTGATTTAAATGTATTTAAACAAAAATATGTAATCACCTTAGTGGATGATAATATAAAGTTGGCTTCGACATAGCTTCAATCTTCTTCAAAAACTCAAAAATGACTGATTAAGTTTTTAAATTGAGAGTTTCTTAAGAATGAGTAAAATTTTGCATTTGTATTGAAGAGAGATAGCGCGATATTTTTGTTTATGCTCAAACTTGTTTACAAAAGCCAAGGTTATCTAAACTAAATAAGAAATGCCCGGTAATGATGTCTTTTTGATATAAAGAGAGGAATTTGTGACTGTGTCATTCTAGTCTTTTTTCTTAAATTTTTTATTTTTAATAAAAAAAGATATTTAAATAACCTCCCGCTTATTTAAAAACCGGCAAATTATACAACATATGTTCAAAAAAATTGTGCATGTATTTAAATAAGAAATTGAGAGTGAAGATCAAGGTCGTAAATTCTCACACAGACGCAATAAACAATTATTCTTCTTCATTTCTATGATGTACTACATGCACGAACGCACGGTTATTTATTTATTTTCTTTTTTGCTTTAGAGAAGAAAAGAGGACTTTGCGTGTGTCAGTACACAAAAAATATACCATTGAATAATTTTGATAAGAAAAATTCTCTTGTTTTATCATAAAATTTAATTTAACTGTCAATTGATTGTAAAAAGTGAAGATTGAAAGACACAATGTTGCGAATTTTAAATAAAATTTGTATAAGGTACGAAAAATTTCCTAAAATTGCTATAATAAATGATTTTTTTTAAAAAAATACTTTTTAAGACAATCAAATTTATTAAAAACATCAATTGCACCAAGAAATGCAATAAACAGACTTTATTCTACGAAAGAAATTTTTGTAAATGAATATAAAAGTGCATTTTTATCAACTTCAATAGTTGGCATTACTGGCTATTTGCTGTTCAAAGGTAAGTCGCAAATTAATAAAAAAATTTTGTCAACACTTAAAACATTGATGAATTGTAGAATATTTGTGTGAAGCATCATGTGAGACAAAATCAGGCTCAAAGCGAGTACCAATGAGACATGAAGTTGTCAGGGAAGATTTACCGTTTTTCACTCCAGAAGAAGTTGCATTGCATGTTAACAAGTATTATCGTAAAATAAATTTTCCAGGGGTAGATAATTTTTATAAAGATGCATCAACATTCGATGTTATTGGAAATGCATGTGAAACTGAAAGGTGCTTATGAAATTCATCAAATCATTAAAACTGTACTTTTTCTCATTTTAAAATTTAATATCTACCTCTGAAATATTTATTTTAAAAATATGTAACAAAAAAAATGTTATCTTAAAAATTTTTATCTCTTTTAGAGAAAATAGTGTTTGGATTTCTTATGGTGTCGGTGTTTATGATATAACAAATTTGATTAATAAACATGGAACTCCCGAAACTACAATTCTCTTAGCTGCAGGCATGAACTTGAATATATTTTGGGATGATGAAGATATGAAGAAAATACATGATAAACCATACATTTATGATATGCTTGAGAAATGTCGAGTTGGCAACATTCATAAAGTTGACGCATCAGAAATAAAATTGTAGACGGAATTTTTAGTTGAGAAATTATATTTTTATTAGAACTAAACAATGTTTTTCTTTTATTGTCTAATTATTTCCTTTACTTTTTTCGTCAAATAATCTTCTCTATGTTGCAATGATTTATTTATCCACTCTTTCCAAAAGATTAGCACTGGAGTGTAACCAATCATTTTTAATTGTTCCAATTTCAATCTCATAATGCCAGTTGGAATTTCAGTTTCACGAATAAAAAAATTCCAACCACCAATCACAAGAGCTATCATTTTATATTTATCTATATTATCGGAAAATGGTTTTCTCTGTGAAAGTAGTCGTTCTTTTGAGTAAATTAAACCTGAATGAACTCTTCTAGGTGAAAATAAATCTATGATTTCTTCCGTTACTGATTTTCCGTTTTCATCGAAACAGAAAATAACATCAGATAGACTAAAGTGAGGAAGAGCTTGCGTAATGATGTTCTTACCAAACAATTTTTCTGAATACTCATGTACATCTAATAATATTTTGTCAGTATGTGTTAATTTGTGTGGTTGACCACTGTAAGGGATGTAATGAGAAGTATAAGTAGCAATTCCTTTTCGAAGTCTTTCTGAAAGTTGTGGGCCATCATAAATGTCTTTGAGATTGATACGTGTGAAGCTGTCTAAACATAATGTTTCTTGACTGTAGTTAAAGTGATTTTTACCTAAAACAAAAATGATTATTAAGGTAAAAGATATAGAATAGAGATCAATCTTACCATAAGTGAAATGAAGATATTTTTCTTTTAAAGCCGCTTTCAATAACTCAATGTCATAAATGCCTTTAATTGATAAGTAATGAATTGTTGATGTATAACATCGTGGAAATACCACAATTTCATTAACTCGTTTCTTTAATTGATCAAGAACATTTTTCATGAATTCGATTTCAATACCACTATCAGTTTTTAAATCAAATAAGGCAATTGTTAGAGATATTCTTTCTATATCTTTGAGTCGAGCAGTTTCAATTTCACTATTGGCTCGTTTTACAATATGTTCCATCAATTCTTTGTTTAAAATCTGAAGATTTGTGCCTAAGAGTGCAATGTGAACGATAGTCAATATATTGAATTTATCCAAGTGTGGTATTATACGTATAAAGAAATCATTCATATATTCACATAATTGTGGTTTTGAAGAATAACGAAATGTTTTGAGAAAATTGACGAGTGTTATTTCTTTGATTTCACTAATTTCCTCTATCACCTAAAATATGTTAAATTTAAGTTAAATAAAAAAAGGATAAAAAAATGATATTAACATACACGTTTGTAAATTTTAATCAAAATATTTTGATCTCGGATTTTTGTCTCCGTTTTAAAGAAAGAAAGACAAACTATTCCGATTTCATCTACTGTAAGATCATCAATAACTTGATTCAATCGTACTTCTACATCAAACATTGGAACGTCTTTGTGTCTAATTACCGACTGATAAAACATCATTTCAACAAGAATACGAGGTGGCAATAGATCAATTTTTCTGCTTAGTTTGATAAGTGCTTTATGGCAATATTTGCTACTTCGATTTATACCAAGTTTGTAAAATACATTCATCACTTTTAAAAGCATTGGCCATTTCCATGTTCTATATCTATCCCAACAATTGTCATCTATTTGACTCCAAAATTCATAATATTTGGGCTCACCAGGAGGAGTTCCATGAAAACGAGTCAAATCAACCAGTATTTGGACAATTTCCTCGTCTGTCATTTTCTTTATATTTTCAATTACTGCTTTTATAATTGGTTCAAATTCTGGGTCCATCACTCTTTTTTCCATTTTCAAACCATGATAACTAAGCTCTTTAAATATATCCACAATTTCTGATGGTGTCTTATCATTGTAATTCTCTTCAATTTTGAAAATATTTTGATCAAGAATTAATCTTTCTTCCTTCACATAATTTGGTACAAATTGCGCTAAGAAAACACTTTCCCTAATCTTTTTCTTTTCTGTAGGTATAATTGTTGATGCTTGAACACATTTTTGATTGTGTTCAATAAGCAAATTACTACGAAATAACAAAGAAAATTTAGAAAAATTATTTTGTAAACAAACTTTTCGAAACATGCTTTTTGAATATAAATTTTTTTCGTTAAATATACCAGCTATTAAGAATTTAAAAAGCCAGTGACCAAGTACCCGTGTTGCAGATCGGTGTACTTAAGCGCATTTTTGGTGCCTAGATCAGAGTTTATAACAATCACAGAAATATTAGATGCGTTTGTAAAACAGATTCATGGGCTAAAGTTCACTTTCCTGGACGACTCAGTTTTCACCAGTTGAAGACTCAGTTTCAGTTGGAAATTTCATTTGTAATACTCATGGTTTTAAATGAAATAATTAAAATTTAAGTTGTAGCAAATAGCAGTCAATTAAGAATTCAGCAGTTATTTTTTGTTTTGTTTACATTTTCATATAGAAATATAATTTATGAAAACTCGAGTAATGTAATTGCTGCTAATAATCCTAATCTATTAAAATTCTCAAAATCGTCTTTATAAATTTTGTTGATTTGAAAATAACGATCAAATTTAAAAATACGCGAAGTTGGCTACGCGCAGCTGAAAAATTTTTTGATCGCAGTCGACTTCGCGAAAAAAATTTTGTTTACAAATTTTTAAAATGAAAAAGTAATTCGCAATTTCCCAAGTTATATTACTAGTGACAGAAATATAAATAAGCGTCGCCGCACTAACTTTTTAGCACAAATCAAACACAAAAAACCGGAAGTCGCTAGCTATCATAGTTTTCGAGATCTCAGAGGGACGGGAGCCGAACAGCCAGCCAAAGTGAATGTATAAGCTGCATTGTTGTTCCAAAAATGCGCTAAAAACTCGAAAAACGAGCTAAAATTTGTTTTGAAAAAATTCATTCATTTATTCATTTTTATAAATTTCACAAAATCCATTTTAAACCGAATTAAAATGAGCATAAATCCTTGTTGTGTCGCAGAAGAACGAAAAGATATCGATGGAGATGATAGATGGATGTCAATCCACAATAGATTCTTATTAGAAGCTAGAGAAAAGGAATTCGAAGTTTTATTTTTGGGTGACGATATATTGTTGGAGTTAAATCATACGGAAATTTATAAAGATTTCGAAGAGCTGCATCCAATGAATTTCAGCATAAGAGGCGATAAGATTGAGAACTTATTGTGGCGAATTACAATTGGTCGCGAACTAGATAATGTTAAACCAAAAATTATGGTAAAAAAAATCTTTTTTTATAATTTAAATTAAAAATTAATCAAATCACTTTTTAGGTAGTTCAAATTGGTACTAACAATACAAGTACTAATAATACTGAAGAAGAAATTAGTGAGGGCGTACTGGAAGTATTGAAAGAAATTCGCAAACGGCATGATTGTTTCATAGTTCTTTTAACTCTCTTACCTCGAGGACATAAACCAAACAAACTCAGGGAAAAGAATGAAAAAGTTAATAACTTACTCATGGAGAAAGTTCGTGGGATGTCCAAAGTTCAAATTATTGATATATCCAAGGGACTAATCAATGCTGATGATTCAACTATATCTCATCACGGTGAGAAAACCAAAAAATCGATTTTCGCGTGTTCTTATTATTATAACGGTGCTTCTTTTTAGACATGTATGACTATCTTAACCCGAGTAATGCAGCTTATAAGAAAATTTTCGAACCTGTGTTGGATCTCTTAAATCAAATTTTAAATGAAAACGAAAAGGAGCTCCTAACACCTTCTGAATAAGCTGATATATGTGTGGGAAAAATCCACTTCTTCACCAAATAAAAAAGAAATGTTGCAATTACTCAACAAGTTTAAAAATGAATAAAGTAAGAGAAAAGTTACTAGAAGCATGTTGAGCAAAATTTTAAAATGTTCATTAAATTAAAATTTTTTTTGAGATACGCTCGCCTTGCTTTTTACAACACGAGAAACATCAATAAATAATAATAATGATAATTAATTTTATACAAAAAAAACTTAAAATTTATTGAATAGTAATGATATTGTGAAAAAAAAAGATTCTCAATTATTCTTGCAAAAATAAATTAAATATGATAGGTAGCTTCGTATAATTTGCATAGCAAAACTTTTTTGTTTGAATCCTTTTCAAAAGGCAGTGAGTGAGTTTAAGTGAGTCTTTTAATTATAAGTCAAATCTCAAATAATACAACAATCTCAAACATTCCAAGAACTTACTTATTTATTGAATTAGTATATAATATTTTTAAAGGAATTATACACTCTCGTACTTAGTTATATCATTATCATTAAAATGGCTGCTGCACTCTAAATTTATAATTTTTCTAAATAAATAATAACTCATTTAATGTATTATTAAGAATGATAAAGTTCCAAAAAGTGAAAGTAAAAATAAAGATTTATTGCTTTTAAAAAAATTAAAAATTAGATTTTCATTCACACATGTACCTTTGAAATAAACAAAACAATTAATAAATTTTAGAAAAAAATCAGTTTTTATTTATACAAATTTTCGTTGTATACAAATTTCTTTCAGTATTTTATTTAATTTATTATCCAATTACATGATTTTTCATTTCGAT
Source organism: Polypedilum vanderplanki (assembly GCA_018290095.1). Taxonomy (NCBI): domain Eukaryota; kingdom Metazoa; phylum Arthropoda; class Insecta; order Diptera; family Chironomidae; genus Polypedilum; species Polypedilum vanderplanki. The sequence goes on from CM031379.1 coordinate 35,070,513, forward strand.
TCTTATGAAAGATGTTATAAAAAATATCGAAGGCATCTCATTCTCGAGTAGATAAGTTTTAAAAAATATCAATTTCTAAGTTTTCTTTTCCTTTTGCATCATATTTGATGTATAATTATGTTTTATACAATATAAAAGGCACTTAAATATTTTATTCTTTCAATTTCATTTAAGACTGGCAGAAAATTACTCATTTTTGAAAAATGACAACGAGTGTCGCTATCATGACTCTAACAAAAAGAGTAATTATTTTTAATTTAATTAACACTTTAAACTGTGGCAAATCGGCAAAAATGTGTCGTTCTATGGAAAATTTTTATTGCATATAAAACAGGAAATATTAGGATAGGAATGTCTTCGTCAATTTTCTCACAATATTATGTATCATCATTATCATGTAATTTTAGCGACCAGAGAAAAAAAAATCTTTTTTTATAAAAAGAAATTACAAAAAAGTCAAGAAAAAAAATAATTTACAGTTTAAATATTGAATAAAACAATGTATGTATGCGTGTGTATATCAACTGATGAATGTGAAATTTCCATTTCTTCTTTTAATTTATATCATTTATCAAAAAAATAAAAAGTATTAATTTATGCCACTTTATCATTTTTTTTTTGAATCAAACTTGTTTATTTAAATTATAAAATTATAGTTAGTTGATATATATAAAAAGTATGTAGGAAAGAAATTCAGGAAAAGAAGCCATCTAAATGTTTATTTCATTTATTTACAAGAAAGTTCAATAAACATTTATTATAACTTTGTCAACAAACCATGCAAATCGGTTACAATCATGTGCATTTCCAAAAAATAGTAAAAGTTTAAAATTGAAAAAAATAAATCGGTTGTTTAAGAGGAGGGACGACGACAGTTTTAAAATTATTAAATTAACAATTAAATAAATTGATAGTAGGTAGATAGATAAAGGTCCTTAATAAAAATAGAAACTGTATATTTTAACGACAAACTGTTATTATTGTCTAGGTTTGTTTGTTTAGTTGCGAATTAGGTGGAAGTGTTGCTGACTTTTGTAAGTTATTATTTACTGTGTAAGGTTTAAAAACTGAGCGCGTTGATTGACTGTTGATTAAAATTAATTTATTTAATATAAGTTATACATTTGTATAAATTAAAGAAAAGTGATTAGTATGAATTTAGCTTACCTCGGTGAAATTTTAGTTCCATCACCCGAATTATTTGTGTTATTTAAATTATTTGATGTGGAATTTGCTTTATAGCCAGATTTTTGAATGCGTTTCGATAATCTTGAAACCCATTTCTTTTGATCTTCTGAATTACTAGCAAGAAGAAGTAAGTCACGAGCACTATTTGGATCATGATGCAATTTGCATGGTGCAAGAGGATCATTATTCTCGATATGTTCTTTATGTACTTTAATTCGACATCTAAAAAAGCAATGTAAAATTATTCTATAATTATTTTATTAAAATCACTAACCTTTTACATTCATAAGCAGCTGGTGGTCTAAACATGTGCCATAATGGTTTTGGACACATTTCACAAGTTGTTGGCATATGATAGCTTATTTGAACAAATTCATGTCCCTTAAAAATCGTATTTCCAGGACGAAAATCATCTTGACTGATTAGTGACATATCTAGATTTTGTTCGTCTGAACGACGTGCTTCACCTTCACCGGCATATAGTAATTGGAAAATTCGTGGAATATCTTTGGCATCGGCACGAATGACATCACCTTGCGTTACTGAACGAACATGAAATACTTTGCTATAATGATTAAGAATAAAAAGATTAGTTCATGGAATTGATATTTTGTGCACGTCGTCAGTTCATCTACCTTAAATCCAAAATTAAATTTGAATCACGATTTTGCTTGTCTTGTTCAGAGTTATAAAATATAATGCGCCTTGATGAAACAACAACATATTGCTTCTTCCAACCGTGACGTCGAATATTTTGTTTATTTGGCACGTGCAACCATCCTTCAAAAATATTATCCTGAATATCTTCACTAGGATCATTGTCAGCTGATGATAACGATGCTGTCTCATTGAGCTTCATCATTAAATGTTCAATTTCAGTTGCTTTGCAATCATTCTCCATTTGTAACTTCTTCTTAATCTGACAAGGGAAAAAAAATTAAACATTCAGTAAATGAGTCATAAATTTTTGTGCAATGACTTACCTGTCGCTCTTCAAGTAACTGATTTTGAATTTCTTGATATTTAAGTATCAATTGATTGAATTTATCTCGTTCTTGAGTAAGCTCCAATTGCAATCGACGACTCTCCTTTTCCTTCTTCTTAAGGTCTGCACTTTGACTGGCACTTCCTTTTGTCTTCTGTTTTCCAGGAATAACACCATCTTTTCTGTTCATAATTTCAGCCAATTTATTGACTGCCTGTTGCTTCAATAACGTTTCATTCTTCAACTTCGCTTGAAGTTTTTCCATTTCGGTCTTATCAATTTTATTATTAGCCAATTCATCTTGAATCTTTTTCAATTGATTCGATAGTTCTTCGAGCTCACTTACTTTGATCGCTACTTTGTTGTTCAATTCTGTTTCGAGATCACGCAGAGCTTGAATTTGAGTTTCTTTAGCTGCAATTTCATTTCTATGCTTGCCTATCAAATCCTTAATTTCTAGTTCTTTCATAGTCTTTTCCTTTTCTAAATCAGCTACCGTTTCTTCTGCAATCGATTTTGCAAGCGCCTCTGAATCAGCTCGTGCAATTGCCAATTGAAGCTGATGAAATACTGATGATTTTTCTTCCTCAAGAAACTGCATAGCTCTTGTTTTCTCTTCAAGATCTTCTCGAAGTTCAGAACTTTGTGTTTTATATAACCGTGAGAAATATTGTTCCGCCTCTAACTGATCCTGAAGTTCTTTCATTTGAAGAATATCATTATTGTGTGCAGTTTTGACTTTTGACATGTCTTCTTCAAATTTCTTTTTCATTTCTCGTAACTGTTGTACTTCTTTGATCAACTGAATTTCTCGAGATTTTAAATGTGCAACTTCAGAACTTTGTAAACTAAATTCTGATAAAAGTGTTGATTTCTTACTCTGCTCTTGCTCAAGTTGAGCTTGCATTTCTGCCACTTTTTCTGTTTCTTGACGATATTCTCCTTCAAGTTTTTGCAATCGCTGCTGAATTTGTCTATAATCAACACTCAACATTGAAATTTGTCTCTCCTTCTCTTGTGAATTTTGTTCTGCTTTCTGACGTGCTAATTTTTCTTCATTCAACTTTGCTTGCAATGATTTAACCTCTTGCATGCTCGTATCGTCTTTATTTGCCATGTATGATTTTTCAATTTCCTGTCGCGTATTTAATTCTTGTTGATAACGATTTTGAACAGCTTTAAGCTCTAATTCGATTGACGCATTTTCCTTTTCTAAATCTGTGATTTTCTCATTTAGACATCGATTATCGTCAAGCACTTTCAATTCACGTTTTGTACAACGTTCCATATCTGCATGCAATGTTAAAATTTTCGCTTCTAATTCCTTTTGAATTTCAGAGCTTTGTGATCGTGCAGTTTTCTCTTGGGCAAAACGTGTCTCAAGATCAGAAACTTCTTGCTGTAGCACATCTCGTTGTGCTTGTAAGCCTGCAATAATTGATTGAAGATCTTCCATTTTTTGTTCCATATCACTCTTAACTAATCGAAGTTCAGCAATTTGTTTTTTTAATTTTTGACTATTTTCTGTTTCTGTTTTATATTTCTCTTGAAGATCACTCAATTGCTTCTCTAGACCATAAACCTTATCGTTATATTGTTGATTGCTAGTCATTTCGCGTTTTCTTTTGCTTTGTTCCTCGTCCAAGCGCTTTTTCGTTTCATTCAAGACTAATTCAGTTTTCTTACGAGTCTCACATTCATTTTCAGCTTTCCTCTGAACTTCTCTAAATGTATGTTTGAGCATAGCTAGTTCTTTTTCATATTCGTTTGCCAAATTCCTTACTTCTGCCTCGCGTTTTGATATCGTTTCAATTTGTTGCCTTAAGCTGCGTTCTTGCTTTTCAAGCATTTCTGAAGTACTTCTTTCTCGTTGCAGCATTGCTTCGAGTTTCATTATTTCGGCACTATTTGATGGTCTATGATGATGATTGTGCATACGATTAGTAGTGGTGGTTGTGGATGGAATTCCATTATTGTCAGTAAGATCGTGACTGTTGGAATTTAGTAAATGATAATCACTTGTATATGTGAATCCTATAAATGGCAGATGATTTCCAGCAAATGCTGTTGAAGGTGGAAAAATTTCTTCTTTCCCATCATTACTCTCTTCTTCAATGTCCTCAAAATTCCTTGTGTCATCATCTCCACTTAATTCTGGAACAACTGGTGGCACACACTCACGCAAATTATCCCATGTCCATTGATCATTCTCAAAAAATGGATGACATTTGATGTCTTCAATTCCATTTCTACCCAAACGATGATGTTGATCAGTAAGAAATGCTTTTATAAGTGATTTTGCATTATAACTGAGTTCAATATCTGGTGGAAATTTCAGTGAATTTTTAAAATCAAAAATTTTTCCATATGTTCCCACTAAACTGTCTGCATAAAAAGGTGTATCACCAACAAGCATTTCGTAAAGAAATATTCCAACACTCCACCAATCGCATTCTCTTCCATATATTCCTCCGTCACCTTTTAAAACTTCCGGACTAATATAATCTAAAGAAAATAAGAAGAAATTTATTAAATAAACATTGATAAGAACACTCCTCCTTCTTCCTATTTTTTCAGTGCGATTAAATTTAATTACCTGGTGTTCCTACGGCGCTATTTGATCTCACTAAACCGTCATCGTCCATCGCCATACATGTGCCGAAGTCAGTTAGTTTTAAATGGCCATATTTATCAAGTAACATGTTGTCGGGTTTAACATCTCTATGCACAAAGCCCATATTGTGAATAGTATCAAGCGCTAGCACAACTTCCATTGTATAAAAAATTGCCCATTTTTCAGGTATTTCATACAATGACATCAGTCCAACAATATCGCCACCTAAAAGTAATTTTGTGATTATTGTTGTTATCATCAGGTAAACAAAAGAAAGTGAATGTATGTAAATGGAAAACAAGAAAACAGGATGAATTCAGTTAAAAGTGTGAGTGACAAAAGCTTACCTGGCATATAATCCATAATCATATATAGATATTTGCTATCTTGAAATGCATAATGAAGTTTTACAATCCAATCTGAATTTGCATGCGCCATTATGAATCTTTCTTCCCAGAAGAATGCTGAATCGGGTCGTTTAATCATTCTAAATTTACTAAGACGCTTCATTGCATAAACTTTTTTCGATGATATGTGTCGAACGAGTTGCACCTCACCAAAAGCACCACGGCCAATCAATTTTATCACATCAAAGTCGCTAGGCTTCATTCTCAATTTAATGATTTCATTGGCAAGTTCAGCATCTATAATTGGCAGTCACGTTATTATTGAGTGACAAATATGACGACAAATATATATTGGAAAATATTGTTACTACTCACATCGACTCGTGTATGCTTCAATGTTTTTAAGTTGCTTTACTGGATCTTGACTACAGTCAGCGATAAGGGCCGTAACAGTATCGAGTAAACTATCTACGCATGCTATACTTCCAGGTTCTCGTATCCGCGCTTCCAATGCAAGCAATCTATACGCAAAAAAAAGATTGCATGTAAGCGCATTTTGAATAATTTGAATTTAATTCGTGTGTATGCAAAAGGTGTGTGTGTGTGATTCATAAACCGCAAAATACCGATAAGAAATAGGCGCATAAAATTGCATTTTGAAAAACATATTCGCACATATACACTTATCAACGCCAAATTAATTTGTTTTATTTTTTTCTCTCTGTACTGTATTATATAAGGAAAATGTTGTGTGATTATTCATATATAGTAAATTTCATTTATATAGGCAAATAGGTTGATAATATCAAATTCCTTTGCACTTAAGTTGTTGTTGTTATTTTTTTAAAAGAAAAATAAAAAAGATCAAACGAATGGTGTGTTTTTGCTTAATTCTGGATATTTTTAGAATCAAGCAATGAGTGAGAAGCATCAATTCACAGAGAATCATCATCATCGTCGGCTTTTTGTAAACGCAAACAAGTGATTTTTTTTAATGATGACTAATTTTTCTCCTCCTCTCATAGCCAAAAAACCACACACTCACTCAGCGAGCGAGTAAGTAAAAGAGAGAAAAAATTATCATAGCATCCATTAATAACTTGAGTTAACTTCGATTGTGGAGTTTTGAACGAATTACCTTTGCCTTCGCTCCTCATCAACCTGCTGCATGGGTTCGTTGTTATTTAAACTCATCTTTTATGATAATAACTTAATCACTTGCACTTATAATTAGCATTAAAATAAAAATTCACATTCTTCCTAACTAAAATTTTTTTGTTGCAATTTAGCTTTCTATGAAGATTTTTTCTTAGCTAATGGTGTTTTTCGATTTATTTCGTACAAACTTATCACTTTGCAAGCTTTCACATGTAACAATTAATAGTTGCACAATTTTAAAGTCAACTAAACATAATGCGAATGATTTGTGTAAAGCAAAATAAGAGGAATTTAAATATTTTATTTTCCCGTAAATCTCGCAAGAAATTTTTTTTATTTTAAATTCAGCAAATTCAGCGCACAATTAATCATGTGCTGAACAAAAAAATGCGAAAAACGAGTTCAAAAAACGAGCTTGAGTTTTATTATTTTCAATAGATTTTTTTAATTATGGTGTATAAGCTGATATAAAGTATTTTTTGAGTAAAAAAGTCACATTGTAGCTTTGGAATGTCTCAAATAATCGAATATTTTAGAAGTTTATTTAACACGAACAATAATCACAACAGAAAACGAAGGTAAATTTTTTACAAATTTTTAGACGGCAAATAATTTCATGAAAGTAGGCTTTTAATGTGAAATAACTTTTATTTTGATTTTAATAATAAAATTATTGTGGTAGAATTTCAAGCAATCTATTTTCTAGGAGAGTCGACTTATTTCCTGAAGATCGAGAGCCTTTACCGAAATATAAGAAAGTCACTAATATATTTCCAAAGACATATACAGCTTTACTTGATGGTAAGTATTTGTTTATTAAGTAGACTTGTAATCTTTAATAATTTCCAATTTATAAGATCAAATTTATTGCATATGTGTCAAAAAATTCAATAATCAGAAGCAACGGTGAAGGAAAGAAGAATCTCTTTTCTTTCGTTTCTTTCGTTTCTTCTTGTGTGTATCTTTTCCCGCTTTCCATGTATTTGTGCAGATATATATTGCGAAGAAAATTTATTTTGCTAAAAAATTGTCAATTTCTTTCTATATTTTTTTGTAGATGATACTGATTACTTTCAAGAAGTTAAACAAAACAAGCCCTTGTACAACGAACTTCTTGAAAATTTTTTAATGGATCGTCAAAGAACTCACTTAAAAGCTGTTTTGGATGATGGGGAATTTTCTGATGAGGTATGAACGGTTTTCTTTTAATAAAAAGAGAAAGAAGATATCAACATATGAAATTTATTTACGCACTGTAATTTTTTATATGTATTATTATCAGGAAGAAGACGCATTTCGTATGCCAGCAAGTAGTTTCTCAAAGAGAAACCCATCTGGCTACAATTTTCAAACATACCGACAGGGTATTGATTCTCAACCATCGACTTCTGCAAATGCTTTTCAATCAAGTCGAATAGCAAGACTGCAACATTTAACAAATGGAAATAGTAGTCGATCTAAAGATCTGCCTATTTCACGTAACAATCATGATGATGATGTACAGTTTGTTTCATTATCACGAAAACCAATGACTCAAAAAACAACACGACAAGAACTTCCATCTCTAATTCCTATCTCGCGCACGATTTATTCATCTTCAATGATATCAAATGGTCACTCATCATCTGACTTGAGCACTTCGCGGCCAACACCAATTGCAACTGTTCCTGTACGCGGCAGAAGATCAATACTTGATTTTGCAAAAAAAAACCGGGTATGTAACATTGTTGAATTTATTTTTCTCATAATATTTACTCATTTGTTCTATTTTAGGCATTTAATGAACCATCTCCGAGAGTTCCAAATTTAAATTCAATATTATATCATGAGCGTAGTAATTCTAGATATAATGAATTATTAAAATCACTTATTCCGAGCTACAGTAATGCAGGTATTTTGTATATTATTCAATTATGAATTTATCTAAAAAAACATTCATTTCATATAGCCTCATTAAAACAGTCAAAAGTCAGCGTTAATAAACCTATTGAAACTATCGATTTAAGTGACGATACTGAAAATGTTCCAGCAAATAATATCGAGGTGCCACAACAATCCTCAACCACTTCTTTCTTAAACACTTCATTTACAGAACGAAAAAGTGATTTTCATTTCAAGAAACCATCAGCTTATGTCGATTTAGATGATGAAGATGATGATGTGAATCAAACTCGATTTGCTCGTTCACCTGGTTTATCTTCAACACAAATTATAAAGTCTAACGATATTGATCGTTCATTAGCCATCACAGATGATAAAAAGAAGCAATTGCTGTATCGTGATTTGCCTCCTATGAATTCACTGAAAGAGAAACACTCGACAAGAACTTCACTTCAAGATGATCATTTGGAGAAGTTGTTAGGTCGATATATTCAAAATAAAGCGGAGAAAAACAAGACAATTGAAGAAGAAGAGAAAAAGTGAGTTATTTGAAATTTAAATTTATGCAATTCATATGAATAATCATTCTTTTCTTATTTTAGCATTTCACGACTTGAAAAAGAAAGGATACAGTATGAACGTGTTCAACAAAAAAGAATTGATGAACAAATCACATCGGCACTTACTGATAAATGTATCATAATCGATGAAGAAGAAGAAGTTGTGGATGAATTTCCACCTCTAACTGCAGAACAAAATCGTCTTGTTCAATTTGCACTTCATGGTCCAAAAAATGATGTAAGTTATGAAAATGTTTACGAAATTTTCCAAAATATAATTTATTTCATACTTTTAGATAATTATAAGCAAATTCAATATGAATATAACAAGACATGATTTTGCAACATTAGATGGATTAAATTGGTTGAATGATGAAGTTATTAACTTTTATATGGAATTAATTAAAGAACGTAGTGAAAGATTAACTCATCTCCCGAAAGTTCATGTTATGAATACATTCTTTTTGGGAAAGCTTCTTCAGAGTGGACATTCTGGAGTTCGTAGATGGACTCGAAAAGTGGACATTTTTTCTTTTGATATCATTCCTATTCCGGTAAAAAAAAATATTTAAAAAATTTTAACATTAAATAAAATTTATTTCTTTTTAAATTCACGTAGGTTCACGTAGGTGGTGTTCATTGGTGTATGAGTGTCATAAATATGAGAGATAAAACAATTCGTTATTATGACTCTATGGGTCATCCGAATCATGTTGTTTTGGAAGCGCTTGAACAATATTTGAAAGATGAATCAATGGATAAAAGGAAAATTCCTTTTGATACAAGTGACTGGATTTTTGAATGTGTCGTTGATTGTCCTCAGCAAAAGAATGGTAGTGATTGTGGTGTGTTCAGCTGTCAATTTGCTGAATTTATTTCGAGAGATTCACCAATATCATTTGAACAGCAGCACATGCCTTATATTCGTCGAAAAATGATATATGAAATTGCTTCTGGGAAATTATTGCTCGGTGGATAACTTATTTGAAGAATAAATAACAAATAAAATGCACAGTGTAATGCTATGAAACATAATGAAATTCAACTATATTCTTTAGTGAAATAATTAATGTATAACAAGAAAAACTCAATTTCATTTGAATTAAGATTTTCATTCTGTTTTCTTTTAAAAAAAAACAAATAAATTGAATAAAAACAAAAAGTCTTAATAAATTCATGTCAATAATTCTAGACATATAAAAAGTTGACCAGTTGAAAGAGTTTCAATTTTTCATATTATGGAAGCGCTTTTTAACAAGTAGAAAAATTGTAAAAATGAGCGACATACAAAATTATCCAGTTTGTTTTTAAAAATAGATTTTGTTAATATTTCAGTTATTTAATAAACTACCTTCTTTATGGTGTTTTAATTTCTTTTTTTGTATTTTTCAAAATTTAATTGTTTTTACAGTAATGATACTTTAAATTAATTTTTTTCTTTTTTGGTGAACTTTTTTCATATTAATAATAAATAAGAACTTACTATAAAAATTAAAATTAAACTAATTTTATTAATTACCCGGCTTATTTAATGATATAAAATGCATTGTTTTAAAAACAACAATGGGTGATTATAAAAACACCCGAAAGCGTGCAAACACAAAAATTGGATAATATCACGCGTCACCGAAAAACTTCATTTTTATGGTTGATTCAATCTTAAGGAAAAATATTAATATAAATGGTTTCTAAAAGTTTTAACATTGTAAAAAGTGAATAAATTCTTAATTAAGTGTCAGTGTTTATCGAAATAATAAAAATGGCAGATTTTAATCGTGCACAAATCAGTGAAAAAATGCAAAACATTGTCAAGTTCGAAGGCGAAAAAGACTCCTTAACTACTTCGGTTAAATTTGGAGTCCTTATTGGTTTAATTAAAGTTGAATCAGTGTCAAATAAGGAAGTAGTAAACACCATTCTTCAATTGGTGAGTGAAAATAAAATACTACACCCTAATTAAGCTTAATTTTTGACCGGAAAAAATTGCAACAACAAAAGTGTAGGTGAAAAAATTGTTACCATCATCACATTCGATATATTCGATTTTTTTTTCTACGTATCATGATAAAAATTAAATTGATTAAAAAAAGTGATTGACCACTTTTATGCGCTTCCAAAAGAATGAAGTTGTAAATTTCAATCGTTTAAAATTGTTTTTATAATGGCAATCAAAAAGTTCTCTATTCTCGCTCTTTCTGTCCTTATATTTTTTCTCATACGAAGCTTCATATTCACTTGATTCAAAGAAACTGCAATAAAAAAATTTATATATATTGTAATTGCAGAACTAAAAAAAAATCACAGCACGTATGAAAAGAGAAAGAGAAAAAGAATAAATAGGGAGGAAATTCATTCTAGTCGTGTGTGTGTGTATGTATTTATGTGGGAAGCAAAGAGAAAAGAGGCGACGTGGAGAGAGATAGGAAAATTGAAAATTGTGGTGGAGAAAAGAGAAAGAAATTTCTTTACTTTAAAGTTCACTCTAGGGTGATTTCTGTCACTCAGTTGTGTTCGTTTCGCTGTTTTGTAAAATAAAATTATGAAATGGGTATTTCATTTTTTTCTTTGGGATATAAATGTATGAATAAATGATAAAGAAATGAGAAATCGTGTAAAAGACATTTTTTCTTATCACAATAGACTAAAAAATAATGTAAGAGAAAGAAAAAGAAAGAAAAAATCTAATCTATGCTTTTTGTGAGAACCATTATAACAATTTTTCCTCTTCGCTACTGTGTGTGTGACAAAGGTGCTGTACAAAGTAAAATTTCACATTTCATCTATATTATACACCTGAGCACATTTGTGATAATGTATATATGGATATTGCATGCATGTGTTCCCTATGAGCTATGAACTTAAAACTGAATGGAAAATGAAATTGAGCAATACGATATGATGTAATTAGTTTTTCCTCATAAGCAATTTTTATTTATTATCATTTATGAGATGTAACGCAATCTCAATTATTATTTTTATGAATTATAAATGTTTTTTTTTTGTTATTGTAAATATAGAGAAATGTTGAGAATCGCTCATTCATTTTTAATATCTTATTCACATAAAATTCATGATTCACTCTATTACATAATTTATTATAAAGATAAAAAATTTTTTTAAAAAATATTATTTTTATTTGTCATATGTTTTCAAACGTCTTTCTAAATTTTATACCTAAAAAGAGTTACTTCATAATGTCATCTTCAATTTATATCACATTCAACATCAGTCTAATTTTTGTGTCTTTCTTGAAATTGTAATTCCTTCAGCTACTTTACCTCTTCTAAAGTAATATCGTCAACTAAATGTCGTAATTGTCGATCCCTATTAGTATATACACACTCTTAGATTTTCATGACCCTCCACTCTTACAAATTTTTGTATTGTGTTTTCTCTCTTTTAAAAACATGATGCAAAAACTCATAATAAAAAAATATTAATCTAAATTAATGAAGGCGGTAAGCAACTCAGCCATCAACTCATGTTATTTGCATAATAGTATAACAGGAGAAAAAAGATGATGAGACGATGGTAAAGAAAATAAAAGAGAAATCGCTCAATGCAGAGAGAGGAGAGTGAGAGTTAGTGAGTGAAGAAGAATTTAGCTTATTACATCCTTGTAATTTTTATTTAGTGAATTTCATTATGATAATACAATAAATTCACTTTGATTGAAATAAATTTACATTTCATCAATTAATGCTTTTAAATTTTTACATTTATTTTAATTAGAAAACTTGTTTTAGGTAATTGCAAAAATTGAAAAATTATTAAATAAATTTAAAATTTCTAATGTATGTAAATAAAAATATTTTGAATTTTGAAATATCGTTAATTCTAAAATTTCTTTTTATCAAAACAACAAAATGCGTCAAAATTCTTTCATTGAACTTTAAAGTATTAATATCTCTCATCATTGTTAAGCTCTATTCTTTATTGTTGAAAAATAAAACTTTCATCGCGTATTTTAATATATTTTTTCATGATGTTACTATTAAACAATTTTGTAACTATAAAAAGTTTTCCTCATCTTCATTTCTTTTTTTATGGAAAATCTTTTTCTAATTAAAAAAGAATATAAAATAACTATGCTACAATAAATGCACATCTTCTTCCGATGAGAAGAATAAAGAAAGAAAAACTTTTTTGCTCCTAGCTTAAGGTTAAATCCTTCACTTTACTCTATCAACTTTCGATGAAATGCGCGCAACGAAAAATGCTTTTTAAATGTATATCTCAAATAAGAAAAAGGAAAAAGAGGAAATAAATATATTTTTTGTTTCTACCTAGATGATGATGAAAAGCACAACGCAACAACATATAGCACATGTAGAATGAGTAAAAGATTGAGTAAATTTCTTCATTCTACATTTTCGTCAACGACGATTTTGTCGAAGAAAGGGAAAGAGATGAAAAAAATATGAGAGTGTAATTCAATTATATTCAATTTCTGAAAAGGTTTTTTAAATGTCGACATTGTCAAAGCGTAGCGAAAGGAAGAAAAAGGGGAAAAGAAAAGAGGAAGACGAAAAGTTTGTTGAAATTTTCCGAAAAAAGTTGTGATTTATAATTAATTAACTGACGTATAGTGAACACAAAGTTGGCAAATGATAAGCTATTGAAGGTGGAGAGAAAAAGGGTTGATAATTAATTGCAGATGAGCTCTTTTACTGTGGGCACGGACGACAGTGAGAGAAAAAAGGATTTATTGATATTTGTAGGTAACAGTGGTTTACATAATCACATGCCGCGCGCTTTTGTTTGTGTATATATGAGGATTACAATCTTTTTTCATGTTTATATTCGTTGTTTTTCACTAACTCATACAGATTATTAATTATCATTTCTAATCCTTCCTTGCCTTATACATATACACAACACTCATTTGTGCTGCATAATGAAAAAATCATTCAAATATAAAATGGATGCTTTCGTTAAAACGACCTAAGCAGTAGTGCTTATATCTATCTAAATCATGACAATCCAAATATTTGCCTTCGTTCCTTTTTCCACAGCTTCTTTTTCTTATATTCGTGCGAAAGTTGTGTGTGCATGCACATAAAAAAATGTGTACAAATAAGTAAGACAGAGAGTGAGTCTGACAATATTTATTTCTCTTATCTTTAGCTACTCAAATGTTGAATAATCTTTTTATTTTCACGTACGCTTCGGTTGTAAGTAAATGGTAAATGGCATCCATTTGAACTTTTTTCATCGAAATGAAATAAAAAAGAGATTTCTTTCTCTTTTATGCCAACACATACTCATCATATAAGTAAATGTTTCGTGAGAGGAAAGGAAGGATGTTTTTTGGTTATTTCAGTGATTTCTTACGGTCTTTGGGTGTCGATTTGTGTATGCCATGTGCTCCTGACCAACTTTATTCTCTTTCTTTTTGTCTGTAATTCTTATCTTTTATTGGAATCATTTTCTCTCTTATTTATTGAGATAAAGGAAGGAATAAAAAAGTTTTCTCACTTTCTAATATTACTTTTTTTAGTATGGTGGTCATGGTATTTTGCGCTATTTTATCTTCTTTAAAAGAGATCACTTTGAAATATGTTGAAATGATAAAAGTTTCTTTTATTGATTTGATTAACTAGATTGATTTTAAGAAAACTCTATTCTTCGATTTTCCATAAAACAAGTTGGAGATTATAAAAGTCATATTTTTTGATGATGCTTCAAGAAATAGAATTATTTCAACATAAAGTTTATTTTAATTTAGAAAGTTCTTACAAATATAGAAACATTCTTTTTATACTTTTCTTTATTAATGACAGTTATCGTTGATTTTTATAGTTGTTGCCGTCCATAATGAAATAAATAAAGTAAGTGACTATGTGTGGCATGGAATGAGTAAGAATGAAAATGGAAACTTCATTGATATCAATTTATTACAAGTGAAAACGAGAAAAAGAAAAATAAATTTCATTCCTTTTTTGTGTTCAGAAGAAAATAAGTATTAAGTGCTCAATTATTGAGTGAAATTTTTCACTGAATAAAACATTAATAGCATAACATTGTAAGAGAAAGTGAATAAAAAGGAGTAAACAGAACCATACCATACTTTTCAGCAATAACATTCAAGTATTTCTTCTCCTTTTGAACAATGTTGCAAATACTTATAAAATAAAAATTGTTTCGCGAATAAAATGAAGAATTTTCTTGTTGTCTCTCATTTCTATCTTTTTTCTCTTTTCAAGATGAAAAAAACTTTTTCTCACTCTTGCAATACCTTCTTCACTCATTCTAAAGTTTCTTTTCGTTTGTTCTTACGAGTTAAAAGCTTCAGTTCTAATTCAACTCTTAATGGCGGCGGGTGAATGAATGAGTGAAAGAAGGAGAAAGAAAACAAGACGATAAAAAGAAAACTTTTGGCACCATAAACGTGCAAAAAGAAAAGTTTTGTATATATTGTGAGTTATGTATGTATGTGAGTGTCTACGATGGAAAACGATAAAATTCTGTCCTGAAAAGTGCCTATTAAAAATTACCATTACCCCGGAAAGAGAGAAATAAATTTAATTTGTTTGCATGAAAAGATATTTTCTTCTACTACCAGAGCGATTTAAAATCTCATTTTCATTGCAAATCTACCCTCCTATTATAAAGCACACACAAATACACACTTTTTAAAGTTTTCTTCATTTTTTTTTTCTTGTTGCTTACAGCGTAATGAAAAACTTTTTCTTATATTTTACGCTGGAATAAAATCATTTTTCATCAACAACAAACTTTGATTGTCAATTTAATTTGACCAATTTAGGAGGAAAAATCTTTGAGAAAAAAAACATTTTCTTTTTCTATGAAAATTGTAATTTTTTCTCTCTTTTTATCTATTGTGTGTATATGTTGATGCTTGAGTTGATGATATTTACAAATATCGAGTTTTTCAAGTGTATAGAAATTTAGAAAACATCAGAAATAAATGTCGTCGCTATCTTGGCAGGGGTCGTTAACAAAAACAACTTTTTACTTTTACCTAACTCAATTACACTACAGTACTTCTTAGTAATAGCAATTATGATATAGACAAGGTAATTTGCATGTCATGAACTACTACTTCTTTTAATTTCATTAATTGTCACTTAGACAAAATGTTTTTTATAAATATTCTCGATCGATATTGATAAAGTCAACAAATTTGCTTGTTTATGACAAAAAGAAGAAATTTTCTAAAATTAGATGAGTAAATAATTCAAAAGAAAGTTTGTTTGGGATGCTAAAGATAATGAATTTGAAAAATATTTGAAGAGCACAATACATAGATGCGCATTGCTGGAAGACAAGAAGTTTTAATATTAAAATTGTTTTTATTATTAAAGTATCTTCTAGATCCATGTTTATTGATTTATTATAATTTATTACGCTCATAATTAAACATTTTCATCGGATATTGGATTGATTGCCTAATAAATGAAATATTTTAGGGTAATTTTGAAGGAAAATTGATTCTTTTTATCATTAAGTCTAAAAATAATGAAATAGTCAAGATCAAGATTCTGATTGTTCACAAAATTTCTAATTAATCTTAATAATATTAAAAATAGTCAATGCCGTCATTTAAGGAACAGTTGATTTTGAATTTTAGTGATATTTTAAAATGCAAACAAAATTCTTCAAATTCAAAATTTCTAAAGAAATTGTGAATTTCTCGTTTACTTTTGTAAAACAAACACATTAGAAACTGTTTAGATTATGAGAAACATCTTAAGTATTTTAAGTTGACTAAAATATATAAATATTCATTTTCCATTATAGAAAAGTTGAAAAAATCAATAATTTCATTTTGATTTGATTTAATTCTCAACTGATTGCAGTTGTTAAATGATTCCACACCCCAATTAGATAATAAAGTATGTACTGTTGTTCTTTCATGACAATTCTTATTATTTAAATTTCACACGCAATCATAAAAATATCCTCAAAGCAGCAGGAGTGTTGTTTATGAATAGCTAACACAAATTTTAATTATCATCACAAATAAGCAAGTAAAGAGCTTTTTTCGTCTTTTGCTAATTCATAAAATAAAATATTCTCACTCCTTCTACCATTAAGAAATGAGAAAAATTTAAAATGTAAATTTTACTCAACAACAAAAAACTCGTAAAATTTTCTCTCTCACCCGTAAATTGAATTATAATTTTGTGACTTCCAATCCATAGCATAAATCTTTTCCTTCTCAATCGCTCGCAACCATTATTGTTATTATTTGACTCTCATTCCACACGAAAGGAAGAGAAAAGGAGATAAAAAAAGAAAAAATTTGGTGTGAAGAAAAAATTGATTGATTGTTAAATGAAAGCGATTGACAATCTTGAAAATTGCTGTCACTTCATGTGAAAATGGAGCGAAGAAAAGGAGAAAAAAGCGAAGCGAATCGAATGAGTGTGAGATTTTCGTTTCCTGGTATAATATCAAAAGATAACTCTCTTATTCTTGGCTATATTTTCATTTTATTCTTTGAAAATATGCGGTGATGAATCTATGTGTGTAGCAAGCTCTATATGTAATAATTTTCATCTATTCACGCGCTTTCATGCATAAGGAATAAAGACAAAATCATGTAGTTTGTGGTTGATGTAAAATTAACACAATTGCAGATTTTAGCGCGGCAAGAAAGAAAATTTATGTTAGAATATGATGAGAGACAGAAAACAGGTAGTCAACAGCTGAAAGTACATGACTTTAAGAGCTATAAATCATTTAGTAGCGCGCTATTCGCTAATGTGTCGCAATTTATACCCTCGTCATTTTTTCATGTTTTATTTTCTCCATAAATCAAGAGAGACATTTAAAATTGATAATTAGTGTAAAATGTTACATTTATAAGACCAAGATCGAGTCATTAAGAACATAAAACTCTTGGAATTATGGCGCAATCACAACGACTACGATAATCTTCACATATTGAAACTATGCAGTATTTTCTGTTGCACTTTCCAGTCAACTTCCTTTTCCAATTTTGACATTCCACTTAAAACTTTTCTATTGGCATGCGCATTAAATATAAGAGGAAAAAACAGGTGGCGTTAAATAAGTTCCAGTTTGGAAATTTCATTCGTTGCAACAGTGATAATAGTACACAATCATTGTTACATAAAATTGCATCAGATTCCCATTGGAAAGCATTTAGAATATAAGCTGGAACGAATGACAGTAAAATGAATGTACATAGGGAATGAAAATTTCTCTTTTTATCATTCGATGTAACAGTCTATAGTGAGCGGTGTTGGAAAAAAGTCGCGAAAATTAAAAAGAAGTTTTCGTGTGAATTTTTTGCCCATTTTTCGGTTGAATCGAATATTACTAAAAGAAATATGAAAGTTTTATAAGTGAAAAATAAAGAATAATAAAAGAAAAATTGATAAAATTTAAGAAAAAATCAGTAAAGTGTAAGAAAAAAAATCTTGCCACATTGCAATGCAAATAAAAAAGTCAAGAGAAACTCGGACAGATAAAATGTATTTTTTTTCAATTCTAAATAAAAGAAGCAAGAAAGTCTTATTGGCACAAAAACTCTCTCTACTACTCAAACATATTCTCTTTGTAATGAGATTTTCATTCTTCTCTCTCAACTGCCTTTCTTTCCTTTTTCTTTTGTGTACTCGATGAAACATATTGCTGATCTGTGCAGGAAAAAGCGCAAAAAGAGAGAGAGGAAAAAATTGTGCTTGCCGCGCTTTACCTTTTAAGCCTTGGCAATCTCTTTCTCTCTTTTCAGCTAAGAATACAAATATATATTTTTTTATATATTTCAATGAATGAATGAATAAATGCGGATATGAGAAATAAAAGGAAATTCGTGAGAAAAACAAAAAAAGAAAGAAAGAAATAATTTTTTTTTTGCTCTCTGTTGGCGGTTTTCATGTATGGGATGAAACTTGAGATAGATGAAAATAAATCGCACCGCAGCATATATACATAAAATTGTGTGAAAGGATTACTACAGAATGTAAATTTCACTCGTATGCTATTTTTTACATTACGTAATCTGAGAAATCCTCTTTTTTATACACAAAGTTATTTATTATTCTCTTTTTTTCTATCCATGCAAAGTATCACATTATATCATCACCCAAATAGACGGAGATTCATGTTGTATACTATAAACATATTGCAGAAAAAATAGACACAGACAGAGACAAAAAAAAGATAGAATTTACATTCGAGTGAGTTTTCATAAAAGTGCAGTGAATGCAATATATATAAACAGATAAATAAATGTGC
This sequence comes from Polypedilum vanderplanki, assembly GCA_018290095.1. Lineage (NCBI taxonomy): Eukaryota > Metazoa > Arthropoda > Insecta > Diptera > Chironomidae > Polypedilum > Polypedilum vanderplanki. The sequence continues at coordinate 35,089,479 of CM031379.1, forward strand.
ACTAACTGAGAGTGGGAAAATTGAACAACGATTTAACACTTTTAACTTTTTTTATAGAGGATATCAATAAGATTCCGAAAATTTACCGGATTCTATCAAAGTTTTTATGTTTGTTTAAATTTGTGTATGCAAACAATTTAATTTTTAATAACAATGGTTTATACAAAGTCTTTATGAAAATTCATAAGAATTTTAACAGCTCATGTAGAGTTATTATGAGAAATTAATTTAAATAGGATAATAAAATAATCATCAATCGGCATCAATCATAAGAATTTTAAATTATAATAATCTCCAATTATTATTAATCAAAGTGTCTTCACATTGAAATTGAACTAAAATGCAAAACGAGGGCTTTCAATAGCAATTGCAAAAATATAGATAAATTTTTCTTCATGTGGTGAATTTCTGCACTTTGCACATTCTGTTAAATAAACTAAAAATATATACATACATATTTCCGCATATTTCATTATTATTATAAAGAGAAAGAGAGAGAGAGAAGAGAAAAATCAATCTCATGATCGACATAATTTTTCATATAAAACGAGAATCTCTGAAGATATTTGCATGATATGTGGCAAGATATGAGTTTTTAACGAATAGTAAACGATATGAAGTGGAAAAATTTCCTTTTTTTGCATAAGACATTTTAAATTGATATTTTTTTTCAATATTTTCTCTCAACATCACTCATTGCACAGAAAAAAGTTTTTCTTAGAAAATTGCATTTCAATGTCTTGCGTATGTCGATAAAGACGTATTTTGCTATAGTGTCATATTTCTTTTTTTTCTTGAATTTTGTTTACACTCTAATCCATCCATTTTTGATTCTTTTGCTGTCACTGCCTTCAAGTGATGTGTCTATGAAAATATTTGTCTCTTTAATAATGCTGCTGTTGTTGTCAGGCAAAGTCATTCTCTTTTCATATTATTATTTTTTATTATCTTCTTATCATACATACATCTTCATTAGCCTGTGGGTTAAACAATAGAAAAAAATAAGAGCACGACAACATTCTGAAATTGAGCTGATGCGAGCAAAAAATTTTTTTTGTTTGTATTTTTCAGAGTTGAAGAAATTTGCAGATTTCTCGCTGATAAAAAAATTAATTTTCTTATATATTTTAATGTGTATGTAGGAGAAGCACAAAAAGAATTTTGCTTATGCTCTTAATTTTCTCTTTGCAAAGACTTCCCGCATCAATTTAAAAACGAAACGAAGAAAATTTTAAATTGAAAAACTTTGAAATTTTTTTTTTAAAAAAGCTCAAATAAAAATTTTGCATAAATTTGTAAAAGTATGAAAATTTCTAAGAAATAATTTAGATGACAAAGTGTGTTGAAATGGATTTCATTATTCCATTAAAAATCAAGCTAAAGAAAACTTTTTTGCGCAAAAAATAAGAAATAACGCAAAGTTGTGATTATTAGGATCCTTTTTTTATTTTTTTCTCTTTCTCCTTTTCGCTGTTTTTTCATTCTATTTTATGCTCATCTCCTTTGAGAGCGAAAGCAGAAAGAGAGAGTTTAGCGAGACGAGATAAGAATTTTTGTTTGAGTAAAGAGAAAGAAAAAAAGTTATGTCCATTTTCATAATTTTTTATTCATCTCTAGGAGCGTGTAAGCGAGTGACAAGAATGTAAATTGAAGAATCTTAAAGTATTTTCTTTGCTTGCATTTATCATGTCTCATTGACAATCTTAGCACATAAAAAAAGTGACAGTATAGATACATCTGCTAAAAAGTAATGTTAAGTTCTTATTCTGCTTTTATCTTCTTTATTCACGTTTTCTTCTTTTTTACCACAACTGAGTAAAATCATGTCTAACCCTTTTCATTGTTATACGTATATTTTTCACCAACTATTGTTGTTGTTCCACATCCGTGAATGCTTTTTACATTCACATATTTCCATTGTGATGATGAATGCACGATTGGGGTAAAAAGACAGACAGTCGTAGACATAAAGGGGATGGCATTAGTTGACACATACTAAAATAATTTTACTGCACATATATTAAAATTTCTGTCTTGCTTACTTACCCTTTCCTTATACGATAGAAAAATTGAAATGATGATGATGATGATGAGGAATAGGACAAAGAAAGCTTTCTCTACATTTTATTGTATGTTTTGTGCCTCTACTGCTGCTACTGCTTCTGTTGAACTATATGAATGTCATTGTATTATTTTGCTTATAGCTTTCCCATCATCGTTATTGTCGGCCTCTTTCACTTGTTCACTTTTGGGATATTTATGCTCTAGAAAGAATAAGAGTGAGATGATAGATGCTGATGATTGTTATTTTGTTTGCATTTTTCATTCTTTTAGTTAACAATGCAAAATGGTTTTTAGTCAAATGAATAGAGTACTAGCGGAAGAGATTTTAAAATCTTTTGTTTCTTATAGCAGGGAAAAAATGACAGAGAAAAAGTGACATTTATCAAGCAATATAATTATTATTCATTGTCATGAAAAGTATTTAGAAATTATGAAAACAATTGAGCTTGAATGAAAATGAAAATGTTCTACAAATCAATCATACAAGATAAAAGTCATAATTGAGCTATTTATGCATGCGGAAATATATGAAAATACACTCAAATTGCGCTCAACTCGAATTATGAACAATTTATCGGCTCATTGAATGAAATTTTCTCTGCAAACATGAAAAATTCCATCAGATTTTCTTCTATTTTAGACCTTTCTAATGGGCATAAACTAAAAATAAGTGAAGTTCTCTTTACATTAATTATAAGCCTGCAGGGTTGATTTGGATAACAAATCTTAGACTAAACTAAACTTGATTTTGATCCCACTCACATTACGAGCAAGAAGTTTTTTGTGATATGTATATAAATATAATTTCTGCCTTCGAGTTGCGAAATGGAAAATTTATTCTGATGGCATTCTACCCGTATACAATATAAATATATAAAGAGATTAATGCCCAGTCAACCATACAATGAAAAATTGTGTGATGTTTTCAGATAATTTTAACAGACAGTAAAATTTTCTCGTCTTTTGCCTTTTTTATGGTTCTGCATGTCTACAATGATTAAAGGATTTTTTTCATTCCCCCTTATTTTCCAATTATTCTTCTCGCTTCAATAATTCCTCCTTTGTCGTGTACACCTCTCACTTCTTTTTTCTTATATGTTTTATTTTAGGGATAATCGGCGTTTAATTTTCTCGTCTTTCTCATGTGTCAAACTGAATTAATCGAGATAATTGAATGTCTGAAATTTTGTGCAATATAATGAAGAGAAAAATTTTGTGAATTGATTAAAGTTTAACGAACTTGTGTTTTTTTCTATTGTCGTTGTCATGTGGGTTAAAACTTTTTTTTGTAGATAGGGAAAGCAAATTTTTTGCGAAAGATAGGGAGAGAGAAATAAATAAAGAGTTTCAATCAATTTCAAGCTGAATTGTGAAAACTAGAACACAATTTTGGATGGGAAAATTTTCAAAGCAGAATTCATTTCATGGGCCTATTGCCAGAATTAAGCTTCAAACAAAAAAGATTTCGTGATTAATAAAAGAAAATTGAAAATAATTTGCGAAATTAAATAATTTTTAAAGCAATCACAAATTGTTCTATCACTGACCCAAATTCTATCTCTCTTTTCATCATTCACTCATTTTATGAATCAATTTGAATTGTTTTAGTAGGAGAAATAAAAATGAATGTAATCGTCAGTTGTTCGCCATTTCTATTAGTAACTTGTGCAGTTGTCTTGAAAGCGCTCAACCACTTTTAATGTGAATAAAGATTAACGTTGTTTACAAGAAATAATAGAATATTAATGAAAATTCAATTTTATTCTAGTTTTATTTAAATAATATTATTATTTTATTTATATTCACTGTAAAGATATGTTGTTTTATTTGCTCAAAAATTATAATTATAGCTCTTTGAAATCAATAATTCAACAATTTAAAATAAAATTTTAGTTTGTTTACATTTTAAAAATTTCTAAAAATTTTGTTATCTTTCGTTAAGTAATCTTCGTTAAAAAATAATTTGAAAAAAAAAAATAGCAAAAGAAATCTACTACATCTTGATAAATTATATCAACTGTTTATAGGCTATTGATTGGTAGTTATTGAAGCGAAATGTGAATGAGTGTTTAATCTGGACACGAGAAATGAGAGAAAAGATAAAAATTTATTTTCCTTGTTATAAGAATAGCTCAATAGAGTTATCGAGACGAGAAGACATTGAAATGCAATGAGATGTGATGATTAATTGATTTATCATTGTATAGGGCGTATGCTTGTTTATTGAGACTTTTGATATTTTCAAGTAAATTATTAAACGCCAAATTATATTAAAAATTATATAAAAAATAAATCGAGACGATGGATTGCTATCAAAATATAGAAAAAATGATATAGTGAAAAATAATAGAATTGTTGATTGTACTTGGATTGTGTTTCGGCGCGTACGAGTTATTGGGCGTGTTTCAAGGTTGCTTTCATTACAACGATCATCCTTTACCCTATCAGCCACAGCAGTACAACAATATCAGCGCAAATAAAGGCTGTAATAGTGACACCAAAGAGAACGAAAACGAAAATGATAATGAAAAATCAGATGAGCATCAATGCGAGAAAAAGCAATTAGATAAATCAGAAATTCGACGTAAAATTCGTCAAGAAAGAAGAAAATTGACAGCTGCATCAATTCATCAGCAGTTAAGACAACACCAACATCAACAGCAGCAACAAGAACAACAAGAATACGAAGACGACGAAGAAGAAGAGGAAGAGGAGGAAGACGAAGAAACTTTAAAGTCTGGTCCATGCAGTTGTTATAGTACAGTCACTGAAGACGAATTTGATGACGACACAAGAACTATTCTACGAAATAGTAATAGAAAAGTTTCACGAAAATCTAATAATAAATATTCATTATCAAAGTCTTTGATGTCATTAAATCGTGACGAATCGAGCTTTCTCTTTAACTACCTTGACGACATTAACAACAACAATAGTGCAACAAAATTTACAAAATTCAAGAGCGAAATTGAAATTTCTGAGACCTCTTTCAATCGAAATAGTACTTGTAGAAATAGCATAAGAAATAATTCAGACAACGATAAGCGTCATATGAGACACATTAGTCGAGATATATTTGACACAATTGATTGTAAAAATAACAACGAAACCAATGAATGCAACGCATCTGTGAATTTGGATAACAACAACAAAAGAAAAATTTTTTTCATATCTGCCGCATCATAATTGACGGATTGATTGTAAAATAAACACAAATTGCGAAATAAACTTTTTTCTATTTTGTAGAATAGAACGAAAGAAAACATTTTTAGATAGCATCAAAAATAAAATGTGTGTTATAATAAAACAAAAATGTAACCAAAGTGAAAAAGAAAATTTTGAAAAAAAACAGTGCCAAAGACATAAATTTACCTAGTTTAATAAGTGTGTGAATTGATGGATTTTGAAATTGTCTACTCTTATTCTACTACAATACTAATATCCCTTTCTCTCTCGTACTGAGAAAAGTCTTTATAATACATTTGTTCACAATATAATCGTCATATATAAACATTGAATGCATAAACAATATATTTTATATACGTCGAATTCGTGATAAAATAGTATATTGGAATAAGCATTTAAATATTATTGGATATATATTGTATCGTAGTAGTAAAAATCTATTATTAAGTTAGTTCAGTGGAAATATGAAAATGTGAGAAAAACAAACTAAAACTATTGCCGTAAATCGGATTTATATTGATTGTAAAATAATTGAACAAGCAGCATTCGGTGTTTTTGGAAATGTTTTACTATGTAGGAAAGTTGTTTTTGGTGATTATAGAAAATTTATTGTTTTATGATTGAATTTATTGTTAAATTAAAAATTCTTATGTCATAAAAAGTCTTTAAAAAACTTTTATCATTTTCTTTAAGACATCGTAAAATTTCAAATTTATTCACACTAATTGAGAGCAGAAGAATAAATTAATTTTCAGCTTAAAGCTCGCTTCCTTCGATTTTGTTGCCTGTCGTCCTTGAATGTCAAATTAATTTTCTAACAGAAACTCTTGACAGCGCTAAAGAAAAAAACATTTTCAAAGATGCTGTTGCTGCTGTTGGCGGCGTTTGTGCGTGCCATAAAAAAAGGAACAGCTTTCACTAAACTTTCCTTTTCACCTTTTTTCAAAAATGAAGCGAGAACGACGAGAGATGTTTCACTTGAGAGCATTAAATAATTTAAATTTTTCACTTTCCACTCTTTCCTAACAGTACCTCATTTTTTCTCTCTCTGTTATTATTCAATAAAAGCAATGAATGAGTGAGAGAGGTTTATAACTTACAACCATCGAACATAAAATAATAAATTCACCCAAGCGCACTCGCATGCTCACGTAGATAACGAAGACACTGCAGACATATTTCATTTTTTATGGGGAAAATATTTAAATTCCTACTTCAAGCACTTGAGCATCCGCCCTCAAACGATGATTTAAGTGCGACTTCTCAACTCGCTTCAAACTTTGTGTTTGCTTCACCATAAAATATGTAGTTAAAATGTTAAATGCTCTTCAATGTAATGTTATCTCTTTTAATCATAATTTATTTATTCAAATGTTTGCAAATTTACCGTTTTTGTATGTGTGAAGTTGGAAAGTTTATTGAAAGCAAAAAGTTCTTTACTTTATGTTTTTTGTAAAAAGAAATGATGGAATATTTTGATTATTATTATTATTAAGTTTCTTATTATTTAATATTTGACTAAATTCTAGCTTTTAATAGCTTTATAATCAAAAGACTCTTTTTCAAAATATTCCATCACTTTTAAAATTCAAAATATCTCATAGAACACGAATTTAAGTGCTGCCAAACATAAACTAAAAAAAGACAAACAAATTTATCAAAAAAAAGTAAAAATAAAACAACAAAAATAAATTATGGAGTCACAGTCACTTGATAATTTAATATGTGATAAGCGTATGAAATCATTAATATCTGCAAGCTCTAATACGCTTGCTACATCAACTCATTTTTCGAATCATCGTCGTGCGATTGTGCAAGCATCATTATCGACAGTATTCGATCGAAAAGGTCGTCATTTGAGTGGAACATTTTGTCTAACAGGCGACGCAATGGAAGGAATTATTCAGTGTTTAGTCTTTTTAAAAGCCTTCTCGGTGAGTTCTGTTGCTGGTGTTATGATTTATCATTTTTCGGTTGTTTACATCATGTTTTACAATTTATACACACACACACTAACAAAAATACAAAGTTGATATGAAAAACAAATAAAATGAAATTTCTCAACGATTTTTTTTCTGCTTATCTCGACAACAATTCTCATTGAATGAGAAGCAAGCGAGGAAAACATAATATAATGGCGTTGGGGAGCGAAGAGAAAAAAAACATAAAAAATAAGTGAAATTGAAGGGATGGAGGCTTTTTTTGCAATAGATAGGAAATATATTTTTTGTATTATCTTGTTGCTTGGTGACAAATTTCTTTTTATGATTTGTTAAGAGGAAATTGAAATTGATTGTTGATGAAAAATAACAGATATGAAAATATTTCAATATTAAAGTGAAAAATTTGACCTGATTTTTCAACCATGAAATTTAGCTCTACTCTAATATAATGAAAAAGCTCATTTTTTACGCACTTAAACAAGCTTTCCGCCCCTCATTTCGCGTTCACAGCTCTACCATCATAAAAATCTGGTTATTTCAGCTCACAACAAAAGATATTAATCACACACATACAAAAAAAAGAGAGTAAGCGAATGTAAAATGCCGTAAAAATGGAAACAAAAGGGAAAATTTCTTCCTTTTTTACTTTTCTTTTTTAAGCCCTTGCTGCTGCATGGCAAATGGAAACGTGATGATTTAGTAGAAAATTTTTACTTATTTTTCATCATCCATGAAGCTGTGTAAGCGAAAAGCAAATTTTTCTGCTTCCTTTCATTTCTGGCCCCACATCTACATATACATACATGTGTTCTTTTTTTGCAGCTGTTAAGACACTCGTCATCTCGAAAATATTACATTAGGAAAATACTCAAGAAAAAAAATTGCACAGTTAGGGCAAAAAAATGAAAAAAAAAGAAAAGAAAAAAGCGATTTCCATCTTGATGATCATGTGTGTATATGATTCACTTGAAAGCTTTATCTATACACATTATCTCGACTTCATTCTTCTTTTTTTGCCATTGCCTACATTATGAATGCTTCCAATATGTGAATGATATTTATTGTTTAGAACATATTTTCGTCTTATCATTTATTTATTTGTACTTAATCATAATAAGAATATCGATTTCTTATGGGATTTTTCAATGCTTGAAAAAATGCAAAAAAAACGGTCAAATTAAATTTAAATTTTTACTTCATGTATAAACAGAGTTGGAAAAGTAGTTACCTACTTTACCTATTTTTCATATAAAAATCTACTTTTTACTTTTATTTTATATGAAAAGTAGATCTACTTTTCCAACCCTGTGTATAAATTTTTAAAAATTTTAAAATTCACAAGATAAGAAAATTTCAGCAATAAAAGTCTACCGTCTTCCCTCGAACATAAGAGATGCCTCTTGTATTCGAAATTTGCAAAATTTGAAAATACGTATATATTTCCATACTAAATCAAAACAAAAACTGAGCGAAATCTCTTCTATTTGAATATAAGAGGCATCTCTTATGTACGAGGGAAGACGGTAGAATAACAAATAAGTAACTCTACATATTTCTTTAACATCTATCTTTAACATATTTTCCCAAAACAATTGAAAATTTCAAATTAAATGAACCAAAAACTATTAGAATATCCAAAAAATGATTTACTCTTACATTGACCACAGTTTTATTATCAACAAATTTTTACCTAAGTGCCTTCTGTCCCTTAAAAAAATTCTATCTTTACCCCACAAAACTGCCAATCAAAAGTCATAAAATTTTAAAGCATCCCTTGAGTAGAACCATCAAAAAACTTTTTTTGCTTTTCTCATTAAACATTTCAATAATGACAAAGACAGAAAAAGGCAGACATAAGAACCATGTCATCGTTATTTTCCAATTCATTTCTCAATTAAACAAATTTCTTTTCATCATAAAAATTTTACTAGGGAATAAAAAAAGGTTTGTCATAGATAAAAAAATCTTGTTTTGTAATTTTTTGTATCACGATAAAAAGAAATATTTCCAGTGTGGTCAAATGAGACAAACATAAAAAAGATTTTATTATTTGTCGTTTACATAGAATTATTTTCTACAAAAATATTTCATATGAAAATTTTTATAATTTGAAAGAAAGAAAATAAATTTTTGGGAAGTCGCTTATAATTACAGGATTTCTCTCTATCGCAATTCATTAAAATTTTTGGACATTTGCAAAGAACCATTAATTAACTTTTCATGCTCTTTTTCTTCTTTCTCTTAAATGTACACACACAATGGTTGAAGAAAAAAAATTTAATTTTATTCTCACCATCCAAAAATGATTAATGATTTAATGAAAAGCACAGAGAGAGAAAGATGGGCGGGAGAAAATTGTAGCATTACATAAAAATGCTATTAAATTATTCCACAAAAAAAAAAGAGAAATAAAAATTGGAAAATTAAACATTCATGCATCACAAAGACGTGGTAAAGAAGAAATGTAATTTCCGAAATAAAACAAATCAATTTTTTACGCTTGGTTATTGAAGTCATAAATATTAATAAGTAACGCACATTCACATGCATGTTCTTTTATTCTTTTGTAAACCTACCTTTAAAGGAAAAATTATTTTTGAGAAATACCAAATTGTCACTTAAGGTAAAATTAGAAAATGATCAAGTTTAATCGCGTAGAAGGGTACAGAAAAAAGGGATTTTTTGGGTGATGCTCACGTAAGCAATCTTACAATGCTGTTTATAGCACACAGTACTGTACTGCTTCCGATGAGGAAAAATGTTTATTTCGCTATTGAGAGGAAAAAAGGTTTCTTTAAAGTGGATTTGTTATGACTCAAGCTTATTTTGATAAAGGCTAAATATTTTTTAGTCTGTTTTGTAACGAAAATTATTAAATTTTTAATAATATAAAATTTAACGGTTTTTAAAATTTATAAAAATTTTTCCAAAAAAATGAAGAATCTTTTAATAATTTTTAAAATATTTAAATGTCTGCAGAAATCAATAAAAGGTTTTTAGAAATTGTATTATCTTTATTATTTTTCAAGCTTTAACAGAAATTTCAAATTTCGAAGTTTTTTAATGAATATTTTTCTCATTTTTTATTCAAATTAAAAAAATAATTACAAACAAATTCAAAATAAAAATCATATCAAAGAAAATCAATGGAAATTTTTATTATCGGCATTCAAGAAAAAATGGTTTTCTAATAAAAGTGTGCTGCTACTGCTGTTACTTTATATTTTCATCAAAAAGTCTCCGATCGCAAAATCATAACACGTCAATACACGTTCGACGATAATCATAAAATTTTTTCCTTCGATTCACGTATACCTTTATACAATATTTACAATTCTTTGTATGTGTGTGTCGACGCAATTCTTTTTTCCTCATGCTTTCTTTTGTTGTGTATAAGAAATGGAAAATAAAAATTATTGTAACGTCCGCGCTAAAAACAAGTTATTTACGGTATTGAACAATTTCCTTAAAATATCGCCGATAACATTTTTTATTATTATTGTTTTGTATATAAGGATTTAGTGCATGTTATAGAAACAAACATTAATTTTTCTTTTCCCTCTTTCAACGGAAAAGAAATAAATAAGTTCATGCTCTTTCTTCCGGTCACATACAGGAGCAATTAATTTTAGCTCTCCTATAAAAGCTTTTAATTATGAATCTAATTGATCTTAATCAATTTCTTCTTTTCATTACAGCTCGTTGGGGGTGAATTTGATATGGAATTAAATTTTGTGATACAAGATGCACAAAATATTAAGCACATGCTAGAGCTTTTAGATCATTGTCCACCAAATTTACAGGTATGTAGAATTTTTCTTTAAAATTTCTTTAGAATTTAATTTTGTTTATAAGATTAATTTTTTTGTTCTAAAAGTTTCTTTTGTTTACTAACAAAATATATAAACAAATGGAAAGTGTCAACAAAAAGTTTAAAATTTATGAAAAATTTGCTCAAGTATTAAAAATCAATTTAAAAAAGAAATATTGAAATAAGACAAAATAAGCTTAATTGTTTCAAGTGTAAAATGAATGAAAATTTAATCTCTACTTATTAAACATTTAAATTTCAAATTTATAATGTAAATAGACATTTAAATCTTCATTGCTCTTTCTTTTCCTTACAATTAAATTTAATTCCTTTTTCAAAAACTTCAACTTTTATTCTTAATTAAATAAAAATGTGGAAACTCGATTCTGAAGTCCATTAGAGAAAATTTTCCAACAACTTTTTTATTCACAATTTGCAAGTTTTAATTGCATCCTTGTGTAGCAATTGCTGCTCAATTTTCGTTCATGTGTCAATTAATTAAATCAAATATTCTCATAAAAATTATTTTTAATTTAACAGGCTGAAATATGGAGTGTATTTATTGCAATTCTTCGAAAAAGTGTACGAAATTTGCAAGCATGTACAGAAGTTGGCTTAATTGAGCACGTTTTGTTGCGCTTAAATAAGGCAGATATTGTAGTTGCAGGTAAATTAAAAATTTTTAAATTTATGTAAGTTTTTTACGATAAATTTTCTTTGTGTTTATAGATTTATTAATTGAAATGCTTGGCGTTCTTGCCAGTTATAGTATAACAGTAAAAGAGCTCAAATTGCTTTTTGGTGCGATGAAAGCCAACAATGGCAAATGGGTAAGCACTCACTAAACTTTTTTTTCTTTTTTCCCTATTCTTATGCTGATTACGACAAACAATGAATACGAGCGAGGGAAAAAAATTCGCCCAAAACTTCTTTGAATTTTTCCACTCAGAACCCCAGAAATGTGTTTCGCATACATAATTTAATGAACAAGTTTTTTGATTAATTTTTAATTAATTTTTTACAATGAGGTAATCGAAAGTTTACACAATGGCACTCACTTGCCTGAATGACGAGTTTTGCTGCTGTTGAGGAAGTAGAAGAATAGGTTTTATTATGAAATTTGTGTTGCTGGTAGTAGAAAAAAAGTTGTCTTGTTAGCACACAATGACAGCATTGAAATTGGAAGAGAAAAAAATTAATAAAACTTTCCCATTCGACGCTATTTTGCATGTCACATTCACGAGATTACTTCAGGCAACTTTTTTTCTCTCATTGTTTTTCAGAATTTTTTCTCTCAACATGTAATAATTACATGATTATTTCTATTTTCTTGTTTTCCCTTACAGCCACGACATTCAGCAAAATTATTGAATGTCTTGCGTCAAATGCCACATCGTAATGGTCCTGACGTCTTTTTTAGCTTTCCAGGACGAAAAGGATCGGTAAGTTAACATTTTTTCAAAAAGTTTATCATCATTGATGCTTTTTTCTAATTTAACAAGATAAACTTAATTTAAAAATTCATAAAAGTTACAAAATTGCTTAAATTAAAAAATTTTTCACAACAACGGCAGTGAATGTAAAAGTATAAAAAAAATTGTTTAAGGAAGTTTGTAAAAAAGTATTGAGGCAATTCCAGAAGCACCCAATTCGTCGAAGGAAGTTATTTAAATTACTCGCAGCCAAAAGAAGCTTCTCGAAGCTTTATCTAATTAAGTTGTTTGAAGATGAGTAAGAAAAAAATGTTATGCGTGTACATGTGGGAGTTTGAGTTAAGTTCATGTGCAAAAGAGACAGTTAATGTTAATGCACGTGTATTTGTGGGTTGTTCATGGAAATTTCCGCTATATTTTCTTTGACTTCTCATGCGAGCTCAGCCGATGACTTTTTTCCTGAGCTGACTCTTATCGAGAGAAATTAAATTATTCAAATGAATAAGCTTCTCTTTTCAGATGGTTGACGAATTAAATTTGAATAATTTTTCATGCAAAATTTTTGCTTAATTTACTTTAGAATCTTTTTGAAAATTTACAAATTTAATTTAAAATTCAAAAATTCGTTAAATTTTTAAATTAGCAAAAAGTCTTAAAATTTCAATCAATAATGAAATGATAATAAATATTTTTCTATCATAAATTCCCATATGCATGCACATTTGTGCTCATTTGTCTAAGCCAGCTTGACAATCGAGTTATGACGAAAGGAAAAGAAAAGAGAGAATTTCCATATGATAAATTCAGAGCGACACATTCAGTGATTATTCCATCAAGTTTGATAAATGTTGAATGATGATTAAATACACATCGTCGTCGTTGTCGTCTATTGTTTGTTTTCCGTTCCCTTCGCGGATTATTATAGCATTATCCTAGTACATTTCATGCAGTGAATAAAAAAGGCGTCTTTAAAATATATAAAATATCACAATAACCGTGATGTTTCACAATTTTTCCATCACATATGCTATATTTTTCTAAAAGCATTAATTTGGAAATAAAGTAAAAGAAAATAAACAATTATAATGACAATGTGATGATGGTAGGAGCTGTTAAAAAAAGAAAATTCATCCATTATAAAGTTCATTAATATAAACATACATGTGCTTCTTTATTTTCTATCGAGTTTTTTCATTATTAAAAGTAATGAAAAAGAAGATAAACACAGTCATTGTGGTGCTATCTTTATAACATATATGTATATACTTATATCTATAATTTTTCAACAGTAAAATTTATACCATGGAGATTTTTTCATTAGAGTAGTAATTTTAAAATTAATAATTTTTTATTTATTCAAAAATAACTGTCAAAAATTTTCTAAATTAACGGTTTTCAAAATTTTAAAATTTAGAATAAAATTAATATAAAACACTTTAAAATTTCTCGTAAATTTTTAAAAGTAATAATTTTAAAAAATTCTGCTCAAAAAATTAATTTTCAATGACAATGGAAAATTCCAAAGTTTTATTTTCATGACAATGTCAAGCAAACGTTTTAGAAGATGAAGAAAAATTGAGTTTTTGTTTAACAATAAAAGAGAAAAAAAACTTCCTCAGAGCATCATCGAGTCATTTTACATTCATGCATTGTGATTCGCCTTTTATTCTCCTAAGTGCAGGATGAAATATTAGCAGATGGGAAGGAAAAAAGATACTCAAAGTGACTTGTGTGAGGAGCGCTTCTTGCTGAAAAGCATTACATATTAATGGTATAATGTTGTGTGTATATGTATTTATAAAGATCAAACATCATTCATTTATTCATTCATTCAAGAATGGTCCTTGACTCTGATGCATCGTTAAAGAGTTTAATTGCACTGAAAAAACTTTCAACTTTTAATGGGATGTAAATTATTAAGAGAATTTTTATTGATTTATTTTCTAAGAAAGAAATTTCTTGATATAATTGCTACAAAACCTTCAATTTGTCAGCTATCAAGGAAATTCACCAAGAATCTCTCATCTATTATGGTTATTGATTTTGAAAATTTAATTTATGTTTTTGTTCTTTGACCTTGTTATAAATTTTTTCATCTCATCTTATGAAAGGTTAAACTTTATTTATCTAAGCCAGATTTTTTTTTCTCTTTTTTGGACTTTGCAATAAAAATTCGATTTTTATGCTGTCGGAAAGATAATTTCATTTATCAATAATTTGTTCATCAATATTCATCAGATACTTCCTTCCTTCCTACTCTATCTCATTCGCTTGCTCATAATCCTATATAGCTTAAACTTTTATCTCTCTTTTTTTATGCTTCAACCACTGCCGCTGCTATTGCTACTACCACGAACATCATCATTGTATATTTATCGATTTTATCATCCGGAAAAAGCTCCACTGATGATAAACTGAAATATTAAATTATTCCTTATTTCCCCCTTGCTTATATACCATCTCTTTCTCAGGCAATCGTCTTGCCGCCATTAGCAAAGTGGCCGTATGAAAATGGATTTACATTTACCACATGGTTTCGCTTAGATCCGATAAATTCAGTGAATATTGAACGAGAAAAGCCGTATTTATATTGGTGAGTATTCTCAATGTTTCATCTCATTTTATTGTTATGGTCGTGTATGCGGTGGGTTTCTTTTACACTCAACTCTCAATGCTGGATTAGGAGAAATTTTATTATATTCAAGCTAATAAGATATTCTTGCTTTTTGAAATGTTTCTCATAAGATTCGCATTTCTCTGCTTTTCCTCAGATGATATTTATTAAAAAAAGAAAGCAATATTTTTAATGGACTGTTTTTATACTAAAATATTAGGAATTTCTGTAAAATCGCAACTACTTAGATATTTTTCATAGAATAATTATTAATTTCATGAATCTGAAATTTTAATCGAAAGTTTGCATCGAATTCTCATATTATTACTAACAAATAAGAAGCATTTACTAATTAATCACAAAAGAGAAGAAAAACTTTTACTTTTTTGAAATATATATATTTATTCACTTTTGCTTCTTCGTCTTTGTTAGCAATAAAACAAAAGCGAGTTAGAAAAAAATCTCTTCTTGAAATCCAATTTACTTATAGCCATTTTATTGTCTCATTTCTCTCTTACTACTTTTTATTTCCATAGAAAATATCAAGTATGAAAAAGGTGAAAGTAGAAACACCAAAGAAAGAAAAAATCCTTAATGTGATTTGATGTTTTTTTAGCTTGCTTTTGCTTCATTTGGGAATTAAAAAAGTTTGTAAAAAAAAGTTTTACAAAATGCAGATGAATTTTGATCAAGCAAAAGCTTTTTTTTAAAACTTTAAAATTTTTATATCACTACAATTAATCAAATTGACAAAAATTAGTAAAATTGTTCTCTATTGAAGCAGTAAAAACCCTTGCTAAGCTTCTTTTCTCGAGTAATCTTTTATGACGACTCAAGAACCCGAAATTCTATTGGGACAAATAAGAAAAATGTATATATGTATTGTTTTATGTTGGAACAAAATGAAATTTTACCCTCATGTCTATTTATGCGTTCATAATAGTTTTTTTCTCTTTTTCATCCATTCTGTGATTTTGTTCGGTATTTTTTTCTTCTACTTTTACCCGCAAATAAATATTTTCCAATATATTTATTTCTAATGAGATTTCTTCTATTCATGCATATGTAGAGAAAGAAAGAAAGATTTGTTTTATTTAAAAAAGAAAATTGGAATTGCTTAATTTAGCATTCATCGAATTTTTCTTTTGGCATAGAAATTTATTGCATACACATGAAATAAAGGTCATATTAGGAAGATAGATGAAGGATTATAATATGATACATTCATCATAAGAAAAATTCTTCCATCATCATCATCATGATCACTTTATCTCACTTAGTTGCAAAATTAATCTCATAAATGTCTATTTCTTTCCTTTTTCTCTTTTTACAGCTTCAAAACATCAAAAGGTGTCGGTTATACTGCACACTTTGTTGGAAATTGTCTTGTGCTTACGTCAATGAAGGTAAAAGGCAAAGGTTTCCAGCACTGTGTCAAGTACGAGTTTCAACCAAGAAAGGTAATTTAATCATATTTGAATATTTTCCTTTGACAATTATGAAGCTTAAATGTTGCTGCTCTAGTTTCTTTATGTATATAAAAGTTAAGAGTTCTGCTTTTCTTCATATTCTTTTCTATGATGGTTTAAAATTAAATTTAAAAATGTGTATATGTAGTTCAACCTAGACATTTTGGCAATTGAAGCACATTTTTTGTTGTTACAAATTCATAACTATCTTAATTACTCAGTTATTGTGAACCTGACTTTAAGCGTATTTTTCTGCAAGTTTGCATTACAATTTCTCACATTACTTTAAAAAAAATTTCTAGAAAGATAAAAATTTCTTCTTTATTTAAATAAGCTTTTGATGTCAGTGATATTCTTTTTTCTAAAATGTTCCATTTCTCCTTGAAATTTTACGCTCGTTTTATCTTGAGTTTTATGTAAGCTTCAAGTAATTCAAGAAGTTGGAAATTTTCATTCCCATTTCACTGGTTTCAAAAGCAAAAGAAAAAAGTTTAGTTTGATCGTAAATCTACTCGAATAAAAAAAATTGAACTGAAGCTTCTAAGGCATTCCCCTTGACCACTTTTCTTTCTATGGTTTTACACTCTTTCCATATTTGAAAAGATTGAATTTATTTGAAAATAATCCAGAATAACTCAATTTCGATTCGACTTTATGAAAATGTAAACATAAGAACTTACAAGTGTTACCTCTATCTGTATCATCAACCGAAAGTGGGAAATAAAATTTACATATCACAAGACCTGTGTATGCTCAATGCTTATAAAACTTTCAGCTTTTTCCCATCTCTCTGTCGGTTTAATTTTTTATGAAGATCCAAAAAATACACTCATGAGAGAGAAAACTGGAAAATTTTCTCATATCGTCGCATTTTTCCCTTTTTTATCTCCTTCTGAGATACTAATATAAAATGTGTGTTCATGTCATGGTCTAGCATTTTTCTACCTTTCTTTTGAGTTGTGAAGATAGAAAGGTCAAAATTTTTACTTTTTGTGATCTTTTAAATTGCATAATTTGACAAGTTAATTTTTAATAGATTTTAATTTCTTATGCTGGAGTATAGTCCAGGATTGTGTTTTTGAAATTTGTCAGACGGAAGTTATTGTTAACCAATCAATTTGATAGAAATAAAGTTTCAATCAAATCAAATTGTCAATAAATTTCAATTAAAAAGCAGCAGCAGTAACACCTTTATCGTAATTATCATCAACATAATCATTATCTAATTATCTCAATTTTCTCTTCTCATCCACTTAACATTTTCATCGCAAAAAACAACAACAAATAACATAACTATACAGTGGTACATGATAGCTATTGTGTATATTTATAATCGATGGACGAAAAGTGAAATCAAGTGCCTGGTAAATGGACAATTAGCATCAAGTACTGAAATGGCGTGGTTCGTTTCAACAAATGATGTAAGTAAACTTTTCCTATCAATATTTTATCTTCAATCAAGAAAAAGAAAGAAAAGGAAATGGTTTGGGGAATATGGAAATTGAAATAGTTTTTCTTTTTGTACAGTAAAAAGAAGAAAAAATCCGTCAACAAAGAATTTAGCAAGTTTTTGAATAGAAATGAAGAAAGTTGTTTGAAAGAAAAAATATATGAAAATTTATTGAAATTTCTTTAAAAAAAATATTTCAAATTTAATATGCAACATTTTGTCAATCGTACATAAATTTGTTTTTTTTTATATATAAAAATCTTTCGTACCCTATTCAATAGAATTTCTACAAGATTTTTCCAATTTCCATTTCAAAACTTTAAAACATAAAAATATATTTTTAGTTTCTTTATGACGCAAAAAGTATCAAAATTATATGTCAAAAAAAAGATTCATACAGAGAATTGGGTATCGAAATGTTATTAAACATTGAATTTTTCTCTTCCCATAAAGAATTTATACAATGCGGAGGAGGAAAAGAAAGCAATTTTTTCCTCTCTCACAGCTCGAATAATTCAATTTATTTTTTTATTCCATACATATTTTATAGATATTCGCCATGTGTATGTTGCTTTTTTCTTTTTCTTCTGCATTGCTTTTTAGAAAAGTATAGTAGCAGAGCAAAAGTCATGATAGAAAGAAAGAAAGAGTATGGACATATATGAATAAGGGAATAGATTGGTATCTAAGCAGGTCAATTGTAAATGACATAGGATGCGAGAAAAAAGAGAGAAATGGAAAATTGGTATTTGAACTTTACAATGGACTGTACATCATGTGTAACATGTCACTTATTATTAGGATTTAATTCAAGATTATTTGACATTCTCTCTCGAGGATAGGATTTCTTCGAGATTAAAAATGAATGAACACAGCAACAAGCTGCCAAATGAGTTTTAAATCAATCAAATTTGTTAATTTATTCATGCGACATGTTCAAAATGAGTTTAAAATTCAATAATAATGCAAAAATAGATTTCAATTCGTAACGCAATCATGATAGTCAACCACAGTCACTAATTACCTCTATTATGTCTGTATACTCTTGTCTCTGACATCAAGTACAATTAATGGATTTGAACGAGCGACCCTTTTGCTTTATGCACTTAAATTTTATGTACCAAAGAATAAAATTCAAACAAAACCACACAGAATATTGACTTTATGGACTCTTTCTAATGTTCATTGTGTAATATTCTTCTCTTTGTTTTTGAAACATCTTAAGTGTCCTATGAATTTGATCTTCTAATAGCACAAGAATCTCTGCAAGTGGAATTAGAAATATGTTTTGCTATTAATTATGAAAGAGCATATTTATGTGCTTTCATTAATTGATAGGATTATGAGATAAGTAAAGAACTTCTCAAATAGATCAGAATATAGAAGAAATTGATGAGAATAATAAAAGAAAAGCTTCTTTTAATGAAAAATATTTATTTTATTCTTGGCAAAATGAAGATTTTTCAATTTTGATTTAAATTTAAGAAGATTATTGTTGATTTTAATTTATACATATTTTTATGAATGTTTCTTATTGTATCTATCAATAAGTTGACATTTGTAAAAATAGCTACTGAATTTAAAGAATCCTTAAAAAGTTAATTTTTGTTTATTTTTACAAAAATATTTCAATAAAAAGTGCGATTTCATATTTAAAACCTGGGTATGGAAATAAAATTTCGAATTTTGTCGAAATTTTGTCGAAATTGATGCGAAATTTTAAATGCTTGATGACAGTTTTTTCTAAATTAGATTAATTATTCATTTAAAACAAATAAACTTAAGTAAAAATTAATTAAATTTGCATAAAAATATGGATTTTTAATAATTAAAATTAATTATGAAGAAAAAATTGTAAATTGATATTAAAAATCTTGTATTAAGGCATTCATAAATTTTAGAAGAAATTTCAACTTAACGTTTTTTTAAAATTTAAAAAATTCAATTTCGAAAAAAAAATTTTATTTCCATACCCAGTTTAAAACATGCAGCAAGAAATTCAAACTTTTGACAGTTACATAAGTCAAAAGTTAATTCTTTTTTTAAAATATCATAAATTTGATAACACTCAAATGAAATAAAAGTTATCTTTTCTAATATTTCATTCAAGTAATATTTCTTCTTCACCTCAATATTTCATCTTAAATTTCTCTGCAATTTAACTTTAATGTGAGAAAAAAGAACACTAAAGCAGTAAAATAAAGAAACAAAATTTATAGACACACTTACAATAGCAAAAAATGGCAGACACACATACAAAAAGATGGGAAGCAATAAAAATTAGATGACGATAATGAGTGGTTGGGGAATTATAAATAAATAAAATGAAAACTGCACACAAAAAAAGAGAAAAAAAGCATCTTTTGTTCTTGATAAAAAATTTTTTTTCATGTCTTTTGACTTCTTCCCTTGAGAGGTCTACTTAGTAACTTGAAAGATGATGAGAAGGGAGGAAGAAAGGAAGATAATTTTTCCTTCTTGTTGTTTGATGCTTACAATAGAAAAAAAAGAAGGAGGAAAAATTAAACTCATTAAATGGAAAAAGATATTTGCCGTGCCTTTTTGACTCTGTTTTGATTCGCTATTTTATCATCTCTCTTACTCAACCATTTGCTTATGATGAGCAAAAAGACGAGATGACACGAAGAAAGGCAAAAGAGCTTAATTTTCCTAAATGCTTTTTGTAATGAAATAAATTGTAGAACAAAGAGGACTATGAGAAAATTTATGCTTTACTTCCATCATATAAATGAAATTATGTCTTAGAAAATGGTAATGACTACTCTACATAGTAGTTTGAGGCCTTTTCTTTCTTTTTTCTCTCTTTCATCATACTTTTTACTTACCATTATAATTACCTTTCATTAATAACTCTTCTTAATGTTAATTAAAGCCATTTGATAAATGCTATATCGGTGCGACACCAGAGTTGGATGAAGAACGAGTATTTTGCGGTCAAATGGCAGCAATTTACTTGTTTAGCGAATCATTAACAACACAACAAATATGCGCTATGCATCGTCTTGGTCCAGGTTATAAGGTAAGTATTAATCTAAATAAAATTATCATAATAATTGTTGAATTTGCTACAATTTAAATCAACAAAATAATGAAAATTTAAAGAAATCAACTTGAACTTCTTAAATAATTTGTAATGATACAATATTGCATCGTTTGATAGAAATGAGTAATAGGTTTCTACTGTGATAATGTTAAAAATAAGTAATTTTATTATCGAAATTAAATTTTAAAGAAAGTTTTCAAAATGTAAACAATTTGAATTAGAAAAAAAAAATAATTTAATTTCTTTTAACTTGAATATTCTTTCATAAACATTGTAATTCTACCTTTGTCCATGAAAAAAATTTAAAATCCTACAATTTTACCACAAAAAGAGAAATATTGCAAAAACTTTTATTAAGGCAATGTCAAAACAAGAAACATAGAAAAACAGCAAAAAAGTTGTTTCTGTCACAA
The DNA here is from genome assembly GCA_018290095.1 of Polypedilum vanderplanki. Classification (NCBI taxonomy): domain Eukaryota; kingdom Metazoa; phylum Arthropoda; class Insecta; order Diptera; family Chironomidae; genus Polypedilum; species Polypedilum vanderplanki. The sequence goes on from CM031379.1 coordinate 35,110,926, forward strand.
TAAATGTCTTTTTTGTATAAATAGTCGTAGCAATGGCATTTACAAAGAGTGCTCGCTATAATGGCACTTTCCACTTATTATTATCATTTTCTTACTTACATTACAACATACATATATTTTTCTAAGTACTCTGTACTGTACACAAGAATTGCAAAATAAGAAAAGAACAAAAAAGCAGCAGCAGTAGAGGCAAAAATAGGATGTCATTTATCTCTCAAGCCAAAAGCAACAGCAAGTAACAAAAAGCGGAACACACAGCAAGCAAAAAGAAGGTCATTGTAGAGAGAGAGTTTTGTTTTCCATCTCATAATTCCCTTTTCTTTTCACTGCAGATACACACGCCATTGCAATGCCTTAGTGAAATAAAAGAATGAGAAGTGAAAAGCATTTATGTATTGTTTTGTTGTTTTCTATAAAGCTGACGGCAGTATTTCTTCATAACTCGACTGTTGTTTCTGACACTTTCAAAATTGTAGCAAAAATCGACTTTAAATGAGTGCACATAGAAAAATGTGGGAAAAAAACTTTATACAATGACAAACTTTTGCTTTTTTTATTTACAGTCGCAATTTCGCTTCGATAATGAATGCTACTTGAATCTGCCAGATAATCATAAAAGGGTGAGTTTCACTCCATCTACGACAACATTTAATGCAATTGTTGAACAGAAAACATCGCAAGATGGGAATGATGGGAATACAAACAACGCCAAAGATAGCAATTTTAATTTAGTTTGCGACGATTTTAATATTGCATCCGTAAGCATGCCAGATTTTGTTTATTTATTATTATTTTTAAGTTTAATTAAAGAATACCCTCAAAGTAAAATTCTTTTTTTGTCATTTGTGTTTGTTTGCTGTAGAAAGTCGCAAAAATAAATGTTTTTTCATGTGTGTGTGTGTTTGTAAATATTTACTTAGTAAAAAAATTTAATTAAAATTTAATTGATTTTTTACCTAAATCCTCTTAAATGAAATTATTTAGCTAAGAATTTTGTTAACATTTTCTTGGTTAGCCAATCAAATAAAATTTCTTAGCGGCAAATAGTTTTATGTAATTTTCTGTGAAAATATTTGATATTCCAATTTGTTAAATGATGAAATTTTCATTGAGCTGGAAAATGTTTGTCTCTTTTGCCTAATTTCAATTTTCCTTGATATAAATTTTGAAACTAAATTGAAATTTCTTGTACACATATTGGTTTTATTATCTTATCATACCTTCCTACCACAATTCCTTCGCTTCTCCTTTCATTTAAAAGTACTTGATAGTCAGTCGGTGTATGTATATGTGTGTACTTTTGTTGTTATTAAAATAATTGGCACTTGTGCGTTGCTGATACTTGAGGCTAATAGCAATTTTGTTATTATCAAATGCATGCATGTCTGTGTATATAAATGTAAGATTGTGTGTGTTGAATATTTTATTTTCGTTCAATTTTCATCTTCTAAATTGTGTAAATAAGTTTTAATGATAATGAATGTGTATGTGCTCTTGTCTCCCTTGTGAATTTTTGTTTTTTCTTTTGTTACGAAAGGGGAATAAACATAGTAATATTTTCTAGATGGAAATAATTTTTGAACTTTTTATTTGATTTTAAAGCTCAATTTTTTAAAAAAGCTTAAAGTTTTATTGAAGCTTTTAAAAATTTTGAAAATTGAACTTTTAAAACTTGAATTTTTAGTTTAGAAATTTTGAACTTCAAAAAATATTTTTAAAATCAAATTTTTGTCAAAATTTTTGAAACTTTGTATAATAAAGAAAAAATTTGTTACTTCTGTGTTAATCCCCTTAGTTTTTCTTCTTTTTTTTATTCTCATGTCAATGTATCAGTTTAGTTAAATAAGCTTTGGCAGATGATTTTTTTCATTTATTGGTTTTCTTTTTCGCCATACACATGTGTGTATATTGCTTTAGCCAAAGTCTGCTGATAAAAACACACAATCAAATCAACATTGAATCCTCAATTGCAACATATCTATTTCTCATTTTCTCCATAGCATTTAAGTAATTGATGTGTGGATAGAAAGTGCCTTAAATAATGTATGTTTATTAATGACTCTTACAGGTGCTCTACGATGGCAAACTCTCGAATGCTATTGTATTCATGTATAATCCTGTGGCAACTGATGGTCAATTGTGTCTTCAATCTGCACCAAAGGGAAATGTATCATACTTTGTACATACACCTCATGCATTAATGTTGCAGGTAAGAAACAAGAAAAGAATTTTTTTCGGTCATGTACACATATAGACTGTAAATTATTCACACTTACATGACATGAATGATAAGTGAGTACTGAAAAATAATTTTTAAAGAGAACAATTTTTAATAATTTTTAAATTTCTTAAAACAACAAATTTTTAAAATAAAAAACTTTTCAAATTTAAAAATTAAAGATAATTTAAATTTAAAAAAATCATTAAGTTAAAAAATTTTCTTTCTCTTTAAAAACAATATATAAATTTTTCACAACCTCACGCCTTTCTGTGTTCATAAATTCTTTATACTAACAGACTTTTTTTTTGCTCTTTCCTTCTAATAAATAAATGACAGGATGTTAAAGCTGTTGTAACACATTCCATACACTCAACATTAAATTCTATTGGTGGTATTCAAGTGCTGTTTCCATTATTTTCGCAACTTGATATGCCATATGAGGGCATCGATGTCAAGAAGGATCCAACATTATGCGCAAAGCTTTTGGGATTTATATGCGAGCTCGTTGAGACGTCACAAACAGTGCAGCAACATATGATACAAAATCGTGGTTTTCTTGTGATTTCATTTATGCTTCAGCGGTCGTCGCGAGATCATTTGACGCCCGAAGTGCTCGGTTCATTCCTTAGCCTCACAAAATATCTAGTCACGTGCCTGTCGGCAAACAGCGATCTCCTGCTCAAACAGGTAAGCTAAAATGTTCTTATGATTTGCTCTCTTGGTCTCTATGTGTCTAATCGAAAACAAAAAAAAAGGAAAGTAACAAACATCGATGAATAATTCAGTTTTTTATTAAATGTTTTACAAATTGAGAATGAAAAAGTTTACATGCTTTAGTAAAGAATGAAAAACAAGTCCAATTAGGAAAATTAGAAATTTTTTTATTTGTTATTTTCATGTTTTTTAGTGGTTGAAACTTTTTTTACTATACTTGCATGGTAAAATTTTTATTTAATGACTGCAACATACGTTCTCATGCATTGCATCTCTAGAGACAATATAAATGAGAAATTTATTTTCATTTTTACTATTTTACTATCATATTATGTTGTTCAGAGAAATATCTTTGATATTTAAAAAGCTTTTCAATTTTGTATGTTACAATATTACGAAAAAAGATTTATTTTTGAATGATTTTTTATGCATGAGAAAAGTTTTGTTTTTAATATTTTACAAATTTGCTTAAAGTATAGAAATTTTTTTTAAAATTTAAATTTTCAATTCTTGAAGTTAAAAGTTTTTGTATAAAAATATTTCTATTTATTTTTCATTTTTTTGTAAACAATAATAAAAAAGAAATCTTTCAATATTTCACATATCAATACAAGTTTTTTAAAATTGACCTGCTTTTTAAATATCCTAACAGATCTGCTTAAAGTAATAGCTATTGGCAAATATTGTCTACTAAACTTCTATAATCTGTTAGTCTGCTTTTGGCCTACCTACTAGCAGAAATTCTTAAAATAATTGAAAAGTCTGTAGCTTTTTAGTAACTTTCATACACCATCTTTTGGTTACAGATTTTTATAACTACTTAATAACCATGATAACATTTTTTAAATAGCCGACGTATTAATTGTCAATAGCTACTATATTCAAATAGAATCGTTTGTTTCTGTGACAGTGGCAACAGATCAGTATTTAAAATTCGGCATAATAGCTTTTAAAAATGGCAGATTAGCAAGTAAAGAAATTTATTTAGCAGTCAATGTCTACCACAAAAGGAGCTTTTAAAAGAAGAATGTTGCATCAAATGTAACTTTATTTTTCTCTTCTTTATGTTATAAATTATGATGAAATTCAAACAATTATTACATGCATCGAATGCACGAAATTAATTTTTTTTTCGCTTTTTCGATACAAGTAAAAAATGTAATGTGAAAAATTTATAATATAAAATTACGCTTGAAAAGAGAATTTTTTAATTAAATAAATGACACATGGTTGTGATAGTAAACAAAAGCTTTAAAAATTAGTAATAAAAAATCAACATTTTTAGTCACTTTTTTATAGATGTTTTGCTGTTGTTAAAACTGAAAATTATCTGAATTTCCCTAATAATTAAAACCACAAATTTAATTTATTTTATAAAAAAGAAAGCAGTAGGTGTACGATCAAACATAAGTAACTCAGTTACGTCGATAATTATGTCAAATCTACAGTATGGGGACAATTGATTAGCACATTTTTAGTTTTCTCAATAACTTTTGATACAGAACAGCTAAAGACATGATTCAAAGAACTAAATGCATTAGAATTTCAAGACACATCTTTTAGTATCATTTATTTTGTGATATCTTGTCAGTAAATGCAATTTTTCAACGATTTTCTAAAAGCATACGTTATTTTTTTCTTCAAAAATCGCCATTTTGAAATTTAGAGACTGTAACTTTTGACTGATTTAAGCTAGAATCCTGAAACTTTACAGAATTATTGTACATATTTAATTTAATAACTGACCAAAGTTTCAGATTTTTTGACTGAATGGTTTTTGAAATATGATGAGAGCAAATGTCGGACATTTTATATAAATTTGAACTTTTTCAAAAAATAAATATAAGAAACTTAGAAAGAATTTCATCTCAACTCTTTCAATGTTTGATTTGCCTTTTTATAAGCTTTCATTTAGTATATAATATGTAGATTTTTGTGCAATGGTTTAAGAGAAAAATTAAGATAAACATGAAAATGTTCAAATTTTCCACCATTTTTGCTCAATTTTTAAGACATTTTTATTCATTTCTTTCAAACTTAAAATGATTTGTCAAATCTCTTTGCAGTTTCCTAAAATTCAAGTTATTTGACGTTTTTATGTAGAAAATGAGCTGGCCACAGCTTCTAGTTAAGCCGCAATCAGAGCTCAAAAATGACTACAACGAAAATTTCGTATACACCAAAAAAATCACTGAAAATTAGCGAAAGATTGATTAAGGATTGATGCTTTAGTTTAAATTTGATATATTTAGGTGACACCAATAAGATTTTAACAGCTATTCGCTTTGTTTTCAATGATTTTCAAAAATTTTTGTTTTTGATCGTATACGAAATTTTCGTTGTAGTCATTTTTGAGCTCTGATTGCGGCTTAACTAGAAGCTGTGGCCAGCTCATTTTCTACATAAAAACGTCAAACATTGAATTTTAGGAAACTGCAAAGAGATTTGACAAATCATTTTAAGTTTGAAAAGAATGAATAAAAATGTCTTAAAAATTGAGCAAAAATGGCGGAAAATTTGAACATTTTCATGTTTATCTTAATTTTTCTCTTAAACCATTGCACAAAAATCTACATATTATATACTAAATGAAAGCTTATAAAAAGGCAAATCAAACATTGAAAGAGTTGAGATGAAATTCTTTTCTAAGTTTCTTATATTTATTTTTTGAAAAAGTTCAAATTTATATAAAATGTCCGACATTTGCTCTCATCATATTTCAAAAACCATTCAGTCAAAAAATCTGAAACTTTGGTCAGTTATTAAATTAAATATGTACAATAATTCTGTAAAGTTTCAGGATTCTAGCTTAAATCAGTCAAAAGTTACAGTCTCTTAAATTTCAAAATGGCGATTTTTGAAGAAAAAAATAACGTATGCTTTTAGAAAATCGTTGAAAAATTGCACTTACTGACAAGATATCACAAAATAAATGATACTAAAAGATGTGTCTTGAAATTCTAATGCATTTAGTTGTAGTAAATCATGCCTCTAGCTATTATCTATCAAAAGTTATTGAGAAAACTAAAAATGTGCTAATCAATTGTCCCCATACTGTAACTTTATAAATTTTCTTCAGTGGTTATGGTTTTATTGGTTAAAATTGTCAACAGCATAGGAATCTAATTATTTGTTTTAATTTACTACAAAGCATGAAAATAATAATCTCATTTTTCCCTATATTTGTTTGTTTTGTTCAAAAATAAATTATTTATTGAAACAAGAAAGTTGCTAATGTTGGAATGAAATTTTTCCTTCTTATTAATTATTGATGTTGTTTCTTCTTAAAAATTACAATATTCTACTTCTGCAATAAAGATAAAAATTGTAGTTTTTATTAAAATTTTCTGAATGTAATTTTTGGAATGTTGTTTAATTTTCTTTTATATGTACCTTGCTGCATGCCTTATATATATAAAAATTTCTTTTCATTATACCAAATATAAACAATTTTATAAAAAAATATATCAGGCTTGTGGCAGGACAGACATCTCATCAACGTTTAATATGAAGCTTTTTTGTTTCTCATTTCTAACATGGCAGTTGCTCGATCATGTTCTATTCAATCCGGCACTGTGGATATATACACCAGCGAATGTTCAAGCACGCCTTTATTCCTATTTAGCAACAGAATTTTTAAGTGATACGCAGATTTATAGCAACGTTCGTCGTGTTAGTACCGTTTTACAAACCGTTCATACGCTCAAATATTATTATTGGGTCGTGAATCCACGTGCAAAAAGTGGCATTACACCGAAGGGATTAGGTAAGTACATGTCAGCGAAAAAAAAATCTTGAACAATGGAATTTATCAATGTCGATAAATGTCATTTCAAATTGAATTGTATATTCACTTTATTTCTAACGGATTTTATAAGTTTTAAAATTCTTTTAAATTTTTAAAGTACGTTATTTTTGAAAATTCAAAAATAATTTTATTTCACTTTCATTTTCAAAATTATCCAATTTGAAAAATTGAAAAAATCCAAATTCGTGCTGACAGCAGCATCAACTACTGATAAAAACACCTACAAACCTTTACAATTTTTTCAAGCTATTTCTTCACTTCTTTTTTTTTGGGGAAAAGAAAAAGTTCGAAACGTGCTGTCGATGAAAATAACATTTATTTATTAAAGAGTTTTTTCTCCCACACATTTTCTACTTTACTCGAATATATTTTTCCTCCATTTCATCATCAAACCAAAGATAGTTGTTTCAATTTAACAAAATTTTCAACATTTTCATTCATCTTTCGTATTTTACTTTATCCAGTTCTACCAATATTGAATGAATTTAAGCCAAACTTTACTCGTTATCTCTGATACATACTTTTCATAATGAATGAAAAAACCAAATGTATTAAAGGAAGAGTAATAAAATAACAAACTGCAACTGTTTTTACTGTATTCCAAGCACAAAATTAAATTGGCACTGATTTTTATCGAGTTATCTGCGCATTAGTTAGAGATTTTCAAACTTTGATTGAATTTTTATTTCAGTTTTTTATGGTGTAAAATTTAATTAAAATTTTAAATTTTATTTACTTCCTCTTAGATGGACCTCGACCGGCTCAAAAAGATATTTTAGCAATACGTGCCTACATTTTACTATTTTTAAAGCAGTTGATAATGATTGGTAACGGTGTAAAGGATGATGAATTGCAGAGTATTCTCAATTATTTGACAACAGTTCACGAAGATGAAAATCTTCACGATGTGCTGCAAATGCTAATATCATTGATGTCAGAACATCCAAGTTCAATGGTGCCAGCATTCGATGTAAAGCATGGAATGCGATCAATATTCAAATTATTGGCAGCCGAAAGTCAACTTATACGCCTGCAAGCACTTAAATTAATGGGCTTTTTCTTATCGCGTAGTACACACAAGTAAGTCACTTGACCGCAATGCACAAAACCATTCTTTATTCTGTTGTTTTATTTTTTTATGTACATATTTACCATATAATATAGAATAACATTATTCTTACTTATGTCCTTCAATTTACTCTCTCTCTCTTTTCCTATTCATCTTCATTTTTCTATGTTGCTGATGATGACAATGATAATACCATCATTGATGATGATAAATAAAAAATCAATAAATGAAAATGATATGATAAAAAAGGAGGAAATATGATGTAATGTCGCCACACAATTTATACACATTATTGGCCGAACGTCTATTGTTATATGAGGAATCTTTATCATTGCCCATCTATAATGTTCTTTATGAGATAATGACCGAGCATATATCACAACAAATCCTATACACACGACATCCGGAGCCCGAAAGTCATTATCGACTTGAAAATCCAAGTAAGTAATTTATTTTTGATGATTATGCTAATTCCTTTTTTTGCATAGGAAAATTTTTATAACACGAACAATCATAATGAAAGAAAGTTTTTAATAAATGTTAAATTATAGTAGTCTTAAACAATAATTTGTGATGTAGATAAGTCAATACATTTGAAGGAATGAACAAATTTAGAAATTTACTTGACTAATCTTAACAAATATTGTTTACAATAAAACAAATCTTGAAAAAATTTTAAATTTTTAAATTTTTATTTCAAAACACACTTAAAACATTATTAATGACTTAAATAACTTGAATAATTGTCTAGCAGTGAAGATATACAATATTTTACAGAGAAATGATTAAATACAAAAATCTGAGGGGGTGACGGCTTTTATGAAAGAATAAAAAATTTTCGTAATTTTCATAAATTCAAATCAGAAAAATTTCATCATTTTTAGTTATTTTCAATGAAAACAACAAAAAACTTTCGTTATTTTAAAAAAATCTCAAATATTTCGTCATAATTTTACTCGCAATTACAGAAAACTCTATTGCATTTGAACAAGCATTATTGCTGCTGCTGTGCTGCTGCGCTGTGCTGGCTGCTGGCTGCTGCGGATGATTCGAAACTACTACTCGTTCTTTTATTTGTATCATTTGCGCATCTTCATAATGTTACTATTGCATTATAGAATTAAATTTCATGAATTACACGAGTGCTGCGAAATTGCTCACAACGGCAAATGTTGGAACTTCAAATATTTTGAATATTACTCAACCGTTAATTTATATCAATAAAATTTATCATAAGATTCTGTAAATTGCAGAGTCCAAAACCGTTTGGTATTTTATTTGCAAAAATTTAAAACCAATTGCAAACAAATTAAAATTTTCAATTGAACACCAACTAAAATTTAATCGATTAGGCTTTTATTTTAATCGAATAAATTTAAGTTGATTTTAGTTATTTGTAAAACGGTTTTGGACTCTGGTAAATTAAGCACCAATTAAAAACGCTCGCCGTACTTTCATACATCAAAATTTTATAAATATGTTTTCCCTATATTCTTAATTTATTTCGATCAAATTATTTTTAAGTGTAAATTTATTTCTCAAACGAATCTAATAAGTCTGTAATTTGTCAACATACACTGATCTAGGCACCAAAAATGCGCTAAAGTAATCCGTCCTATGGCGGACACTTTTCCACTCGTTTTATTCTTATTTCTTCACAACTATGCAATAGTTGTGTTCTTTAATATTTATGCAATTGATTTCATGTTATTTCAGCAGGAACCGTTCAGTAATTTACGAGATTTTGGAAAAACAAATTTCGCATTTTTTGTTTGTTTACATTTTTGCATGAAATCTTCTGAAATTCCTTCGAAATTGTGAAATCTTTCGAAATCTTTTCGGAATCCCTTCAAAATTTTTCTTTTTTCTTCGTAAAAAATTTCTTTCGTAGAAGCCGTCACCCCCTCGCAAAAATCATTTCACTAACAGAAATAAACAACAAAATATAAATTCCTAAAACTCGTTTAAAAACACAAATAAAACAAAAATTATTCTTTCAATTTTCTCTTGCGTAATACAAAAAAAAGAAAATTGTCAATAAACAATTTAATTCCAACATACACAGAGTCAATATAAATGTAAATTTTGTGAAATTCACTGAAATCAATACAATTTTGCTATATGTGTGTCTCTTGTCGCCGTGCATGCATGAGAGATTTATAATAGTATCATAGACATTTTCTGTTCAATTGAAAATTGACTTTTTCTCTCTCACACACTCTCATATAGAGAGAAAGTGATAGCAATCTCCATTTTTTTCTATCTATTGTTATCAATATCACTTCAATATATTTATATTTTATTGTGAAGTGTCATCAACAGAAGCTGCTGCTGTAGCATCAATATCAGAATTACTTAAATAATAAAACTTTCCACTTCTTTCTTTATTTTTTGCAGTGATATTGAAAGTCGTAGCAACACTCATACGTCAATCGAAGCAGACGGAGCAATTGCTGGAAGTGAAGAAGCTATTTCTATCAGATATGACACTCTTGTGCAATAATAATCGTGAAAATCGTCGTACTGTACTTCAAATGTCTGTGTGGCAGGAGTGGCTGATTGCTATGGCATACATTCATCCTAAAAATACTGAAGAACAAAAGATTTCTGATATGGTCTATTCACTATTTAGAATGTTATTACATCATGCAATAAAACACGAATATGGTGGATGGAGAGTGTGGGTTGATACTTTGGCTATTGTTCATTCAAAGGTAAGCGAAAGTTCTGTTTATATTTTCATTCTGATCACTATTTAAAAAATTAATAAATTTTTTTTTGAATTCCAAAAAAACCGTTAAAATTTAAAATGATTAAAATCCAATGTTACATTTACAAAAATATAAATATTATAAAATCGATGTCATTTTAAAAAAGAAGCCCAAAAAAAGTCATTCATGCAGATGACATTTTCAATTTCATTTTTGGTATTCATACCTTTTGTCAGTACATTCATATACACTAACAGAAGAGAAAAAATCAACAGTATTGAAATGAAAACGAGGAAAAAAGAGCAAAAAAAAAAAACATTTCAATGTGTGTATGATTTATGAAGCACTTTCGTGGTGAAGCGCATACCTGTTCACATTCTCTTTTCTTTCTTCCTTATTCAATTTGGGGTTTTTTCATTCTGATATAAACACTATAACAAGAAATTCCTTTATGCTTTCCGTTTCAATGGTAGGAAATATTTTTCACATTTACTCTGTTTGAAAAAGTGCTTCAATTATCATGCCTTTTCAACAATGAAAGAAAATTCTTTACTCATCATCGTATATGTGTGTGCTGTGTATTTTTTGTTGCTGCTCCGATTAAATGCGCAATTTACAGTAACAATTTATTTTCATCTTCTTCCTTTTTTTGTTTTTATTTATTTAGGTTTCTTATGAAGAATTCAAACTTCAATTTGCGCAAATGTATGAACATTATGAAAAACATCGAACGGATAACATCACGGATCCTGAATTACGTCAATCAAGGCCAATTAGTACTATCTCAGGATGGGATCAAGAGCGTGAGGAACAACTCAATCTTCATCAACAACAGCAACCACAATCTTCACAATCACAACAGGTTCAAACTGTTCAAACTGATGAATTTAATGGAAATATTGAAAAAGATGAAGAACAACAGCAACAGCCGGTTAAAGCAATTGAACAACAAAAACCAACAATTTCGAGTATTTCTGATGTTTATCATAAGGAAATTAGTGGTGAATCTACAGTTACTGCACCAGTTGAAGAAACAACAACAAATTCAATTGATAGCGGAAATAGTAAATTAAAGGAAATTCTTGAACAACAATTAGGTGAAAATAATGAAGATGAATCACGTGAAATTGCGACAGAATTAGTTGAAGAAATTCTTCAAAAATCAGAAAAATTACTTGATGAATGTAAGCAAGTATCGGATGATATGATGAATCAACATGAAGAGACTGCAATTATAAAAGATGAAGAATTAGAGCAAGCTGTCAATGAAGTCGTAAGTGGAGTTCGTCAAATACAATTAAAGGCAGAAACTGAAAATGAACAACAAACTACTGAAATTGAAGAAATTAAAAAGGAAGAAGAAAAACCACAAAAGACTGATGAAATTGAAACAACAAAAATAAATGAGACAAGTGCAATAATTAATGATAGAAAGCAATCAATTGCAGGTAATGATGATGATGATGAACAAATAGAGACAATTGATGAGATACCTGCTGTTGCTGCTGCTACGACTACGACTGCTGTAGAACAAGAGAAAATTGGTATTATTGAGGAAGAAAAGACCACACAAATAACAAAAACAGAGAAAGAAATTGTCTCCACTACTCCTACTGTTGTTGCTACCTTAAATGATAATGAAATAGTCGAGAGTGTGTTAAAAGAAATAATCGATGAATCTGTCAATAAAGTTGAAATCAATAACGTCACAGAAGCATCAACTTCAACTGATGTTATTGACAAAGTAGAAAAACAACATAAAGAAAATTCTGAAGAGGAGCAAGTAGTGAAGGAAGTAATAAATGAAATAATCGATGTTGCCGTCAAAGAGATTGAAGAAGAGCAGGAAAAAGCGACAGAGATTGATGTCGTCAATAATAACACAATTGTAACAACGCCTGAGCCTGAAACTAAAAACCATTTTTCGTCCTCAAATGATTCTGCATTGCCATCGTCATTATCTGATGATTCGCCCATAAATGAAAATAAAACAAACAATTCAACGCCATCGTCATCAGCCAATGATCAAAATTTGATTACTGAACATTCACAACCACTAAATGATGAAAATCATGAACAACATAAGCAACAGCGACAAAAGTCAACATCAAGTAGACCAATGTTCAGTCCAGGTCCAACACGACCGCCATTTAGAATTCCCGAGTTTAAATGGTCATACATTCATCAGCGATTATTGTCGGACGTGCTTTTTTCCCTTGAAACTGACATTCAAGTGTGGCGCAGTCATTCAACTAAAAGCGTATTGGATTTTGTTAATTCAGCTGAAAATGCCATTTTTGTAGTCAATACCGTCCATTTGATTTCACAATTGGCTGATAATTTGATTATTGCTTGCGGTGGCTTGCTGCCTTTACTGGCAAGCGCAACATCGCCAAATTCTGAACTCGATGTCCTTGAACCGACACAGGGAATGCCTTTAGATGTTGCCGTGTCATTTTTACAACGTCTTGTTAACATGGCAGACGTGTTAGTTTTTGCTAGTTCATTAAACTTTGGTGAGCTCGAGGCAGAGAAGAATATGTCGAGTGGTGGAATATTAAGGCAATGTTTGCGATTAGTCAGCACTTGTGCAGTTCGTAATTGTTTAGAATGTAAAGAGAGAACGCGTGGAATGTATAATGGAACAATGCGTGAAATTCCTGGTGCTGCACATCTTCAAGCACTTATTCGCGGCGCTCAAACATCACCAAAGAGCATTGTTGATTCCTTAACTGGACCATTATCACCTGTAAAAGATCCTGAGAAATTGCTTCAAGATATGGATGTTAATCGACTTCGTGCTGTTATTTATCGTGATGTTGTGAGTTTGAAATTTTTAGTTTACTTAACTTAACGTATTTCAAAATTTTGAAAAATGACGAATTTTTAGATTCAAAAATTTCTAACCGTTATTTTTTATTTAGGAGGAAACAAAACAAGCTCAATTCTTATCTCTTGCAATAGTATACTTTATTTCTGTGCTTATGGTATCAAAGTATCGTGATATATTAGAGCCGCCAACTGAAATTCAAATACAACAACGTTCTTCACCAATTATGCAACGTGCAACGCCAACTCAAGGTATAAAAAATATAAAATATGTAACTAGTCAAAAAGTCTCGTCTGTCAGTCAAAAAATTGTAAAAAAGGTTTGAGTCATTCGCTCGATTACTTTTTTACTTGTAGTAAGAGTGAAAATGAATATGTATTTTTAAGAGTTTCGACCCAAACCGTTTTGTAGCTTGCTCCAATTTTATATATATATTTGGTGTAGGCTAATCCTGGTATACATAATTTCAATCTTTTCTCTCTCTCTCTTTCTTTTTTTCTTTCCGTATTTTTGTTGATTTATTTTTCACGCTGCTTTATTAACAAATTGGATAATGATATATAATCGACCTGAAAAATAATATGAATAATTTGTATTGTATATATTTGTAAATATATAATGATCCACTAACTATCACCTCACTTAATATTATTGCTTGCTTATTATAAAAAAAATACGCTTGTCATAAATAAAAGTAGCAATGGAGAGTTCAAATCGACCTCTCTTTCCACAATGGTCACATCATGTATATCCACAATTTTTGCCTGGTACGCATCCAAATCATCAAAATAATCCGCAAGTTGTAATACAACAACAGCACCATCAGCACTATCACCAAATGCAACAGCAACAACAGCAGCAACCACATCATCATATGTCGTCAAATACAAATAACAATTATATCAATACGAGTATGATGAATGTCGTAAATAACACTGCAAATCTTTCACCAATTTTACATAACAATCACATCATCAATAATAACCATCAGCACTTGCACCACCAAACGAGTATGAATATGAATTTTGCTGGCAATGCAATTTCTAGTGGCGTCGTTGGGGGCCAAATGTTAAATAATGACATGCAGAGTGTAAACTATTACCAACAACAGCAGCATCAATTTTTGCATCAACAGCAACAGCAGCAGCAAATAGTTGGTCATACAACTAATGGTCTTGCTCAGCATATGAAAACACGCAATCGCTTAATGAAAAATAATGGTTTAAATAATAATTTTTATCGAAGTTCAGGTACAATCCTATAACACTCCCTCTTTCTACTCGCTTGCTATGAATGTTATTTTTTATTGCTTTTTACGCTTAATCTCGAGCTGCTGCTGAACATCTCTTTTTATGTACAGCAATAAGCCACACTTTAAATGCGAAAAACTCAACTGCTTTTGTCCCCGCAATAAAAAAAATTTTTTTTTCGAGAATATTTTATGGTCTTCTTTGGAAAAGCAGAAGAAAAAGTTTTTATTTTATGTTTTTTTTAGGATTAGAGCTCATTTGTTGTTATTGTTGGTTTCTTGATAATTTTGGTCTTATGATTTTTGAGTGTGAATGGATGAATTTTTTATTATTGTTTGTTTGTTTGTTCATGCGTGATAAGTTGAAGAATATATGATATTTTAGATTTCTTTGAAATTTCAATTTGTTTTCCATTTTGAAAATTTCTTCAAAATTGATTTTTTCAAACCTAAAATTTTAAAATCCGTTAAAATTGCATAATAAATTTCATTGCAAAATTTGTTCATCTTTTAATTCTACTTAATTTATTTTGACATTAAATCATTAAAAATGTGTACATAAATTTAAACTAATCTCTTTGAAATAATTTCAATAATGAAAAAAGAGTGAAAAAATTGATTGATGAAAAATAAATAAGCACAGAGATAAAAATTTATTTCAATTAACAGGAAAAACAGCCAGAAATGGCTCAATTATTAATTCTATTTAATTATCATTATCGTATACCTCAGTAGCTAGCTGTTCCCAATAGTGTATTTTATCGATCAATTTAATTATTTATATATTAAAAAAAGAATTTTTAAAGCACAGCAAAATGCACCAAAAAAGAGAGAAAATTTGATTTCTATTGTTCACATTATACACAACAATGATGGATGTATTTTTGCATGTCATTATTAGTTGAAAATTCTCATAATTACTGCAGCTATTGTGCAATCAATAATTTAATTTATTTTTCTCTCATCTTTATTTGTTGCACAGGCACACGAACAATACAGGATGGTGATTATGAAGTGATTGTTGTCGATGAAAATAACTCATCAGTACTGGCTGAAAACGAGTCACATTCTTCATCTGGACCACCGTCAATCAAGGTATGAATGCAAATTATTTTTATTCATTAAAAAAATTTTATATTTAATAGCTTAATGACAGCATGATGAAGTTAATTTTATATTTAATTAGTTTAACATAACTTTTATTAACAAACCAAAAAGGAAAATTTTAATTAAAAAGCGTTAAAATATTAATTGTTTTACGTATAAAAATTTTCTTATTTTGAATTGTTTTATAGAAATTTTTAGCCAAGTTTTCTAAAGATATTTATTTTACGGGATATTATAAAACGTAAAAAAGACTTATTAAAAGAATCTAGGTAAAATTTAAAAAATTTTCATTTAAAAACTTAATACAACCTTAAATTTTCTCTCAATAAAAATAATATCCAAAGCACCTAAATGTTCCTAAGAAATCTCTTATTTCGCAAAAATCTTCTTAAAATTCTTTTATTAAAATTTGTGCTCTACAGAAATTCATTTAATATAGCAAATTAAATTGCATAACATCAAATTTCAAAAAAATCCTTTGCAATTTTGTTTTTGCTCATTATAATGAAATATTCTGCAATTTCAGAATTTTTTTGATCTTTTTTTCTAAAGAAACTTCGTTTAGGGCTTGCATTTTGTGCTTTAATTTTCAATCTATTTTTGTTTTTATTCAACATAAATCTTCATCAGAAAGTGAAGATAAAAAAATTTGATATAGAGAAATTCCATGGAATTTTTTCTTTTACAATGCGTTCCAAGAATATGAAACTAATCAGTCATGACTTATTTTCAAGAGAGAAAAACTTAATGGTTTTTTCAACAATAAAATGAGAAACACTTTAACACATTTTTTATAAAAAATTTTCCTCTGTTTTTATAAAAAATGTTTTCAATTTTTAACAAAACTTTTCTATAAAATAAAACATTCAAATCTATAAAATGAAAACTTAATAATGCATGATGCTTTAAGTGTTTAACAAATTTTAATCAAAAAAAGGTTTTTTATTCTAAATTTAAAATTTTTATTCTTTGCTTAATAAACTCTATTTGAATGTTAAAACATTTTTATTTCAATGTATGAACTAAAAAACTATTTAATTAACATAACAATGATACAGCTGCAGCAAACTCAACACCGCAAATCGTCAAACATTTCAAATGTAAATGCCAGCGATGATTTGCAATTGGCTATTTCAAAAATGTTGCCAAATATAGTTGATTTGAAACCACAGGTAAGGATTAATTATTAAAAATGTAGTTCAAAATGAGCGCAAATTTTCCTAATCCACATACAAAAACACATAATGCTGCTCACTCATATACACGTGTGTTTTTATGACCGCATTCATTCATTTAACCTTTTGTGCCTTTATACTATCCATACAAATAAACTTCTGTGATGTTTATATCCATAGCAATACATTAGAGAGAAAATATTTTAAGCAGTGAATTTTCATTCTGAATTTTTATAAAGGAAAGGAAATTTTGATTTTTTGTTTTATAAAATTATTATTATTATTCTTAAAATGATTTTGAAAATTTTTTAAAACGATTCAATAAATCAGAATTAAATTTTATAAAGATTTTGAAATTTCAAAAAAGTAAAATGTTCAAAAAAGCTTTAAAAGCTTTGATAATTTTCAAAAAGCTTGAATATTTATGGTATATGAAAAAACAATTTATTCAAAAAGCTTCAAGTATTTTAAAAATTTATAATTTTTCTTTAAATAAAATTTATTTTCTCTTGATTTTTTCATCAAGAACGCATCGCATATTCACAACTTCATGTAATCATAGGGCTTCGCTATACGAAACAAAATTTGACTTTCGGCTTTGTTCATCACTAAAGGGCTTCTTCTTTCTCTCTCTTTTTTGGAATAAATGCGTCTCATAGGTTACCGACATACATGTTCATTTCATGATGAATCACTTTTGACCTTGTTTTGATTTTCTCTTTAAAAATTTCAATTGCCTTGATTGTTTTTTCAAGCGTATTTATTGAATTGCTAGAGTTTAACGTCACTATGGAAATAAAAATTTAATTGATTTAGTCTCACACGAGTGCCTTAAATCAAAGCACAAATTCTTCATTTTTCATTTTAATCCACATATACACATAATAACCACATATCCCCGAGAAAACCCAAAATCCAATTTTTCTCTTTCGAAAATTCTCACTTTAATAATCATTTGGTGAGTAGATCATAAAGCAATGTTGGTGATGGTAGTGAATTCTTCGTGCATGATAAACTTTTCTGATTAGATTGGTGTCATGATGCATGCTGTGTAGTCAAAAAAATTTTGTCTCAATCAATCAAAAAATTTTTCCTGAATTTTATGTTTTAAATTATTTTCTATCTGCACATAAAAAAATTTTATTCATATGAAATTTTTAATAACTTTTTTTTAATAAATTTTATTCTATAGAGCGTTGACTCCGATGGTGGATCATTAAATATGAATTCAAATACCGAAAATGATCCACATGAAGGTGAAACATCGAGCGAGATTTTAGCTGATGATAATAAACCCAATAATTCAAATGATGAAAGCTGGACCGATGTGAATTTAAATGAGGATGTTAATGAAAAAATTCGTGATATCGATGGTGAGCCTTTTTTGCATAATAATTTGAATTTTATTTAAATAAAAAATTATAGTAGATTTTGAAAATTTAACAAACTTTAAAATTTAAAAAATTATTTAACAAAATTTTTAATTCAAAAAAGTTCGTTAATTTTAAAATATTTTAAATCAATTCAAATTTTTGTCTTTCTCTTCCTAAAACAGAGCGTGGCGATAAAATGGAAGGTGATATTGCTGTAGTTCGTATAGCGGAAGGCAGTTTTGCACCATCAACACAACGTCGTCCTGAAGAATTGTCAATAAAACCACCAATTTTGGCTCAACTTCCACTAACAACACCATCACGTGAAGCAAGTTTGACACAAAAACTCGAAATTGCACTTGGTCCAGTTTGTCCATTATTGCGTGAAATTATGGTAGATTTTGCACCATTTTTGTCGAAAACTTTAGTTGGTTCACATGGACAGGAATTGTTGATGGAAGGTAAAGGACTTACAACATTTAAAAATAGTCATTCAGTAGTTGAACTTGTCATGCTATTATGCTCACAAGAATGGCAAAATAGTTTACAAAAACATGCTGGTTTAGCTTTTATCGAATTAATTAATGAAGGACGATTGCTATCACATGCAATGAAAGATCATATCGTAAGAGTTGCAAATGAAGCTGAATTTATATTAAATCGAATGCGAGCTGATGATGTTCTGAAACATGCTGATTTTGAAACAATGTGCGCACAAACTTTGCTTGAAAGACGAGAAGAAGAACGAATGTGTGATCATTTAATTACAGCAGCAAGGCGTCGAGATAATGTCATTGCAAGTCGATTGCTCGAGAAAGTTCGAAATATTATGAGCAACAAGCATGGTGCGTGGGGCGATGTAAGTACACAGAAGCAAATCTTTTGGAAATTGGATGCGTGGGAAGATGATGCAAGACGAAGAAAAAGATTGGTACAAAATCCACGTGGCAGTAGTCATCCTGAGGCAACACTTCAAGCAATTACTGATTCTACTGAAGAGGCGTCAAATGGAAATCGTGAAGAGACAATTTATTCACAAATTGCTGTACCAAGATCTCAACAACCTGATTTACTTGATGATTCTGAATTATTAATTGAAGATCGCGAACTTGATTTAGATTTAACTGGACCAGTCAATATAAGCACAAAAGCAAAACTTATCGGGCCAGGTTTGGTCGCACCAGGAACAATGTCAATTACAGCAACAGAAATGTATTTTGAAGTTGATGAAGAAAATGAAGAATTTCAGAAAATTGACTCTGAAGTGCTCAAATATTGTGACCATCTTCATGGCAAATGGTACTTTTCAGAGATTCGTGCCATTTTCTCGCGTCGCTATTTGCTTCAGAATGTAGCACTGGAAATTTTCCTTGCCAGTCGCACATCCATTCTGTTTGCCTTTCCCGATCAGCACACGGTCAAGAAAGTCATCAAGGCACTACCGCGTGTTGGCGTTGGCATTAAATATGGCATTCCACAGACGCGTCGTGCCTCGATGATGTCACCGCGTCAGCTGATGAGAAATTCAAATATGACGCAGAAATGGCAGCGTCGTGAGATCTCTAATTTTGAGTACTTGATGTTCCTTAATACAATTGCTGGTCGCACATATAATGACTTAAATCAATATCCAGTATTTCCTTGGGTATTAACAAATTATGAATCACGTGAGCTTGATCTCAGTCAACCATCAAATTATCGTGATTTATCAAAACCAATTGGTGCACTAAATCCTTCACGTCGTGAATATTTTGAAGAACGTTATGAAAGTTGGGATACATCAGGAATTCCACCATTTCATTATGGCACACATTATTCAACTGCTGCATTTACACTTAACTGGCTCATACGACTTGAACCATTTACAGCAATGTTTTTGGCTTTACAAGGTGGTAAATTTGATCACGCCGATCGTTTATTCTCTTCTGTATCATTATCATGGAAGAATTGTCAACGTGATACATCAGATGTAAAAGAACTCATTCCTGAATGGTACTTTTTACCGGAAATGTTTTATAATCAATCTGAATATCGATTCGGTACACGTGATGATGGAAAAGTTGTTGATGATGTAGAACTTCCACCATGGGCTAAAACACCAGAAGAATTTGTTCGCATTAATCGTATGGCATTAGAATCTGAATTTGTCTCATGTCAATTGCATCAATGGATTGACTTAATTTTTGGCTATAAACAACGTGGACCAGAAGCAATGCGAGCAACAAATGTTTTCTATTATTTAACATATGAAGGTAGTGTTGATTTAGATTCAATAACTGATCCAGTTATGCGAGAAGCAATTGAAAATCAAATCAAAAACTTTGGTCAGACACCATCGTTGCTATTAATGGAACCACATCCACCAAGAAGTTCTGCCATGCATCTTTCACCTATGATGTTTAATACAATGCCAGATGATGTCTGCATGTCATTAAAATTCCATTTAAATTCACCAATCATTCACATTTCGGCTAATACTTATCCACAATTGCCATTGCCATCAGTTGTGACTGTAACAGCTGGACATCAATTTGCAATTAATCGTTGGAATTGCAATTATACAGCAAACATTCAGAGTCCAAGTTATGCAGATAACAGTCATAATCAACCGCAGAATTTACCATTAACAATGGATCCATTGCTATCACAAACGACTACACACAATAATCCAGCTGTGAAGCGTCATTTAGGTGACAATTTCAGTCAAAAAATCAAAATTCGTTCGAATTGTTATGTGACAACAGTTGATAGTCGCTTTTTGGTTGCATGCGGTTTCTGGGACAATAGTTTTCGCGTTTTTTCAACTGAAACAGCTAAAATTGTTCAAATTGTCTTTGGACACTTTGACGTTGTGACGTGTCTGTCACGGTCAGAATGCAATATCACATCGGACTGCTACATAGCGTCTGGTTCTGCTGACTGCACAATTTTACTTTGGCACTGGAATGCGAGAACACAAAGTATTGTAGGTGAGGGTGAAGTTCCAACACCACGCGCCACATTAACTGGACACGAACAGGCTGTGACATCCGTTGTTATTAGTGCGGAACTTGGTCTCGTTGTGAGCGGATCGATAAGTAAGTATAAGAATTTTTATTGAAATATTTTCATTTAAACTTTTTTAATTAATTTGTTTAAAGTTGAATAATTTTTGTTAAATTGATTATTTCTATTCTTTTAAAATAAACTAGTAATTTTAAAATTTTTTCATTCATAGATGGTCCAGTATTAGTTCATACAACATTTGGTGACTTGTTGCGTTCACTTGATGCACCAGAAGAATTTCTATCACCCGAAAATATCACAATGTCCCGCGAGGGTTTCATTGTTGTCAATTACGATGAAGGTAATGTGGCTGCATTCACTATAAACGGTCGTCTCTTACGTCACGAATCACACAACGATAACCTGCAGGTATTGAATTCACACATGAACAGTTTTCAATCTATCAATATATGAAAGCATTGCAATCTATCTATATTGAAAATTGAAAATGAAACCAAGCATGAATTGCATCACTCTCTTGTAACTTTATTGAATTTTTTCTTCTTTTTTCTTTCTTCCTTATTTGTCTCACATAGTGCATGTTACTCTCTCGTGATGGAGAATATTTGATGACTGCGGGCGATAAAGGCATTGTTGAAGTATGGCGCACATTCAACTTGGCACCATTGTATGCATTTCCTGTATGTAATAGCGGCATTCGTTCACTATCATTGACACATGATCAAAAGTAAGTTTTTTTCTCTCTATCTTTGATTAAAATTGCTATCGGGGGCTAAAGTTTCTGTGTCATTGATTCAAATATAGTTTAAAGTAAAGAAAAAATGAGAAATTTTGTGAATTTATTATTTAAAAATATCTCAAAGTATTTTTTATTCTGTTCAGTAATAATTAATTTGCAAGCTGAAAAATTCTTGGGCTTTCAATATTTGAAGTCTGTATTATCACTGAATTGAATGGTTTTTTAACTTTAAGCATTTTTGATTATTTTTTTAAATCAAAATTTTTATATAATAAATTGTCGATTTTCAAAACAGTTTGAGCTAGAAATCACTAAAGAACTAAAATTTTATTTGTTCATTAAAATTTTAGAACTTTTATCTTGATTCAAAAAGAAAGTTAAATTTGAAATCAATCAATTAAACCAAGAAAAATCTGAAATTTCTAGAGTTACAAAATTTCATTTCTAAGAGAATAAAAAGAAAAATTTCCTTAACAAAATCAACCACAAATCTTCTTAAATGAAAGAAAGAAAGAAAATCAACTTTAGTTCTTCTTTTATTCTCGTTTACAATTAAGAAACTTTTCCCTTCAAGTGTTAAATCTCTAATGATTTCTTTAATCATTATATTCTTCTTTCTCTTTCATTCTATTTTAACAGATATTTACTTGCTGGATTGGCAACTGGCTCAATTATAGTATTTCACATTGACTTCAATCGATGGCATCATGAATATCAGCAACGTTATTAAATATCCGCAAGCAACAAAGTTTGTTTAATGAAGGCAAAAAATCTTCAGTGTGCTCATGAGAGAAAAAAAAAAGTTTGTTATTTTTAAATTCCTGCAAATGAGAAACTTTCTTCTATTTCACCATCATCATCTTACTCTTTAAAAAGCAAGCAAGCAAATGAGCTATAGCTAGCTAGCATGAGGTGGCATGAAAGGTAAAGAAAAATATTATGTGTATGTGTATTGAATATAAACATTCTAACAACAACAACAACAGCTATAGCAAAAGCAAGCGAGCGAGAAAAAAGTATAAAGAAAAAAAGCACATCACTGAACGTGACTCATGAAGAATGAAAATACACATACATGTACACCTTCAGATGATGAAAAAAAGTTTTTCTCATGATGATTTTTCTTTCTTTTTGCATCGGCATTGAAGAAATTGTTTTTGATTGTTCTTAATATTATTTTTATTTTCACACTGTGAAAAACACAATTTAAGTAGTGAAGCTTTTTCTTAAAATGATTTGCTAAAGATAAAAAATTAAGTAAAAATACGAAGTATCTGCCAAAATGATTGCGGCCAAAAAAAATTGAGAGATGAAAAAACACTCAAAAGAGTTCAATTAAAAAAGACGAAAGAATTTTTCCAACCTTTTATTTTTTACGATGATGAAATGAAGAAATTGAATTTTTTCTTGATCTTTAAAAAAGGAAATAAAAAAATTTCATTAATTTAAGTTAAAGGTCGCTGTTACTTTGATATTTGATAGGGACGAATTAAAAGTAACTGAAATATTTTAAAGGCAAATAAATGACTTAAAAAGATTGATGTGTGAAAAGAATTAGGTTAAAACTCTATAAAGTTTATAATTGAATTATGAAGAGAAAATTTTATTGAAGTTCTATGATAGCTACTTATGAAATTAAATAAAAAAGTTCTAATTTTGACAAAATAATTTTTTTAAAAGTTTTAATTATTTAAAAACAATACCATTTTTTTTTTTTTTGAAAATTCAAGATTTTTTTAAACTTTTTTTTTGTTATTTTTAATGTCAGTAAGTAATATCAAATGTCGTCACTTTAAACAGAATTAAAAATTTCCAAATTTCAAAAATCGAACAGAGTGTCCAAGCACAAGCACTTCACACAAAAAGATTTAATAGAAAAAGAAATCAAGACTTCAAAAATATTTCAACAATTTCCCTCCTGCAGTCTAAAAATCAAGTGTCGTTTTCATTCCAACATGAAGTAGACGTGTAATAATAAAATAATTAAAAAGAGCAAAAAAGAGAGAGGAAAATTCCATTTTGTAAGAAAAAAGAAGAAAAATTAATTAGCGAAATTGTAAGAAATAAGGGGAGATTGAAATGGATTAATTCTTTCGTCCCTTTTTCATATTAGAGAAAAAAATAACAATAACAACAGAGAACAGAACAAACATGAGAAAAAGAAGAAAAAAATAACAAGAAGAATCGAGAAGCTTAACGTTAATGATTGTGATTGTTACTCTTTATATAAATATAAATATAGTAATAATGATACATAAAAAAAAAATTCTTATACTTACTTTCGTTTCTCGCTAAAGCTTCTTCAATTTGATTTCTTTTCTTTTCATATTTAGAAGAAAAAAATTAAGCTTTTTATTTCTGGAATGAGAGTTTGTTTTCATATTTCCGTCCAAGAATAAAGAAAATGAAGAGAAAAATAAATGGTATAAAAATATGCGCACTGTGCTTGTGTATAAATAAAAATTGTATAAAATTAATAACATTATTGCATAATATACAGAAAAAATTTCCTACACAGCAATGATAAATATGAAGAAAAATATTTTATTATTAGTAAAAAAGTACTTAAGATTTTATTCTTAGAAAGTCAATTTTAAAAACTATGACATTAGAAAAATATTTTGACAGCTTCAAAAAATGACAATTATAACAAATTTTATAATAAATAGTCATTGATATAAAGGTGGTATAATTGACATAATTTTATTGAAACTGTCATATTTTTTTTGAACTGTCAAAATTTTTGAAATCTGTTAAAAAATAAGTTAAAATCGAAAAAATATAACAATAAAATCTTTGTTATAGTGACAGTTTTAAAAAAAATTACTACTGTTGTAAAAATTTTGTTTTACTTAAAAACCTTTCAAAAATTGACTTTAAATCATTAAAAACTTTATGCAAATTATAAAATATTTTTCTACATAACTAAAAAACTTCTTTTATGTTCCTTTCATGTCAATGAGAAAGAAAAAACATGTTGCGTTTTGTATTTAAATTTTAAATGTGCAAAAAAATTCTTCTCATGTGCAATATTCATATTCATCGTCAACTACATTCAACTTTCAGAATAATTTTAATTTTATTCAAAGTGAAATGAGAAAAAAAATTAAAGGGGATGAGACAGAATTGGAAAGCTACTCATCTTCTTTAATATAAATATTTCTTTTACTTTTCACAATTAGATGAAAAAACATAAGCTCGTGAAATAAAGCACACATAAATAACAAATATATTTTTGCAATTTATTCAAAAAAAGAAAAGTGTAGAAAAGATGGAAAATCGCTTTAATCGAGCATTTTGCTTGTCTTATTGTTTATTCTGCACTAGTGAATGCACACAAAACTTTTTTTCTCTTATTTTAATGAAATTTTAATGCAATTTACTATGTTTTACCATCTAGCATACAAAACTCACGAAATTTTGATTTTTTACTGCTATTGCTACATATTATCATCAAATATTTAAACAACAACAGCTGCTCATAAAGAAACCTTTCACAAATTCAATAAAATAAATAAAATAATAATGTTAGATAATGAAGAAAGTAGAAAAGAACCAAGTTTGCTGTTTTGTTACATAAAATATTCATTTAATTTTAATTTTTTCTTACATTTTACCGCATCTTTTAAAAATCTTTTTAAAAGTTTTAATAATTATTATTTTATGATGTTTTACTAAAATTAAAATTTTACAAAACTAACGGTCAAAACAATTTTGAATTTTAAATACCCGTTTATTAAAATACTTCAGAAAAATGCGCTAAAAATATCTTTTTAATAAGTAAAGCTTTAAAATCTCGTTCATAAAAAATTCATTTGAGACAAACATTGAAGAAAATTTTTTTAAAATCCTCTTAATTTTAACATAATCTTTTTAATCCATACTTGTCATTATTATTCATTCATAAAAATACAAAAATAAAAAAATAGAACAAAATATATGAATTTAATATTATAATAAAACAAGATTGTGTGCCAAATTTCTCACAAAAGAAAATTAAAAAATTTTTATCTCTTCTTCTCTTTTTTATGTTATATTGAGAAGCGATTTTTCCTTAAAAAATTAAGAAAAAAAGTTTATCACAGCACAGACACATTTGTGTGCGGCATTCAGATGTTTCTTCAAGTCAAAGCATTCCCTCCATTTGTACTTACTTTAATGATGATGATAATAATGTATAATTATGATGAGAGGATGAAAAAATACTTAAAAAATTATATATTAAAAAATTATTATAATAAAATGTGAAATGAATGAGTTCTTAATGAAGAAGTAAAAAAAGATTAAAAATTGTGTGTCAAAAAAGCAAAAAATTTTTAAGGCTTTCATTGTTGATTTTCTTTTAAATTAAAAATGCACGCAAAACAACTTTAAATATTAAAGCTTAATTGCACATTGAAGCAATTAAATTGGCAGAAAAATAACAATCCAAATTAACATTGATTACTGCTATTCACATTGTACTGTATTTTATTTTAATTTACAAAGCAAATATTGAAAAATCACAAGAGAATAAAATTATTGTCAGTGTTCAGCTTGATAGCTTATTTTAATTTTAAATTTTTTTAATTACCGGATATTTTTTCAGTTTTTGAATTTTCAAAATTATAAAACCGTTGCAAAACTTAAAAATTCATGATTGAAAAATTTAAAATTAATTTAGACTATCCAAGCTTACATTGACAGCTATTTCGCAGCCCTTAAAAAATATAATAAAAAAGTTTATAAATTAATATTTTTCACTTCTCTGGTGTTGGTTTATATTGTCCTTATTCAATGGGAATGATTCTTTTTTCGTCGCGAATAATTAAAAGAAAAAGTACTTAAATAATTATGTTATAAAAAAAGAGAGAATTAATTTTGTTCTGTGTGAATAAAATTTAGCAAAGTATTTTTGTTATGTATTATTTAGATTAATTTAAAAATGATAAAAAATTATTTTTCATTGCATGAAAATTAATATTTAATGAAAAAAAATCTCAATAGAGATGCTAAACAATAGCTAAGCATATTTCATTATCATCTTAAAAATAAATAAAAATCTAGGAAGAAATTCTTCCTTAAAAAAGGAAAAACATTCCTCAATAAAAATAAATAACTAAAAAATTCTATTTTAATCAACCAAAATATTTCCACAATAAAAAAATAATCAAGAAAATTTTAAACAATTTTTTTATTTCGTAAAATTCTAATTTTTATTCTAAAATATATTTAAAGAAAACTACTTAAAACAATGTGAAAAAATTTTACCTAACTACTAAATTAAACGAGAGGAAAGATGCGAAAAATAAAAAGTGAAACTGTTACATTTTAGGCTTAATTTAAATGAAAAATTAATAGAAGGATGAAAAATTGTACAATAAAAATTAAGTATGATAAAAATGATAAAAAATTAAACGAAATTTTTGTTTTATTTGGATAATTTTCTTTCAGCATTAATAAAATATTATTTCCTTTTTTTCTATGCATGATTTAAAATAAGTATAATGCTCGTGTCATTTATTTTTTTTCTTCATTATTCGTTTGAAAGAAGGCAAAATTTATTTTTTCATGTTATAGTAAAAAATATAAATTTACTCAACTGCTTTTTCACTTTATGATAGTACATTTAAAGAAGATCTCGTCAAGTATTAAAATACAAGTTATTGTGGCAAAAGTATTAATTAAAAGAAAGATGTATTAGTAAGTTCCACAGTTTCTTTTTAAATTTCACAACGAAAAGCCGTTTTATTGTTGTTTGTCCTAAAATGTGGCTTACTGAAATTTTAATATTTTTTGTAACTCTTTTACTAGGTAAATATTTTTGGGATTGGATTTTATTTATTTACATAACATTAAAGATTCTCAAAAATCCTTTTAAAACATCATTTAGAAATTTATGGAAGATGCTTAATGGCGATACAAAAACATTTTTTAATATTTTTCATCTACTTCTGTAACACATCAACTTACACGAATTTGGGCTGGCATTTATTGTAATAAGTGCTACTTTACCTGAAGATATAAAAATGGTTTTTAATTTTAAAAACGCTTTTGATAAGCCACACATTATGAAAAAGTTTTTCAAATTAAAAAAAGGTTCTGTTTTTGGTGACCTTGAATATTGGCGATCACATCGAATAATTATTAATCCTTATTTTGGGCTTCAATCACTTCGTTCAATAATTCCAATGATGAATAAAAATGTTGCAATTTTTATGAAAGATTTAGCCCGAAAAGAAAGAAAAAACAATTTCGATGTATTTTATTATATTGCTGCATTGACATTAGACAACTTTCAACACTTATGAAGCTAGATTTATCACTCACAAAAAAATCTAAAATTTTAGGTTTTAGAATTACTCTAAAATAATTCTAGCGAAAAATTTTTGATTCTAAAATGCTTGCTCTAGAATACAGATTTTTTTAAAATTTTACTTTAAAAACAAGAATTCAAAATTTTTAATTGTAATCTAAAAGATGTACTTCGCAAAAATTATCAGCAATCACAAAGTCAAGTAGAAGCAAAATCCTTTGAAATTTATTCATTTACTATAAAATGATACCGAAAGTGTCCGCCATAGGACGGATTACTTTAGCGCATTTTTGGTGCCTAGATCAGTGTATGTTAACAAATTACAGATGGGTGGGTTCCATGAAAGGGTGGACAAAAATTTTTTCTGAATTTTCTCTTTACAAGTTTATCTCAACTTGTTTTTTATAATTTTTCTGAACGTTAATTTCGTTGAGTTTCGTTTACAATTTCAAAAATTCTTGTTTACAAATGGCGAAAATGTAAACAAACAAAATTTGTCAGTTTTCATTCGCTCATATCTCCTTCATTGCATAGTTCTAAACGGAATTTGCTACTTTAAACGCTTGAATATACTTATTTTAGTTAACTGGGATAGTATAAGAATTCTGGACGATGTTACTGACGAGATATGAGCAAATGAAAACTGACAAATTTTGTTTGTTTACATTTTCGCCATTTGTAAACAAAAGAATTTTTGAAATTGTATGGAAAATCATGATAACTGAAAATAGTTCATACTGTACGGTATTTTGTAGCATGTTTTAGAACAGATTAATTGGTATATAAATATGTTCAATTGATTGAGTATTTTTTAAAATATTAGCAGTTTAATAAAAGTCTCCTTTTTTTCAGTGATGATTTTGATAGCTCATAACTTATTAATTATAAAAGATATTTTGATTCTGCTTGCGGTTCTTAAAATTACTTGTAATAAACTTAATGTAAAATGCACTAGTGAATTTTAGATAATGGAAAACTTTCGAGAAAAACGCTGTTGAAATTTTATTACAAAAAAAAATCTATAAATTTGATAATTTTCAAAATTAAAATAAAAATTGAAAATGATAATTTATACAAATCAAATTGACTTTAAAAAACACTACTAGAGATGCACTTTAACATACTTTTCACCGTTTGTTAAAAGCTTTTACAGTTTTAGAGAACGAAGCAGTCAAAGTTGATATACAAAAAAGCGCCAAATTCAAGGAAACTTGCTGATAATTAATTTGAGGAAAGTGTTAATTCAAATAAATAATAAATAAATAACAACACTGATCAGAAAACTTTCATTTATAAGACTTGATAAATTGATACACATTTTATAAAAATGTTTTCACATTTTTCTGATGTTTACTATTGACTAAATAAATATTTTGATTGTGCTGGTATGAAATATTTTTTCTTTATTCAAATACAGTATTGTAAAAACAATTCAGACGTTATTGAAAAGAGTTAAAGTAAAAATGATTTTAAAAGCGATTTTCAAGTTTTTCAATCCATTAGTGGTTTATATTCCCTTTGTTTTTGGCATCACAAAGATTTTTGAGATGATTTTAGGATACCAAAATATTTGGAATAGTTTGTGGAATCAAATTGTTCTTTATTTGGGACAAGATGAATTGACTTATGTTGTTTGTCTTCCAAATTTAATATTTCTTGCACTTTCATTAGGTTTGGGCTGGGTTTATAATATTTTAGATGTACTTGATGCACCAAAATGTTTAACAAAATACAGATTAAATGAATTAACAAATAATAATAAAAAAATTGATTTATTTAAGGTAAGAAAAATTTACCTTTGATTTTTATTTTAATAAAAAAATTTAACTTAAACAGGTCTCAATGAATGTATTGCAAAATAATCTCCTAAATCCTATCATGACCATTTCAACTTTTTACTTGTGTAAAAAATTTATCAGTTATGAGTTTAAACTTGAAGCACCAAGTTTTTTTATTTTAATTCGTGATTTAAGTTTTTACATTATTGTACAAGATATTTTTACTTTCTATATTCATCGTTTATTGCATAATCCAATATTTTACAAGTATCACAAGAAACATCATCAAATGAAACCTACAAGAGCACTTAACGCAATAAGATTTGACTTTTTTGATTATTTTTTTGCAAATTATATTCCTTTCATTATTGGAATGATTATTCATCATCCCCATGTTGCAACAGGAATTTTATGGTCTATTATTACTTCATTTACATCTACTACAATCCATTGTGGCTACGGTTTTCCAAGTTTTTATTGTATTCAGTTTCACAATGATCATCATTTGAAGTGATAAAAAATTACTTTTTAAACAACAAATTTCTTGAATTTTATCATTTTAGAGTCAATGTTAATTACTCAATGTTTGGATTTATGGATAAAATACATGGAACATATTTTGATGGCAATAAAAAATTTAACTTTATTTAATCAATGTTCAATTGACGAAAACTTTCAACATTTTCATAATTTTTTATATTTTTTCAATCAATGCTAATAAATTTTCAACAACTTTTTAGCGCATTTTTGGAACAACAATGCAGCTTATAGTTTCACTTTGATCGGCTGGATGGCTGGCTGGCTGGCTCACGGCTGGGTGAGTAATGAGATCTCGAAAACTATCATAGCTAGAGACTTCCGGTTTGTTGTGTTTGATTTGTGCTAACGAGTTATTGGGAAGAAACATTATTAGAAAGCTGCCACTGATTGCAATAACTATTAAATTACGAATTTAAATTTCCATATTGAAAAATGTAAACAACGTGAAGTTAGCTGCGAAAATGATTGCAGCGCCACCAACGGCAAATATTGGAACTTCAAATAATTTGAATATCACTCAACTGTTACTTTCATATCAATAAAATTTATCATAAGATTCTGTAAATTGTAAATTAAGCACCAATTAAAAACGCTCGCCGTACTTTCATACATCAAAATTTATAAATATGATTTCTCCTATATTTTAATTTATTTCGATCAAATTATTTTAAACTGTGAATTTGTTTCTCAAAAAATTTAATAGTTCTGTAATTTGTTAACATACACTGATCTAGGCACAAAAATGCGCTTAAGTGTCCCCCTGCTACCACACGGACACTTTCCATGTCATTTTACAAATTTCACAAATAAAAAATTCTTCATTTTCATCCAATAATTCTGAAATATCAATAATTTTATCAAAACTTTTTATTTCACCAATAATAAGAAAACGATCTTTTATTTTTTCAGATAACAAACTATATATCACTTCCTTATTGCTTCAATATAAAATCAAATCCAATTTTATATAAATCAATTACGATTGTTATTCCACTTAATTGAGTTCTTTCTTCAAACGATATTGCCTCACAACAAACTACAATCATTTTTATAATTTCGTTTGTATTAAAATTGAGGTCTTCAAAAATTTTAAAAATTATCACCATCACTTTGCTATCATCTATTGCATGATTTTTTAAAATTTTCATAATGTTTTTACTTTGATTTATAAATTGCTCAATTTCGCCATCTGAAATGTAATAATATTGAAGATATTCTCTAAATCGAAAAACTGATTCTTGAAATGAATGAAAAACTTTATTCATAACATAATTTTTAGACCACAGAAACATCATTAGATAAAGATCATCTTTAAAAGAAACGAAAAGTAATTAATTACAGGAATTTTCTCATCTTTTATATTTCTAGGGTTCGGCAAATCACCGTGCGCATGCATGCGCATACTAAAATATGGTGTTTTATATAGGATTTTTTTAGATTCTTAATTTTTTTAAAATAAATATTTTAACTGGTGTTTAATATAATATTTCACATATTTCTTCCATTCTTATAAATGAATGACGCCTAATCCATGATTTAAACTGTTGAAGTGGTTGATTTTTACGAAAGTAATTTTCGCCCAATTTTCCTTTAATTTTTTCAAATTAATCTCACTCATTTCTGCTACCAACTTCAACTAAATTTCTTAAATTTCTACAATAACATTGAAATGTTTCAATACATTTAAAACTTTTAAAAGTATTTCACTTGAATCAACAAACTATTGCAAATATGCAAACTGCTAGTATATTTTAAAAGCTACTTAACTATTTCTCTCCAAAACAAATTTAAATTTCTTAAAAATGACTTCAAATTGTATAGAAGTTAAAAATGTTTATAAAACTTATCAAAAATTATTAGAAAAGAAAGAAAATGTTTTAAATGGCATCAGTTTATCAGTTTAAAACAGTAACATGTGAGTGCATTTTACCAAATAAATAATCTTTAAATTCATTCATTTTTAGCGCATATTTGAAACAAAAATGCAGCTTATAGTTTCACTTTGATTGACTGGCTGCACCCAAAGAAATAATTAATTATAATAGTTCTGATTTATAAGAAAATTTAACATTAAAAACAGTTAAATTCAAACTTTTTAAAATAATTGTATCAATTAACAATTTAATTGTTAATTTATATCAACAATTTTTAGCGCATTTTTGGAACAACAATGCCGGTTATATCTTCACTTTGGCTGGCTCACGGGTGAGTAACGAGATCTCGAAAACTACAATAGCTAGAGACTTTCAGTTTGTTGTGTTTGATTTTTGCTATCGAGTTATTGGCAGCAATCTTTATTTGAAAGTTGTCACTGATTGCATTAATTAAGAAATTGCAACGGTAAATTTTGGAACTTCAAATAATTAGAATCTTACTCAACCGTTATTTTCAAATCAACAAAA
The DNA here is from genome assembly GCA_018290095.1 of Polypedilum vanderplanki. Taxonomy (NCBI): domain Eukaryota; kingdom Metazoa; phylum Arthropoda; class Insecta; order Diptera; family Chironomidae; genus Polypedilum; species Polypedilum vanderplanki. The sequence goes on from CM031379.1 coordinate 35,143,943, forward strand.
TTTGTTATAAGAAGATTCTGTAAATTAAGCAACAATTAAAAACACTCGTCGTACTTTTATGCATCAAAATTTTATAAATATGATTTTCCCTATATTTTTAATATATATTGATCAAATTATTTTAAACTGTGAATTTATTTCTCAAACAAATCTTATAGGTCTCTAAATTGTTAACATACACTATTTTAGGCACAAAAATGCACTTAAGTCTCCCCTGCTACCACTCGGACACTTTCCATGTCATTAATTTTTGCAGAGAAATTTTCTTTGTTTTTATATGTGCAATTTTATATACATCATTGACTAATTTCATTACAAAGTATTCAAATGATGTAAAAATTGGAACAGTCAATTTTGAAGTTAGATGAGAATTTTTGAAGAAATTTAACTTTTAAGGAAAATTTGTAACGACTTGAAAAAATTTCACCATTTTTTCTACGTTGAAATATTCTATTATTTCTTGCTTAATATATTTAATAAATCAATAAATTACAGGTCAATTGAAGTTTTTTCAAAATCGATTTGGCTTTTTATATTTCCAATTTCATTATCAAGAATTGCCTTACATAGTATAAGGGCAATGTTCAAAAAAAAAATTGTTCAAATTTCATTTTTGATCGCAATTACTTTTAAATTGGAACAACGTAGAATAAAAATTAATATGCTATTCTGTAGTACTAATTAGTACTACAATTTAAGATATTAATATTGAAGATTGATGCTTTTGATAAAAAGTTATGTCTATTCAAACTCAAAAATCTGACGAACAATTTTCGGGAAAAGTTAAAATTATCAAGTTGCTAAAATTTTAAAATGATCGTATCTCACTTATTATACAATCAATATTCAATCTTTTTACAGCAATTAATAGCTACAGCTTTGAACTTTGATTGAGTTAGATCCATTTTTCATTTTAATTTTTGTTTATTTGTGAAAATTTATTATCAAAAGTTTAGAGCAGTTAAAAGTAATAGTAGAAATGAACTATAAACAAATCATTAACATCAAATAGAAGTTTATTTAATATTCTTTAACTTCTCTTATNATTATTTTACAAAAATATTTATGGAATTTCACAAAAAATTTGAGCAATTGATGTAAACAATTGATTGAGCAACAAAATGAATTCACATTTTCGCAAATTTCTCTTAAAATAAAGCATTTCAGATCACAATTTTAACACAGAATGATTGATAATTCATGAATGAAGCTAATAAAGCAGTTTACATTGAGTTATTAAAGAATTTTTACCAAAATTGTAAAATTGTAGAATCCCTTTTTTTTAACATTGCCCATAATTTTTAAATGATATGATTACATTTAAAATAATGTTATGGGCAATTTTCTGAGTGAGCGAAAATCGAAAAAAAGGCGTTTCGTAATTCTTTCTCTACTCGTTTTTATTCGAAACTTCAAAAATCATTCAAATTCGTTATTTCTCACATTATTCTCTATAGGGTAAACGTACCTATTTTTTGACATAATTTCAGATTTTAATTTTCAAACACAGATTTCTCACTAAATATTTAATCGATTTCATTTCTGACGTAAGTTTTGTATGTAGTTTTTCGGCATCTTTTATTTAAACTATTACTTAGAAGTCAGAGTTAAATATTTAGGCCACAATATCGATTCAAATACCGAACCTAATTTTTGATATAGTAAACCTAATTTTTAACATAGTTGAACCTAATTTTTGACAAAGTTTGTTTTGATTCTGAATTTTACACTTTAAAACACTCACTCACACTTCACAATTCTTTGAACCACTATTTCTACACAGTAAAAGAAGTTTAAACTTATTTTAATTGAACAAAACAATTTAAATAGAGAGAAAATAAATATTTACAATATTCCGAAAATATTTGAGCGCGTTTACTTGTAATTGGTAACAAAATTTCGACGCGATTCACGCAAATCTTTCTCTTGCATTTTTGTAAACAAAAGATGTCAAAAATTAGGTTCGGCATTTGTGATTAAATTTAGCTGCTTAAATTGTGTTAAATTGTATAAATAAGTGATTGAAAATGAAGTTTGAGTATGATTTCAAATCTTTAAAGTCTTTGCAGAGTAAAATTGAAAAGAATAAGTGAATAATAAGTGTTTGAAGAAATTGGATATTTTCATAATTTTTAAGAAAAATACAAAAATTGATATTTTGAGAAAAATACAGATGAATAATTGGTAATGGAGTGCTAAAACATATTAAAATATCATATGAAATCATTTTTAATCATAATATATAGTGAGTTGGTGAGTTTTCATATCAAATTTAACAAATTGAAATTATGTCAAAAATTAGGATATGTCAAAAAATAGGTGCGTTTACCCTAATTGTGTTTTGATTCTCTTGTTTTAATTATAAATTGTATTTTGACTTGAAAATAGTATAAAATAAGAAGCTAAATAAAAGAAGAACTGAATTTCATGATTTTGTAAACAAAATTTTTGAACTCTACAAACGCTTTTAATTTCTACAAATTCTAATTTCTGTTACTGATTAACGCTCATTTTTTGGCTAAATGCGTTGATTATAAGCCACGATGAATGCTTTAAAGCATTAAGTATCTCTAATAGTTGCCAAAAAAACCATTTTCTTGGCGGTTTTAGTGAGAAATAAACCCAAATTTTGCAAAAATTGTGTTAGAAAAATTTCTTTATTCGAATTTTTAGCGCATTTTTGGAACAACAATGCAGCTTATACATTCACTTTGGCTGGCTGGCTGTTCGGCTCCCGGGTGTCCCTCTGAGATCTCGAAAACTATAATAGCTAGAGACTTCCGGTTTTTTGTGTTAGATTTGTGCTAAAAAGTTAGTGCGGCGACGCTTATTTATATTTCTCTCACTAGTCATATAACTTAGGTAATTGCGAATTAAATTTCCATGTTGAAAATTTGTAAACAAAATATTTTTGTCGCGCAACACATGTCACGCAACAAAATATTGAAACGATTGTCGCGCAACACATGTAGTTTGAATTCGACTCGACCGTTATTTTCAAATCAATCAAACATAATATTTTACAAAGAAATCGGTAAGTCTAAAACGATTAAGAATCGCTCGTAACAGTTACTTAACTCGAGTTTTCATGAATTATATTTCCATATAAACAATTAAACCAAAATAAAGAATTTTTGCTAAATAATTAATTCTCACCACAATTTAAATTTATTATATTATTTGAAACTAAAAGTGTTTTACAAAAAATTAAATTTGACTCGCAATGGTGCTATATACCGAGACTTCACGGACTAATTTCTCATACAATGAAAAATTAACTCGATCCATATATTTTAAATTGCGGACCTATTTTCATTAAAATGAATCTGATAATTCTGTAATTTGTAACAAACATTTATCTAGGCACCAAAAATGCGCTTAAGTACCCCGATCTGCAACACGGGTACTTGGTCACTGGTTTGTTACTGATTAATATTTTTCAAAAAACAAAATTCAGACTTTCAGAACCTAAAATCTAGTAAAAAGACTGTATTCATCGTTTTGACATCGATTTAATTCATCCGGAATGTATAAAAACAAGTATTAAGAGAGAAATTTGAAAAAGTAGATTATTGTAGAAATATTTATTCATAGAATTGCCCTTATTGCTGGCTTACTCATAAATTTGATTCAAAGCTTTCTATTGTCAACTTTTGGTTTGTTCTTTTTAAAGTCTAATAGACTTCATAATAAATTATAACATTCTCCTAATTTGAATGATATCATTTATAAATGACATGGAAAGTGTCCGTGTAGTAGCAGGGGACACTTAAGCGCATTTTTGTGTCTAGATCAGTGTTTGTTAACTAATTACAGACCTATAAGATTTGTTTGAGAAACAAATTCACAGTTTAAAATTATTTGATCGAAATAAATTTAAAATATAGGAGAAATCATATTTATAAAATTTTGATGTATGAAAGTACGGCGAGCGTTCCTAATTGTTGCTTAATTTACAGAATCTTCTGATGATATATTTTATTGATTTGAAAATAATGGTTGAGCAAGATTCTAATTATTTAAAGTTTCAATATTTGCCGATAAGGCGCTGTAATCGTTTTTGCGCCAAAAAATTCTGTTTACAATTTTCAGTATGAAAATTTAAGTGACAACTTCCTAATTATCAGAGCCCGAAATCGTCGCAAAATTTACTCAATGAGTAAGTAAATTTTGTTACTCAAGTAAATTTACTCATGATTTACTCACCAAATTTTACTCAAATAAATTTACTCACAATTTCCTCATGATTTTTTACTCAAGTAAATTTACTCATGAGTTACTCATGAATTTTTACTTGAGTAAAATTGTTTGAATAAAAATTCAATAAATGTCTATTTATACACTTTGTTACTTAAATATTTATTGTAGTTCATTTAATATTACTCCATTATACTTTCAATTACTATTTCTATTAAGTAAACAATAGTTTGTGTACTTTTTAGTTTTATAAAAAAATAATACCAATAATTTGGACAATGATTTGTAAATAAATTTATTGCTTTTAAATGAATTAAATTGTACAAAGAAGTGATTGATAAGAAATATAAAGCTTGTATTCTGGTTATTTATCTCTTTCTAAGGTAGAAATTGACGAAAACAGCGAAATAATATGTAATTGAAAATATTCTAAAATTGTTTTGCTTTCGAGAAATACAAAAGATAATATTTTACGCAAAATAGTGATTAATAATAACCATGATTTATCAACATACTAAATAAGTTTCAATCGATTGAGATTAGTTTCATTCAGTATTTACAAAGAATCGATGATGTAAATATTCGTCCTGATTTAGTCAAGTAAATCGTGAGTAAGTAAATTTACTCATGATTTACTCATGAATTTTTACTCAAGTAAATTTACTCACGATTTTTTACTCAAGTAAATTTACTCACGATTATTTACTTGAGTAATTTTACTCATGACTTTACTTACTCAGCCGTCGATTTCGGGCTCTGCTAATTATAATTGTTCCCAATAACTCGATAGCAAAAATCAAACACAACAAACTGAAAGTCTCTAGCTATTGTAGTTTTCGAGACCTTAGCCCCGATCCGTGAGCCGTGAGCCGTGAGCCACCCGATCAAAGTGAAACTATAAGCTGCATTGTTGTTCCAAAAATGCGCTAAAAATTAAAATTATATTATTATGATGATTATAAAACTAAAAAATTTTAATAATAATTATCAGGGGGATATTCACTGCGGCAAATGGCGAAAAAATCGACAATTGGTGAATTTTGTGAATTTCACACAAATGTTGTGTGTGACATGTTATGTAAACAAAAGAAATTTTCTTTTTTAGTTTTTTGTCTATTTTCTTTGTTATTATTATAATTAAAAGTAGTAGAAATATTTAAAAACAAATAATAGATAATTTTTAACAACTACAAGACTAAATAAGCACAAAATTTTAGTTTAGATGTAAATTTGTTAAACATATTTGCCGCAGTGAATATCCCCCTGAAATTTATTTTTTCGAGCTTACATTCATATTTTCACTAAAAATATTCATCTGTATGACAACAATATTTTTATAATGTGCAATACTCCTTATAAATGATGTTAACACGTTTCAATAAATAAAATATTTATACAATTGTCATTAAAATGTTTTTAATAGTTCAATACACTTCTTGATTTAGCTCTGAAACTCCTTAAGTACAATCTATTAATATTTCTTTAAAACTTTGTTTTTTTTTCATATAAATTTTTTGCCGTATTTCAGTACGATTTTGTGCATCAAAAAGATAAGTTGAATTTTTTTAAAAAAAAATGAGTTTTTCTTTAAATGAAAAAGAAGATGATGTGGTTGTGACTGGTATATCAGGTCGACTTCCAAAATCTCGTAATGTGAAAGAATTCGCATCGAATTTGTTCAATAAAGTTGATTTGACTGATGATACTGAAGAACGTTGGAATTATATCAGTGATTATGTTCCACGTCGATTTGGGAAAATTTCCGATCTTGACAAATTCGATGCATCGTTTTTCTCAATGTTGAATAGTCAAGCTAAATATACAGATCCGCAAATGAGAATTTTACTTGAACATGCTTATGAAGCAATTTTAGATGCTGGCATTAGTCCTCAAACGTTGATTGGAAGTAATACTGGTGTTTATATAGGATGTTGCACTTCAGATTCGAAAGATATTTATATGAGTCAAGCTTCGGTTGCACCTTATGGTGCTGTTACTGTAGGGTAAGACTTTATTTCATTAGAAACTTGAGAAATCATTTAAAAAATTTTTATTTACAGAAATGCTCTATTTTTTCTATCCAATCGTCTTTCATACACTCTAGGATTATGCGGACCTTCTTTGACACTTGACACTGCTTGCTCAAGTTCTGGTTATGCTCTTGATCATGCATTTCATGATTTAAATTCAGGTAAATGCAAATTAAAAAGATGAATTCATCTTATTTAGATTCTACCAATGTAATTTATTAAATAAATTTTTTTTTAATTTTAAAAGGTGTTTGTGATTTTGCAATTGTTGCTGGTTCTCAATTATCTCTATTGCCTTATATGTTCTATGAATATACAGCGTAATATTTTAAAAATATGAAAGATATCTTGACTTTTTTTTCAAAAATTTCTACTTTTCAGCATTGGTGTTTTATCTGAAAGTGGAATTTCCAGACCTTTTGATGTTGATGCAAATGGACTTGTTCGTGCTGAAGCAATTTGTGTTGCTTTTCTGCAGAAGCGTAAAAATGCTAAGCGAATTTATGCTCAAATTCTTCATTCTTTATCAAATAATGATGGTTTCAAGAAAGAAGGACCTGTTTTGCCCTCAAAAGAAATGCAACAAAATTTAATGGAAAAAGTTTACAGAAATTTAAAATTTGAGCCTTCACAGTTGAAAATTGTTGAAGCTCATTCAACTAGCACACAGCTTGGTGATTTTCAAGAAGTTTCAGCTATTGATGCAGTTTTTTGTAAGAATCGTTCAGATAAATTGATTATTGGCAGTGTTAAGTCTAATTGCGGACATGCTGAAGCTGCATCAGGCATGACATCAATGTTTAAAGTTTTAATTGCTTTGGATCAAGGAAAATTTGCTCCAAATATTAATTTGACAAAACTTCGTAAAGATATCCCAGCATTTGCTGAAGATCGAATTGAAGTTGCAACTGAAATAATTGAGCTCACATCGCCTTATATTGCAATGAATAGTTTCGGTATTGGTGGCTCAAATGCTCACATTTTGTTTAAGCAGCATTCAAAAGTTAAAGATATTTTAAAATTACCTACAAGTAATCTTGAATATATGGTTCTATGGTCAGGTAGAACGGAAGATGCTGTTCATAATATATTTGATGAAATTTCAAATAAACCACTGGATGTTGAGTTTTTAGCTTTACTTAATAACACTCAAATGAAAACACCTGATGCAAATTCTTATCGTGGTTACGCATTGTTTAAGAATGATGATGAAGGGAAAGCAATTTGCATCAACCGTAATTTGCAACATTTTGATGGAGTTCGTCGACAAATTGTATTTTCATATGCGGGTATGGGAACTCAATGGTTTAAAATGGGACAAGATCTGATGCAAATTCCACTTTTTGCTGAATCAATTGAAAAATGTCATAATATTTTGAAGAAATTTGATGTAGATTTGAAAGCTATTATAACTTCAACTGATTCGAATATTTATGAAAACTTTTTGAATTCATCTTTAGGAATAATATCAATAGAAATTGCTTTAACTGACATTTTGGATGCTTTGAATATAAAACCTGACTGGATAATTGGTCATTCATTTGGTGAGATTTGTTGCTCATATGTTGATGGTTGTTTCACTAGAGAAGAAGCTTTGATAACTGCTTATCTTAGAGCTAAAATAACTCTTGACTCAGGTATACAAGGTGGCAGTATGGCAGCAATTGGAATGCATCATAGTGAACTTGAAAAGATCATACCAAAAGAAATTGATATTGCTTGTCAGAATAGTAAAGAATTGACAACAATTAGTGGACCAAAGAAGGCAGTTGCTGATTTTGTCGATTATTTGAAATCTCAACATTGTTTTGCCAAAGAAGTCGCTTGTGCCGGTGTTCCATTTCATAGTCGATATATTAAAGAAGTTGGTGTAAAGTTCCGTGCAGAACTAGCAAAAATAATTATAAATCCTAAAATTCGTTCTTCAAATTGGATTACAGCAACATATCCTGAAGAATGTATTGAAAGCAAGTTTTGTAATGCAAGTTATCATGCTTCTAATTATATGAATCCAGTTTATTATGAACATGCAGCCAAAACACTACCACAAAATGCTCTTACAATCGAAATTTCACCTCATGGTTTTCTACAATCACTTTTAAAATCAGCTTTAAAAAAAAGTGTTTATGTTACTCTAACTAATAAAAATAAAAAAGATGGAAAAGCATTTTTTATGGAAGGAATTGGGAAAATCTTTCAATGCGGTGTTGATTTTGATATTAACAAACTTTATCCAACTATTGAGTTTCCAGTTTCAAGAGGAACTTCAATGATTTCACCATTGATTAAATGGAATCACAGAACAAGCCATTTTGTTCCATCTTACGATTCAATTTATGTTCATGGACGTCAAAAACTTATAATAAATTTTAAAGATAAGGAATATAGGTTTTTAAAAAATCATAAAATTGATGAAAAACCTGTTATAGCTGCAGCATTTTGGATTTTAATAGCATGGAAAAGTATTTCTCTCATGTATGGAAAACATTATGAAAATATGAGAGTAGCAATAAGAGAGATAGAAATATTACGAGCTACATATATTCCACCAAATGATGAAATGGTTTTAACTACAATTATTAACAGTGCAAATGGAAAATTAGAATTAATGGAAGGAGATAAGCACATGATTGCACAAGGTTTCATCGAAAAAATTGATGATTTACATATTGACAAAGTTAAAGACAAACCTTATGGGAAAAATACTGTAATTTTAAGTACAAATGATTTCTATAAGCATGCTCGTGTTCTTGGTTATCATTATATAAATGAATTTCAACAAATACACGAAATAACTGATGATGGCTTGCAAGGAAAAATTAAATGGAACAAAAACTGGACAAGTTTCATTGATTGCGTTTTTCAAAGTATTCTTTTGAGCTTAAAGTTTGATAAACTCGAATTGCCTATCAAAGTTAAGAAACTTTCAATTGATCCATTTTTGCAAAGAGAAATAATTCAAGAAAAAATGAAAAGCATTGTACTATCAAATGATAATGAAGAATCAGAAATTTTACTTCCATTTGAAACAGATAATGATATAAATGTGACAAGATGTGCTGGAATTGAAATTCATGAACCATTTTCTATAACGGTTAATCGTAAAACTCAAAAGAATATTCTCTTAGAAAGCTCACAATTCATACCATATTTAAATTCCCAAAAGACTTTTGAATTTTTTGATGCAATAAAATGTTTATTTCAAATATATTTTGATAATAATCAAAAATTCAATTATAAAGTTATTGAAATCAATAGTGATGAAAATGAAACTGAGTTTGCTTTAGAAACAGTTGCAAAGATAAGCAAGCTGTATCCAATATCTTTTGATGCAAAGCTTTTAACACCAAAGATGGTTGATAATATTGATGCTGAAGTGATTGTAGATGGAAATATTTCTTCATTCAAACATAATGACATTATTTATGTTAAGAATTGTTTACAAAATGAGGAAATGATTGAAAAAATTTATGAAGCATTAACAACAACTGGAGTTTTAGTTACACAAGAAAATCAAAAGACAGCAATTCTAACAGAAAAGTTTGAAATAATTTCTTATTATAAATTAAATAATGAAAATGGGATTTTTATGTTAAGTAAAAAGCAGAAGAAAATTGAAACGAAAGCAAAAATTATTGAAATAACTTCAAATGTTGAAGATTGGATTGAAGATTTAAAACAAGAATTACAGAAAATGACAGAAGAAAATACTGAAATGTTATATGATAGTTTTATCTTACATTCAAATAATTCTAAATATTATTCAGGTCTCCTTGGTTTTTACAATTGTATTCGTTTAGAGCATCCAACAATTCAGTGGAAATGCTTTTTAATTGATGATGAAAGTGCTCCAAAATTTGATATTATAAATGAATTTTACAACAAACAGTTGTCTAAGAATTTAACTATAAATATCTTCAAAAATGGTCAATGGGGTTGTTATCAATTTCTAAATATTCAGGAAAATAATAAACTAGAGCCATTTAAAGGTCATTGTTTTGCAAATTATACTGAAAGTGGAAATCTCTCAACTCTTAAATGGCGAAATGGTGCATTGAAAAGTTTGTCATTAGATACGTGCAGTGATGATTTAATTAAAATTCAATATGCAGCATTAAATTTTAAAGATATTGCTTTTGCCTATGGATATTTACCTGATGAAGTGACTCTTATTAATGAATGTCCAATGGGTTTTGAATTTTCTGGTATTCATGTTAAAACTGGAGAACGTGTATTTGGACTTTCTTTTAGTGGATCTTCAATTGCTTCTTACTTAGAAAATCCTTACAACATATTCCTCAAGAAAGATGGATTATGGAAAAGAATTGAAAATCTTCGCTGTCTTTTGTTCACTATTAGAGATAATTGGACTTTAGAAGATGCTGCCACAATTTTTGTAGCTTATTTAACAGTTTATTATGCATATTTTGTATCAACAAAAATTGAAAAAGGCAAATCTATTTTGATTCACAGTGGAGCTGGCGGTGTCGGTTTAGCAGCTATTCATGTTGCTTTTGCCTATGGTCTTGAAGTATTTACAACTGTTGGAAATGAGGATAAGAGAAAATTTTTACTTGAAACATTTCCACAGTTGAAACCTCAAAATATTGGAAATTCAAGAGATACAAGTTTCTATAAAATGGTCATGAAAGAAACAAAAGGCAGAGGTGTCGATTATGTGTTGAATTCACTTTTTAATGATAAAATGCTTGCATCTGTTAAATGTCTAGCAAAATATGCCGTAATGTTGGAAATCGGTATAGCAGACATTCTTAAAGGAACAAAAATTGATTTAAAACATCTCGAAAAATTTGCAACAATCCGATGGGTTAAAATTGATCAAGTTGATTATTCGAGTTCAGAAGCAATTGTAAAAAAATATGAAATTTAAAAAATTGATTTAATTTTAATCTGAAATTCCGTTTTAGGGTGTAATTGAACTTCTTTATAAAGATATACAATTAGGAATTGTAAAACCATTAAGCAGAACAGTTTTTGTAGCTAAAGATCTAACAAAAGCTTTTCAATTCATGTCTACTGGCAATCACATTGGTAAAATTTTAATTAAAATCCGTGAAAATGAAAATGATGAAGCAACACTTCCAATTAATGTCATACCAAGATTTTATTGTAATTCTGAATATTCTTACATCATTGTCGGTGGTCTTGGTGGACTTGGTTTAGAATTTTCACAGTGGTTGATTAGCAGAAAATGCCGTAAATTGGTATTAAGCTCAAGTCGTGGAATCAGTAATCAATATCAAGCATTTAAAATCAAGTGAGTAAAATTTATGTAAATTTTGGAAAATCTTTAAATAATTTGTCATTATTTATAGACATTGGAAATCATTTGGAGTTGAAATAATTGTCAATACTTCTGATATTACAACAGCAAAAGGATGCAAAGAGCTTATAAAAACTGGTGATAAATTGGGTTCAGTTGGAGGAATTTTTAATTTTGCTGTTGTGCTTAATGATGGAGTTCTTTTGAATCAAACATCAGAAACATTTAATCGCGTACTGGCACCAAAAGCAATCGCTACAAAGCACTTACACGAGCAATCATTAAAACTTTGTCCAAAATTAAAACATTTCGTTGTTTATTCAAGTATTTCATGTGGCAGAGGTATTCCAGGTCAAACCAATTATGGAATGGCTAATTCTGTAATGGAAAGAATCATTGAAAAGCGACATTCGATGGGATTGCCAGCTAAAGCTATTCAATTAGGTCCAATTGGTGATGTCGGAGCATTTGCTGATAGAGAAACTAAGATAAAAGGACAGGAAAAAATTAAAATTTCAATTCAATCAATTGCTTCAATGCTTGAGCATCATGATGCTATGCTTTTAAATCATGAACCAATAATTTCATGTACAGGAACTTTGAAGAAAAAAGAAATTTCTATAGAAAAAGATGGATTTATTGATATGCTAATGAGAGTTTTAAATATTGAGGATCGAAAATCAATTTCAATGAATTCGACTTTTTCTCAATTAGGCATTGATTCTTTAGGTGGTGTTGAAATTTTGCAAATGATTGAACGAGAATATGGAGTAACTTTGACATCAAGTGAACTCAGATCATTGACAATCACAGAACTTGAAACAAAAGTTATGGCAAATTCTAAATTAGCTGAAATAGAAGATGAGAAAGTTGATTATGATGCAATGGATATTTAAAACGTATATTAAATGATAACTTGATGATTGAAAAGTATTTTTATATCTGAATATTTGATATTAAAAACTTTTGTTTCACAAACATTTTTACATATTCAAAAAAAAATAAAATATTTCCGAGGAGGTGACAGCTTCTACGAAAGAATAAAAAATTTTCGTAATTTTCGTAAATTCAAATCAGAAAAATTTCAATATTTTCAGTTATTCTCAATGAAAACAACAAAAAACTTTCGGTTTTTCTAAAAAATCTCAAATATTTCGTCGCAGTTGAAATGTTTTACTGCGCACTTCAATTTGCAGAAAAACTATTTTTTAATTTTTTTTTCTTATTTCTTCACGACTATGCAATAGTTGTGTTCTTTAATACTTATGCAATTGATTTCTTGTTATTTCAGCAGGAACCGTTCAGTAATTTACGAGATTTTGGAAAAATAAATTTCGCATATTTTTGTTTTGTTTACATTTTTACTCGAAATCTTCTGAAATCCCTTAAAAATTGTGAAATCTTTCGAAATCCGTTGAAATTTTTCGTAATCTGTTCGGAATTTTCGTAATCTTTCGAAATCCTTTCGAAATTTTTCTTTTTTCTTCGTAAAAAATTTCTTTCGTAGAAGCCGTCACCCCCTCGAATATTTCTTAAATAAAACAAAATATTGTTTATTCAACTGTTAAAACGCTTTTTGCAAGTAATATATTTGATCCTATTTTAATTATTTAAATATCCCAGTCATTATCTAAAAGCTGTTCAAATAAAACAGTATACATTTTAATATTTTTAAACAAGTTTTTATTCTCAAGTTTACTTAAGTCTATCGTATCATACCATATTGAGTTGTTATATTTGTTTGAATTAAAAAAAAAACATTTAATATTACTGAATTTGACGCTATTGAAATACAAGCTTGGTCAAAAACTAATTTTAAATAAAACTGATGAATACGCAAAAAATTTAATTTTTATTAATCAATGTAAAATTTTCTAAAACTACCAACACTTTCAAATTCTTTAAATTTATTAAAATCAATTTTAACTTCTTCAATTTTTTTATATGATTTGATTAAATTTTCTTCATTATTAATAAAATATCTTTCATTAAAATCATTGAAATTTTCTGTCAATATCTGTGATAGATTCATAAATTCTTCTTGCAAATCTTTTAAACTTTTAACAAGAATCAATCTTTGTTTAATTTTTTTAGAAAGAACATTAAGAATTAAATTATAAACTCCAATTGCAAATGTTGGTAAATTTATTAGAATTATTTGCTTAATTCTAGGTGGAAAAAATTTGACATTCATTAAAAATTGCAAAAATTTTGGAATTTCTTTTAAATATTTTTTAAAACAATTGAAAGAAATGTCACTTAAAATGATGAGTCTTACACCAGCAATTTGAGTTTCTTCTTCAAATAAAACGGCTGTTCCATAAAACAAAAACAATTTTATTATTTCATCACTTGAAATATTTGCAGCTTCAATTTCTTTTCCTCTCACAATAACTGTTCTTTTACCATCAGCATCTCTAAAATTAAAGACGCTAAAAAATTTCTTGCAATTACTCAAAAAAAATTCATTTCATTTTCATTCAAATTTGAGCATGTTTGATTTGATTTTAAATAAATTAAAGATTTCTCATATGATTTATAAACATTGTCCATTAAATATTTTTTGCTTCTTATGAACATCAAAAGAAATTTTTCTTCTACATAAAAAATAATTTTCAATAATGAATTGCTTGTTAAAATGGATGATTTTCTAACCAATTTTTAAATTGTTCAATTGATTGTCTTCTTTTACTTTCATTTTCACCCAATTCCTTTTCTGCTTTTTCAACAAAAAACCTCGACAGTCTACTCATCTTGATATCTTTTTTAGTTTTGAGTTATAATTATTATTTTCTATAGTATAAGAAATTATTTTATTGATTCAATTGCAATTTACTGTAACAAAGAATATTATGTATATCATTACTTTACAAACTATTTAAAATAAACAGTATCAAAGAAAATTTTCTTCCAAAATAACTACTTACATCAGTGATGAAAAACTATGTGCCTTGGGAAAGTCTCAGTTTTGCTATTGAAAAATTTAATTTAAAAAGAAAATTATAATTTGATTTAAACTTAGATTTAGTGTGCTGCAGAATGTTAAGATGTTGACAGTGTAATGACAGTGTTAATAAAATTAATATTTTTCATGATAAAGTTCTTACTCCTTGGATTTTTTAAAATAAACTTTGCATTTCTCACCTTCATTTTACAATGAACTTAAGAACATATGGCTAAGATAATATAGGCAATATATAGAAAAAAAACAGTAAAACAGAAGTTTTTTTGAGAAGATGAATTGTGAGAAAATTTTTCAAGAGCTTCAAAAACTTTTTCAATAATAGACAAAATATTTTAAATAAAATTATTTATTAGTTGATCAAGGGAAAACATAAGTAAATTTAAAATATTTTTTTAAAATAATTTTAATGAAAATTTTTTGGTTGTGCACTGATTAGAGTATCAAAATATGGTTAAAAAACCTTTATTCATTGTATTTTATATATGCTTAAATTGACAGTGACTGCAAAAGAATTTTCAATCAAAAATTTCAATTTGAGAAAGTTTTAAATCTTGCTAATAAAACTGGTTTTAATCAACAGATAACTTTACTTAATAAACAAGTTACAATTAAAGAAAAAATTCAATATTTACGAATTTACATTTAATGACAAATAAAAATTTCAATGAAGGATTTTTAAATTTTTAGAATTATCAGCAAGTTTTGCTTACAGTCACAATTATTCATGACAAGGCCAGAAAATTCTTTTTGTTTTTCAGTTTTGATTTTTTTTATTTTTTGTTTTTTTCGTGATTTTTTTGTTTTTTTGTGATTTTTTTGTTAAAAATTTTTGCGAAATCTGCTTCTTTAGGCTGATATTTTAATAGTTTTACTCTTCAATTTTCATAAAAACTAAAAATCAACCCTTAGAAGTAAAGATTATTCGCTAAAATTCAAAATTTTGTCAGGAAAAAAATTAAAAATAATTTTAATCATAGCAAACAGAGGGAATTCTCAGGCCTTGATTCATGATACAAAACCTTTTTCATTATATTTTCTAAATAATTTGCTAAAAATAAACATTCAATTGAACTAGGCAGTCAACATTTTTTTATGAAAGTTAATTTCATTCTTGTCATTTATATTAAAGTGAGCATCAAATCCAGAAAGTTTTCCTCTCTCTTTTTCATGCTTACAAATATAAAAAAATTCTAAGAGTAAAAAGGGAATGGAAATTAAATGATTTGAATTAAGCACAGAAAAAACTTTTTTCTCTCTCTTTGTTAAATAAAAATTAAAAGCGTGTATTGAATTTTATTTTATGCCGCTATAGTGCAGTACTGTTGTTAGTCTCTTTGAATATATAAACAAAAGTTTTTTTTTGTATTTTTCACTTCTATGCACATGCATGTACATACAATTGATGGAAAATCGACTCCTCTTCATCCACTCAATTCAAATGCAATCATTCGATTTTTGTTGATCTAAATAGTTCATTTTTTTATTTTTCACTTTGCGACCCGAAAAAAATATATAGCCGACAAAGAGTGAGATAGAAAGAGTGCGGATAGAATGACAAAAAAACGCTCAACAAATATCGAATCACGACAGAAGCATATCAGTGGAAAATAGGCTTAATGAAATTGAGGTCATTAGTGCAATTTTTTTCCACTTTTCTCTCTATGTTCACTATAAAAACGATAGAAAATGAGTGCGAGAATTTCATTATCAGAAGTTCAATTTATTGACCTGATTTTTGAGGTATTATTTTGCCATTAGCCGCAAATCGATGCAATCAGTGTTTCAGTGTAGAAAACAAAAAGTTTTCTTGCTTTTGCGATTAAAAATTCTTTCAACTTTTCATTTGAACGAGAAAGTTTTTTATTCTTTTATTGTTTTAAAACTATTTTTTATATTTTTGTTGGAAGTTTCTCATTAAAAACAAGTTGCATTTGATTGAGTGTTGAATTTGATGCAATAATTGGTTTTATGTGGGTTTTATAATAATTTTGAAAAAGAATTTATTGAAATGTTTACAAAACTCCTAAATAAATTGTGGGAAGATCTACAAAGTTATTGTCAGAAACTACTAAACATTTGTAGAGTCTAAAAGAATATATAAAATTTAGACTAGGTAACAAAATTTTTGATAAAACAACAATATTTAACAATTTCATAACAATATTGTGGAAAAATTTACAATTGTTTAAAAATAAATTTACAAACATTTTTAAAACTCTCAAAATTCTTAAAATTTAGAACATATTTGTAGAGTTCTAAAAATATAACTTATCATATAAAGTTCTTCAAAATTTCCAAAAGTATTGAAAATTATAGAAAAAATTTCTCGTAAAAAATATAAATAATTTTAGAAAAGTTACAACACATTTGTAAAGTTTTTACCTAGGCAAGGACACTCGACGATTTTTACAATTTTTTGCGATCTTTTGCAATCTTTTGAGATCTATCGCGATTTTTTTTCGAGTGTCCTAGTCTGGGTTTTAACAAAGTTTG
The DNA here is from genome assembly GCA_018290095.1 of Polypedilum vanderplanki. NCBI lineage: Eukaryota > Metazoa > Arthropoda > Insecta > Diptera > Chironomidae > Polypedilum > Polypedilum vanderplanki. The sequence goes on from CM031379.1 coordinate 35,160,912, forward strand.
TATAATCTTAGAAAGTTGTAGAAAAATCTACAAAAAGTCTGTAAAAATTGTAATTAAATTTCGAAAGTAAACCTTCCAATTCTTTCACTTGCATTTCCTCAATATATACAAAATAATCAAAGCAAAAAAAGAAAATTAGCAATCTCCATAAAATAATCAGAAAATTGCTTTTCATTCTTGCTTGTTTGCTTTACTTCGCTTTTCATCAATCAATCGTTTTGATTAAGTGCATTTATTACTGCTTCATGCGCATTCAATTGTGACCTACTTCACGATAGAAAGAGCGATGATTTTACAAACATTTTTCACAACTCACCCTTTTTCTTCAAGATTGCGAATGAACGAAAGATGAAGAAAAAATGTTTGCTTGAATAATAGAGAGAAATTGAGAGGAAAGAACTTGCAATTGAGCGATGAGAAGAGAAAAAACTTTTTCCTTTACTCATTTGAAGTTTTCTTTTTTACTGCTGCCAACATCTGAAGAGAACTTCCTGCAGAATGCATTTGAAAAGTAAGTCTGTTGAAACTTTAACTTCAAATTTTCATCATTTTTTCTTCTCTTGCAATCTCTGAATTATTTTGTAATTTGAAATTGGAGCAAATTGAAGTAGAATAGCAGTGCAATGTTGTGCTTCTTTTCTTTAACTTGAGATTACCATTCTTTTTCATTCATTTCATACACACAGATGGTACATGCATATTTATTTTTCCTTTTCTATAGAATGAAAGAAAATCATAAAAAATTGAAATATTTTTAGGATGTATGCATGTAAATGTCATGAAGGTATTGAAAATTTTTTATTTATTGTTTAGATTTATCTTCTTGAAAAATGACTTGCAAGGGTAGGGAAATGATATTTTTTTGATATTTGATATTTTTGATATTTATGATAGATTTTGATAGTTTTCTGATGATATCAAGGAAAAATATCATGATATATTTTTTGATAGTTAAATTTTTGATAGTGAATATCATGATATTGAATACATTGTGATATTTCTATCATGATATTTTTTTCTGATATTTAAGGAAAAATATCATGATATTTTTTTTGATAGACAAAATTTTGATAGTTAATATCATGATAGTAAATATCACCTTGATATTTATATCATGATATTTTTTGATATTTTCTTGATAGTCACGTAAAAATTACATGATATTTTTTTGACTATTAATATCACCTTGATATTTATATCATGATAGTTTTTATATCATGATAGAAATATCATGATATTTACTATCAAATGATCTTTGATAGTCAAATTATTTAATAGAAATTCACAATATTATAATAAAAAATTCTGATATTTTCAAGTTCGGCGGCTAGATTCAAAAATTATTAAAAATATTTAATAAATATTAGGAAAAAATTAATATTTTTTAGTCCAGCGGCCAAACTCCGACTGAAAAAAATTCTCACTGTAGTGAGTAAAAAGTGAGTAATTTTTTTCCGACCAGCATGATAAACGATAAATTTTCATAAACTTATGCTGAAATAATGAAAACGGTTATATAATTGCAATAAACAATAACTATATAAAAACGAAAATATGGTTTTCTTCGTTATATCAAAGATATTATGATTATGAAACTAGCAAATATTACTTTTTTCTGTGCAAAACACATTATTACCTTTTAACGGACATAATTTGTAATGGTATACAATTATAAAGCAATATAAAACAGAGTCCAAAACCGAGCTAAATTTTGTTCGATTAAACCGATTTAGACGAATAAAATTTAACTCGGCTTCAGACTCTGATACAAATAGTTTTGAAAAAATATCCATGTTTTGTAAAAATATGACAGTTTGATTTGACTATCAAGGAAAAAATATCATTTTCAAATATCATGATAGAAATATCAAGTTGATATTTACTATCATGATAGTCACTATCAAAAATTTAACTATCAAAAAAAATATCATGATATTTTTTCTTAAATATCAGAAAAATATCAAAAAATATCATGATATAAATATCAAGGTGATATTTACTATCATGATATTAACTATCAAAATTTTGTCTATCAAAAAAAAATATCATGATATTTTTCTTAAATATCAGAAAAAATATCAAAAAATATCATGATAGAAATATCATTTTGATATTCACTATTATGATAGTGATATTTAAAATTTTGACTATCAATTGATGGGAAATATCACTATCATGATATTTCCCTAGGTATGATGACTTGGTTACAAAAATATTTAAAATTTAAAAAAATCCGTTAAAAATTAAATTAAACATAATTTTCATTCTTCATAATTGCTTCATACAAAAATTTTCACTCATTCACAAAACATATTTTGATATGCTCAAAAATTCATTCAACGATGTCAAAAAAATGTTCTACATGTCATGTGAAGCAAACTTCAAAAAGTCAAACAATTCGAAATATGTACGACCCGTTTTAATCCCCAACATTTCAACTCAAATTTTAATTTTTTTCAACACAATACGCATAAATAAAATATTCAATATTCAATAAATAAAATAAATTTACTCAATTCAATTCAGTAAGTCCCTTCAATATCATCACACACATGCTGACAACTTTCACCCTTCAAAAAAACATTTCAATGTTTTTATATGTCAACAATAAATAAAAAAAATTAAATGCATGAAAATTTTTTTATGAAATTTTCATGTAGACCCATTGATTGTCTAAAGTGTTTGTCTGTAACTTTCTATAAAAAATATAAATTGAAATGATTTTCGAATTGAATTTTAATAAGACTTTAGAAACTTCTTCGAGCATGAAAAAATCGGATTTTTTTTCTGCTTGTTGTCTTCGTCATCATTACTTTTTACTCTTTCGAAATACTTTATTGAACTTTGTCATTTTGCTCTTTTCTTAACACAGTAAGAAAGATGATGATGAAGTGGAAGAAAAAAAAATATTTTTCTTTACGAAAAGCTTCTTAATTTCTTACCCATCAGGCAGAAGAAAACGACAATGGGTGAAAGTGAAAAAGTTTTTGTTTAAGAACTATTCTCCATTATAAATACTTTGAGAAAGAAAAGAATGGAAAATTATGAATAGAGAAAGTTCTGCTTTTATTTCAATCTTGGTAACACATCTTTGTAAAGAAATTTTCAACACTTTTCATTGTTTGATTGTCTATTTGATAAAATATTTACTTTTAGTACAGAATTCAAAAAATTACAATTTTTATGTTTCTTTTTATAATTATATTAAAATTTTTCATTTAAATCATGAAAATGACGGTCATTTGAAATTTAAATTGAAGAAGTCGGTATATTGAAAAATAATAAAATTTTCTATCTGAATAAAGAAAAGTTATCTTTATAAATTAAAATCAATCAAAAGACTCTTTAAAGAAAATTTTTCAACTCCATCTGGAATAACAAATGAAAGTTTTTGCTTTCCTTTTCTCTCTTATTTAACTTCCATAATCCAAGAATGAGCATTTTCATTTGTTTAATTTCAAAACTTTTTATTATTAATCCCAAAATCCTCATAAAAATGTGAGCAGTTGAAGAAAATAAAATTTTCTCATTTTTACACTAGCGCGAATTTTCTTTTCCATTCTTTATAATGTTTATCTTTTCATTTCTGCTTCAAAAAATTGTATAAAATAAGCACATTTTGTGAACTGTAAAAGAAAGTTTGAATTGAATTTATTACTTCATTAAATTTCGATATTTTTATAAAAACAAGAAAGGCGAAATTCTTCTAGACTTTTATTAAATATGTTTCTTACTACAGCTATTGAGCCTAAATATCTTTATAAAGAGAGAAAGAATGCTAGAAAAAGTTAGAAAAAGAATTTAAAATTCAAATTGTGTTTTGCTTGTGAAAGTTTTTTTGTCTTGTTCTTTAGAAAAAAATTATAGGTTATAGAGAGTTATTTTCAAGAAATGTAAAATTTTATTTATTTTTAAAGGATTTATAAATTTTGAAAATTGGTAAATAATTAAATTGAATTTTTTTTTAAAAAGTATTCGATATTTTTAATTCAAAATTCAAATTTCAAATAAGCGTTAAAAAAGGATTAACTCAAAAATTTCTTTCTCAAAAATTCATATTTTTAAATACAATTTTAATTCTAAAAAACCGGTAAAAAAGCGATTTTCTAAAATTTAAAAAATAGGTAATTATATTTTTACTCATGCAAATTTAATCAACATTTCTCTTCCCTTGATAATACCAACCTACACTCACAACAGTAGCACAAAATTTTCCAGTCTCACAGAATCATGTACAATACTTTTCACATTAAAACTAAACTTCATGATGGTTGGATGAGCATCAGCAGCAGCAGAAGTAGAAGATGAAATGTTTTTTTTTATTATGAAACTAATCTATATACAGCACAACGGCACGAATGAAATGTGTATCCAATTTAACTCGCTTTCTATATTGGCTTAGCATTTTGCATCTTCCACATAACAAATTCAATTCATTTGCCTGCCATCACACATATATATGTGAGTGCGAACGGAAGCGCAAATTTTCAAAATGTCTCGAGGGATATTAGATCAGCCTGGCTATGCACAACGTTGGCTTATGTGTTTGAAGAAAAGCGAGAAAATTTTTCATTTCATTATTAAGCTGCAATGATTTTGAGCATTAATATATAGAAAACTGAGAGGTACTGAAGTATGAAATCATATCGGATGCGGTCGATTCAATTAATCTTACATTTAAATCAAATTATCGTCTTTAGAATGTGTTTAAAATTGAATTTCATTTTTCTATTTCGAATTTATTTGAAATAAAAAACCGTTATGCTTTAGAAAAAATAGATTAAAAACTTAACGTATTTTAAGATTTCAAATTTAAAAAACTGAAGCTTAAAATGTCAAGTTATTAGGTTGTAATTTAACGGATTTAATAAATTCAAATTACCAAAAAAAAACAAGAATTTAAAAAAACGTAAGAAATTTCAAAATTCTTATTTTAGGGTAAAGGAACGAATTTTCGAACAGTGCCGAATTTCCGAACACTTTTTGTTTACATTTATAAATTTAATCATAAAATCTTTCAGAAGCACTTATTTACACAATTCAACTCATTATTAGATTTGTATTATAGCAACAATATTTATGAATTGATTTATTTTAGTATACACTAAACCATTTTAGCGAAAATCAATAAAACTTTTTAACACTCGTACAAAACATATTTTTTACAAATTTTTCTTATTTTCCTGATTTCGTACATTTTTAAATTATCACTTAAATATTGAATCACTGGCCTAAAAATGATGCATTTTAATTAACATTTTGTTCCTTTTATAATTAAAGCACTTCAAAATAATTATTCACTGCACAGATAAGCAATAATCACTGAAATAAATAATGAACCTTGATTTCGAACGCTCAAAAATATACTGAGAAATAATTTCTTGAAAATAACTCGAATTTTAAAACTGTAATTTTTCCTTATTTAAGCAGCTTTATACTTTGAAATCAATAGAAATAGTAATAATATGAAAGCAAGAATCCAAATGAATCAAGAAAAATGTATAAAACTGCTTAAATTAAATGAGCAAAAATTAAGAAATTTAAGTGTTCGAAATTAAGGTTCATTGTTTACATTGGTGTTCGGGATTTAGGTTCATTTACATTTTTATTAATAACTCAAAATATAAATTTATCTGGCTTTCATTTTCTATTTATATGAAAGAATATTTCAAGATCTTTAATTTAAAATCAAAATCTTTTGAATTAGTGAAGAAATAAAGGGAAATAAAATATTTTTTGTCATTGTTGATACGAAAAGTGTTCGAAAATTCGTTCCTTTACCCTATTTCTAAAATTTTCGATTTTCAAAATATTTTATTTAAAAAAATCCGTTAAAATAACGAATCAATTCATGAAAATCCCAAAGAAAACAAATAATTTTCATCAAAATCTATTCAATCTAGTAACAGAAAAGCAAATCATGTAGCACATCAAAAATATTTACATTCAAAAAAAATAAATTTACTCCCCAAACGATTTCTCTCTTTCAGCATTCAAATACAAGCACAAATAATAACTCAATTTTTGTGTAAATAAATAGAATTTTGATGGATAAAAGATGTAAATGATTTTCTATGCTTGAGGCCTGATAGCATGAAGTAGGATCCTAAATTGCTTTCAATCATTTCAAAAAGAATCAATAAATCGCAAAAAATGTGAAGTTTATTTATAGCATCAAAGCTTAGAATAACATCAATAACTTTACTGAATGCTGCTGCTAAAGATGTTAGCAATCGGAAATTATTTCCCTTCTTCATGTTAATTATGTAATATATGTGACGTAAGCAGAAGCAAATTAAATTTTATTGAACATATCTCTTTACATGTTGTGCTATAGAGCAATTAACATATTTCTATAACTATCATCATCACATAAGTTTATACTCGAAAGAAAATGAATACGATGAAAAGTTTGCGAGTTTGTTATAAGATAATTAAGCAGACTCAAAAACTTTTACATGATTTTCATCAATTTACTTGCTTGCACATTTCTTTCAATTTAAATTAATGAAAATTTTTCTGCTTATAAAACTTTCTCTTTTTATCTGATGATCTTTATGAAAAGTAGGAAAGTTTTAAATGAGAAATTATTTGCTAAGATAAATAATTTAAAAAAAATTTAATTTTAAAATTTAAAAATACGGTATTTCATTAACTTTAGTGGTTTTATAATTTATTTTTAGAAAATATTCAAAAGAAAAATCACTTGGGCGTCGGACGACATTTTTTTGCAACAAATAGGCAGCTAAAACCACATGTAATATGAGACAAACAAAATGCCTCATTTATTCTCATTCCGCCTAATAATAGTTTGATAAAGATTTGAATTCTAAGCATTTTGATATAAAAATTAATGCATTTGATTGAGCAATTACCTCAATAAATTAACTTTTTAAATTTTTATCTAAATAAAGCGAGCAATAAAAGTCAATTTTTGTTGTCACATTGATTTTTAGCTTCCTTGAAATATTCAATGAAAATTCATTATAAATCGATTTATGTTTCATAAATTTTCTTTCCATATTAAACTTTAATTTATGGTAAAACAAAAATTTCAATTTAATGGAAAATGATGATTTATAGAAATGTAATAAGTTTGAGTTTACATAATTGAACTGCATAAACTAATTTATTTTAAAATATTGCTGAATAATCAAATTGATTTATCTTCAATTTCTTAAGTTAATATTTGAATAGTTTCGAAAGTAAATTGCAAATATTCAGCAAAAATTTCATTTTATAAAATAAACTAAATAAATGTGACTTGGTTTAATCAGACAATTTCCATAATAATTATAATTAGTATTTCTCTTCCACTCATATTATATATAAAAACTTTTTTACGATTACTCTCGCAATTCTCAAATGACGAAGAAATCTTACTCGTTTATCATCATTGAAGTAAACAAGAAACTTTTTCATTTACCTTTTCAATAATTATTATTTATTATGTGTATGTTTATGTGTGTGCACTTAATTACGAAATAAATTTCATATCTCGAATTTCTCAATCAGCTCCAATCAACGTTTGCAAAAAATCTTAATTAACTTTTTGCTGTAACAAACTTTTTAATGGAATCGAAAAAATTTTACCTCGTTTATTTTTTTGTTAAATCTGTCATCGTTCAACTGTAATATTAACAACATATGTCATAGTGTGATAAAGACAATAATTTTTTTTCATCTTTTTATACATACATAAATGAACGTATGCAGAGATAGAGAAAAATGTCACATGGAAGAGTGAAAACTTAAGCTCCGTAACCACACATTCAAACACACACGTGTGACAATCAAAAAATGTTGGCTGGCGTGAAAAACTTTTACGTCATCATCATTTTGTATTCTTTATTCAATACTTTTATGAAGAGTAGAATCTTAAATTAACGGTTTTTTAATTTTTAATTTATTTAAAAAATTTTTGTTTTTTTTTTAGAAATTAAAGCATTTAGAATTAAATATAAATTGAAAACCAGTGACCAAGTACCCGTGTTGCAGATCGGTGTACTTAAGCGCATTTTTGGTGCCTAAATCAGAGTTTACAACAATTACAGAAATATTAGATGCGTTTGTAAAACAGATTCATGTGATAAGATATACTGGGTAAAGTAAATTTCAAATGTATTGGAAATTTCATTTATAATATTTGTGAGAATTCAAATGAAATAATTGAAATTAAGTTGTAGGAAATAGCAGTCAATTAAGAATTTAGCAGCTATTTTTTGTTTTGTTTACATTTTCATATAGAAATATATTTTATGAAAACTCGAGTAATGTAATTGCTGCTAATAATCCTAATCTATTAAAATTCTGGAAATCGTCTATAAATATCGGTGATTTGAAAATAACGATCAAATTCAAAAATACGCGAAGTTGGTTACGCGCAGCTGAAAAATTTTTTGATCGTAGTCAACTTCGCGAAAAAAATTTTGTTTACAAATTTTCAATATGGAAAGTAATTCGCAATTTCCCAAGTTAATGACTAGTGACAGAAATATAAATAAGCGTCGCGCCACTAACTTTTAAGCACAAATCTAACACAAAAAACCGGAAGTCGCTAGCTATCATAGTTTTCGAGATCTCAGAGGGACAGCCAGCCAGCCAGCCGAACAAAGTGAATGTATAAGCTGCATTGTTGTTCCAAAAATGCGCTAAAAAGTAAATATTATTAAAAAATTTACAAAATATTTCAAAAATATTAGACTTTAATATTTTAAAATTTTTAATATAAATTAAACTTATGAATTTTTCATAAATTTGGAAATTTTCAGAAATGAAATTTATATTTAAATCCTATAATTTTTTAAAAAAATCAATTTGTATTAAAAACATCAAAATTCTTATCTCGCATATTGTTATTATTGTATAATAATATGTAATAATGTAACGAAGCAGCGAAAGTGAGGGAAGAAAAGTTTTGTAATTCTATTTTTTGCCACTAAGACGCTTATGCTTTCATGCATGCATAAACTTACAAGCGAATGCGAAAAAGAAAGAAACTTAGTAAAAGTAAAGTTGACAGTAAATCGTGACATTGAAGATTTCGTAGATAAGAAAATGTGAAAGCATAAAATGTATTTCACTCATGAGAAGAAGCATCAACATATGCGTTTTACCTTTTCCGCACTCTCATGTGTGCCATTCAGTGCCTCTTTGTAAGTTCATGTTTGAGTTAATTACTGCTGTTTGAAAAGATTTATTATCTTTGGAATTGATATTGCACATGTGTACTGTTGTTGAAACTGTAAGCGAAGGCGCGTGTAAAAGTCACAAAATGATAATGAGATATTTTCGCTCAGGTGTTTTATGTCATGAACGTGGGTTTTTTATTCATATTCTTTCTCATATAACTCATGACATAAACGCTTCTTTTTGATTGATTGATTAAAATTTCTTGCGTGGTAAAATTTTGTGTAAAATCATTTTTATGGTTTTTAATAAAGAATGATTTTGGGCATTTTTGATTAATTAAGCACTCGCTAAGACATTTACACGATTCAAGTGATTTATTTTGAGTTTTATAAAGATTAACGCTGATTTAAATTTTAAAAAAAACCGTTAATTTGATAATATTTAAATATTTTTAGAAGCATTTTCAATATTCGATTTTTATTCTAAACTTATTTTAGATTTTATTTTAAGTACAAAGGTAACTATCATAAATAACAATTTTGAATAAACAAAATGAAAAAAGACAAAAATCTCTTTGAATTAAAATATTCAAACTAAAATTAGAATTTTAAAGTTTTCATATTGTTTCTATTAAAATACAAATTAAACATTTCAAAGAAAGATTTGACCAAAATACAAAACAGAAAAATAATAAATATTTAATTTTCAAAGTTCCAAAAAATATGTTCACAATTTTATGATTATGTTAAATGAATAATCCAGAGATCGATTGATAAAAATTGATTGATCCACGAAGAATTTTGTCAATTTCTGATCTTGAATTTTGGTTTGTAATTTTTTTGCTGCTTTGTTTGTTGCATTTCTTAAGCTTTTATGTGAACTTCATGCGTTGTTTGTAAGAAGACAAATGAGAAGATTTATTGGTTTATTTGAATTTATGATAATCATAAGAGAAAGATTGAAAGATTATCATGATAGAGCAAGAAAAAAATTTAAATTTTTGCTTTTAAAAAATTTTTTGCTTTTCATCTTTTAAACAAATTCTTTTTTTTCAATTACTTTTACAGAATAAAATTTAATGCTTCTTTCACTCATAAATGTTATGTAAATTTATTTTGCTCTCTTTCACGTGTGAATAATAATAGACAAAATGAGTAAGGATGGAACCAAACATTCACAAGTGTGTACTTCAAAAAAGGTAAAAATGAAAAAAAATTTCCCTCTCGAGGAAAAAAACAGTTTTGATTGCTTGTCAAAAATTGCTTTAATATAAAAAATCACTTGTATGTTGCTGTTGCTATCAAATTCAAATTACCTTATTTACATTCTTTCATTGTTGCAAGCATTCTATTTCATTGGTATACAAAAGGGATTTTTTTTGACACCCACATATACTCCTACATGAATGTTTGGATCTTTTTAAACTAGATATAAAATTTTCGTATTTTGAAAATAACGGTTTATTATAATTTGAAAATTTAAAACGTTTTTTTTTAAAAAAAAAGTTTATTTTTAAATTAAAAAACGTTAGATTCAAAAGTTCAATGTTTTTAAGAAACATTATTTTGTCACACTCTTGTGTTCATGTTTATTCATTCAGTACCATTTTTTCACATGACCTATCTTCTCTGCATATGAGAAAAAAGAGGAAAATTTGGCATATATAAAAAGTTTGAAAAAAAAAACTTTTTTTCCTATCAATGCGAAAGCATTCATCTGGTGTGTATGCATGTGTGATGGAGGTCGAGTGAAGGAAGGAAGAAGGAAGAAAAAAAGTTTTTTTTTTCCAATTTTTTTCCTCTTTCACTCACTAAACACCGACCTTTACAGATGATGTACCAAATGTGCGGATGAATAAAATATCGACTAAGAAAGTTTGCTCTCGGTTGCCGTGTAACAGCTACTGTCTTGATAATGATAAATTCACATTTAGATTTCCGTAATGCCGACATGTGTGTGTGTGTGTGAATATCGACAATTGTGCAAATAAAATGGTGTGTAAATTACTGTTTGAAGATTCAAGAGAGACTTCAAAGATATTGAAAAACTTTTTGAGAAATATTGAAAAAAATGTTTCTTTTTTTTAAGACTAAGAAATGTATTATTCATCGAGATTTTTTAATTTTCTAAATTTAACTGATGAAATTTAAAATTTTATAATTGCTAAAATTGCCTATACAAAATACAAATTGACATACAAATTATTTTAAAATTTTATGAAATAAGGAATTCAAATTTTAAAAAGTTCCAGTAAAACAAAAGTTTTCAAATTTTTTTCCTAAAAAAGACAAAACTTTTCAATAAAGAGTCAAATATTTCCATTACTTAAAAAACTTTTTCTGTGCTTTTTATTGATTACTTTCATTTGAATGAAGAAAATTTATTTTCACTGTTTTCTTTTTATCTTTTTTCCATTCTATAGAACGCAATGTATGGGAAAATTATCAGCTTTTAATAATATGCATCCATTGAATTTTTTTCCTCATTCATCTTTTGCAATTTATAGAAAATTACAGTTTCTACTTATTGAAATGATTGCATCTTTTTGCAGTCTCATTAATAGAAAAATTTCCCTTTTTTGCTCTACACTCTTGTCACAAACATTCATTTTCAATTTGTATGCATTTCAATAGTAGAAGAAATATAGTTTTAAAGAGATTGTTTGCTTTATAAGAGAAAAATTAAAGTCAATTTTTATAGCAATTTAAATAAAATGAATGAAAAGAAAAAGAAATTGAACAACAAATTTACAAACATTTTGGTATAAAAAAGCATTAAGAACAAAATATTCAAATATTTCAAACCGTTAAATTTGAATTCTTTAAAAATTATTAAATTTAAATTTCTGTAATCTATAATTATTTTCCTGAAATTTAAATAAAAAGTAAAAGTCAATAATCATAAGATGAATGCACGTGATTCAACACGTGACTGCAAAACTTTACCTTTTTTCAATCAATGAAGCCATTAATGATCGCAAACGTGCCTGTACAAAATCATAAAAAGAAAATTTTCTCTCACAACTTTTACTTATAAGCAAAAAAACTTTACCTTTAGCTTGTTAGATCATTGAAGACTATGGTAGAGCAAAAGAAAAAAAAATTATACATAAAATTTCACTCTTTATTTAATTCATTCTATCAAAGTAAAAGAAAAATTCTTTTCTACTTACATAGATACTTAAGCTTAAAAAGAGATAGAAAAATATGTAAA
>CM031379.1:35173279-35328984 GCA_018290095.1 Polypedilum vanderplanki
TGACTTTTGCCTCATTAAAAAGCTTGTTTTAAGACCTTTCCAACGATATATTATACTTGCATATTTGCTAAAGGCATATGAGCAAGGGAGCCTAAAGAAGAAGGTTACCCCTCTGTCATTACAGTTTTTTGGCTCTAATTCTCAAAATATTGATCAGAAAAATACAAATTTATACTTGTTTGAAAGGTTTAAAAAATATCTATGACAAAAAAACAAAATTGAAAACGAGAAATTTAATTAAAGGTATTTTAGACCTGAATAAATGTAAAAAAACATGAAAAATGGCATTTTAATGATATTTAAATGGGTTTGTTCAACTGGAATCAATTTTGTTCAATCAGATTTTTGCTGTAAATTGTAGTACAATATTAGTATTTTCTCTAGTTACTTTTTTACTAGTTATTTTAGATCACTTTCAAGCAATTTTAGAAAAAATTTTAAAATAGTGTACCCAGCAGCTATACTTGTGCCTCATGTGATGGTGCACAAAGATACCTCAAAATATCTTTGAAAATTTAATTATTTTTAATAGAATTAGTATAAATAAACATTTTAAAGCAATTTTGATGAAAATTGGTTGAGATTTACAGAAGTTTTGATCAAAAGAGTGCAAAAAAGAAACTAATTTTTGACATTTTTTGGTACTTAAAATTGGAAAATTCTCAAAATAGCAGCTAATTTTCAAAAAAATAGCAATTTTGTGATAAAATAGCAATATTCAGCTATAACCTAGAGTAAAAATCTCATTGAACAAAATTGATTCCAGTTGAACAAACCCATTTAAATATCATTAAAATGCCATTTTTCATGTTTTTTACATTTATTCAAGTCTAAAATACCTTTAATTAAATTTCTCGCTTTCAATTTTGTATTTTTGTCATAGATATTTTTAAAACCTTTCAAACAAGTATAAATTTGTATTTTTCTGATCAATATTTTGAGAATTAGAGCCAAAAAACTGTGATGACAGAGGGGTGACCTTCTTCTTTAGGCTCGCTTGCTCATATGCCTTTAGCAAATATGCAAGTATAATATATCGTTGGAAAGGTCTTAAAACAAGCTTTTTAATGAGGCAAAAGTCAGATTTTTAAAAATTTAATTTATAATGACTTTTAGGCACATGTATGTCAAAAATTGACCTAAAAGCATGTTTTTGAGCCCTAAAAAATCGATTTTTTTGAAAATAATTATTTTAGTATTTTTTCCATGTTTTTCTAGCCAAAATACACCAACTTAGACAATAAAATGATTTTTATCCACTTTTTTCCATTTTCCGCCCACTGTGCGAATGAAAGAAAATCATAAAAAATTGAAATATTTTTTAGGATGTATGCATGTAAATGTTCATGAAGGTATTGAAAATTTTTTATTTATTGTTTAGATTTATCTTCTTGAAAAATGACTTGCAAGGGTAGGAAAATGATATTTTTTTGATATTTGATATTTTGATATTTATTGATATTTTTTGATATTTTTTCTGATATTTAAGGAAAAAATATCATGATATTTTTTTTTGATAGACAAAATTTTGATAGTTAATATCATGATAGTAAATATCACCTTGATATTTCTATCATTGATATTTTTTGATATTTTCTTGATAGTCACGTAAAAATATCATGAATTTTTTTGACTATTAATATCACCTTGATATTTATATCATGATAGTTTTTATAGCATAATAGAAATATCATGATATTTACTATCAAATGATCTTTGATAGTCAAATTATTTAATAGAAATTCACAATATTATAAAAAAAATCTCTGATATTTTCAAGTTCGGCGGTGGATTCAAAAATATTTAAAAATATTTAATAAATATTAGGAAAAATTAATATTTTTTTAGTCCAGCGGCCAAACTCCGACTGAAAAAAATTCTCACTGTAGTGAGTAAAAAGTGAGTAATTTTTTCCGACCAGCATGATAAACGATAAATTTTCATAAACTTATACTGAAATAATGAAAACGGTTATATAATTGCAATAAACAATAACTATATAAAAACGAAAATATGGTTTTCTTCGTTATATCAAAGATATTATGATTATGAAACTAGCAAATATTACTTTTTTCTGTGCAAAACACATTTATACCTTTTGACGGACATAATTTGTAATGGTATACAATTATAAAGCAATATAAAACAGAGTCCAAAACCGAGCTAAAATTTGTTCGATTAAAACGATTTAGACGAATAAAATTTAACTCGGCTTCAGACTCTGATACAAATAGTTTTGAAAAAAAATATCAATGTTTTGTAAAAATATGACAGTTTGATTTGACTATCAAGGGAAAAAATATCATGATATAAATATCAAGGTGATATTTACTATCATGATATTAACTATCAAAATTTTGTCTATCAAAAAAAAATATCATGATATTTTTCCTTAAATATCAGAAAAAATATCAAAAAATATCATGATAGAAATATCATTTTGATATTCACTATTATGATAGTGATATTTAAAATTTTGACTATCAATTGATGGAAAATATCACTATCATGATATTTCCCTAGGTATGATGACTTGGTTACAAAAATATTTAAATTTTAAAAAAATCCGTTAAAAATTAAATTAAACATAATTTCATTCTTCATAATTGCTTCATACAAAAATGTTCACTCATTCACAAAACATATTTTGATATGCTCAAAAATTCATTCAACGATGTCAAAAAAATGTTCTACATGTCATGTGAAGCAAACTTCAAAAAGTCAAACAATTCGAAATATGTACGACCCGGTTTAATCCCCAACATTTCAACTCAAATTTTATTTTTTTTCAACACAATACGCATAAATAAAATATTCAATATTCAATAAATAAAATAAATTTACTCAATTCAATTCAGTAAGTCCCTTCAATATCATCACACACATGCTGACAACTTTCACCCTTCCAAAAAAACATTTCAATGTTTTTATATGTCAACAATAAATAAAAAAAATTAAATGCATGAAAATTTTTTTATGAAATTTTCATGTAGACCCATTGATTGTCTAAAGTGTTTGTCTGTAACTTTCTATAAAAAATATAAATTGAAATGATTTTCGAATTGAATTTTAATAAGACTTTAGAAACTTCTTCGAGCATGATAAAAATCGGATTTTTTTTCTGCTTGTTGTCTTCGTCATCATTACTTTTTACTCCTTTCGAAATACTTTATTGAACTTTGTCATTTTGCTCTTTTCTTAACACAGTAAGAAAGATGATGATGAAGTGGAAGAAAAAAAATATTTTTCTTTACGAAAAGCTTCTTAATTTCTTACCCATCAGGCAGAAGAAAACGACAATGGGTGAAAGTGAAAAAGTTTTTGTTTAAGAACTATTCTCCATTATAAATACTTTGAGAAAGAAAAGAATGGAAAATTATGAATAGAGAAAGTTCTGCTTTTATTTCAATCTTGGTAACACATCTTTGTAAAGAAATTTTCAACACTTTTCATTGTTTGATTGTCTATTTGATAAAATATTTACTTTTAGTACAGAATTCAAAAAATTACAATTTTTATGTTTCTTTTTATAATTATATTAAAATTTTTCATTTAAATCATGAAAATGACGGTCATTTGAAATTTAAATTGAAGAAGTCAGTATATTGAAAAATAATAAAATTTTCTATCTGAATAAAGAAAAGTTATTCTTATAAATTAAAATCAATCAAAAGACTCTTTAAAGAAAATTTTTCAACTCCATCTGGAATAACAAATGAAAGTTTTTGCTTTCCTTTTCTCTCTATTTAACTTCCATAATCCAAGAATGAGCATTTTCATTTGTATAATTTCAAAACTTTTTATTATTAATCCCAAAATCCTCATAAAAATGTGAGCAGTTGAAGAAAATAAAATTTTCTCATTTTTACACTAGCGCGAATTTTCTTTTCCATTCTTTATAATGTTTATCTTTTCATTTCTGCTTCAAAAAATTGTATAAAATAAGCACATTTTGTGAACTGTAAAAGAAAGTTTGAATTGAATTTATTACTTCATTAAATTTCGATATTTTTATAAAAACAAGAAAGGCGAAATTCTTCTAGACTTTTATTAAATATGTTTCTTACTACAGCTATTGAGCCTAAATATCTTTATAAAGAGAGAAAGAATGCTAGAAAAAGTTAGAAAAAGAATTTAAAATTCAAATTGTGTTTTGCTTGTGAAAGTTTTTTTGTCTTGTTCTTTAGAAAAAAATTATAGGTTATAGAGAGTTATTTTCAAGAAATGTAAAATTTTTATTATTTTTAAAGGATTTATAAATTTTGAAAATTGGTAAATAATTAAATTGAATTTTTTTTTAAAAAGTATTCGATATTTTTAATTCAAAATTCAAATTTCAAATAAGCGTTAAAAAAGGATTAACTCAAAAATTTCTTTCTCAAAAATTCATATTTTTAAATACAATTTTAATTCTAAAAAACCGGTAAAAAAGCAATTTTCTAAAATTTAAAAATAAGGTAATTATAATTTTTACTCATGCAAATTTAATCAACATTTCTCTTCCCTTGATAATACCAACCTACACTCACAACAGTAGCACAAAATTTTCCAGTCTCACAGAATCATGTACAATACTTTTCACATTAAAACTAAACTTCATGATGGTTGGATGAGCATCAGCAGCAGCAGAAGTAGAAGATGAAATGTTTTTTTTTATTATGAAACTAATCTATATACAGCACAACGGCACGAATGAAATGTGTATCCAATTTAACTCGCTTTCTATATTGGCTTAGCATTTTGCATCTTCCACATAACAAATTCAATTCATTTGCCTGCCATCACACATATATATGTGAGTGCGAACGGAAGCGCAAATTTTCAAAATGTCTCGAGGGATATTAGATCAGCCTGGCTATGCACAACGTGGCTTATGTGTTTGAGAAAAGCGAGAAAATTTTTCATTTCATTATTAAGCTGCAATGATTTTGAGCATTAATATAGAAAAACTGAGAGGTACTGAAGTATGAAATCATATCGGATGCGGTCGATTCAATTAATCTTACATTTAAATCAAATTATCGTCTTTAGAATGTGTTTAAAATTGAATTTCATTTTTCTATTTCGAACTTATTTGAAATAAAAAACCGTTATGCTTTAGAAAAAATAGATTAAAAACTGAACGTATTTTAAGATTTCAAATTTAAAAAACTGAAGCTTAAAATGTCAAGTTATTTGGTTGTAATTTAACGGATTTAATAAATTCAAATTACCAAAAAAAACAAGAATTTAAAAAAACGTAAGAAATTTCAAAATTCTTATTTTATTTCTAAAATTTTCGATTTTCAAAATATTTTATTTAAAAAAATCCGTTAAAATAACGAATCAATTCATGAAAATCCCAAAAGAAAACAAGTAATTTTCATCAAAATCTATTCAATCTAGTAACAGAAAAGCAAATCATGTAGCACATCAAAAATATTTACATTCAAAAAAAATAAATTTACTCCCCAAACGATTTCTCTCTTTCAGCATTCAAATACAAGCACAAATAATAACTCAATTTTTGTGTAAATAAATAGAATTTTGATGGATAAAAGATGTAAATGATTTTCTATGCTTGAGGCCTGATAGGCATGAAGTAGGATCCTAAATTGCTTTCAATCATTTCAAAAAGAATCAATAAATCGCAAAAAATGTGAAGTTTATTTATAGCATCAAAGCTTGGAATAACATCAATAACTTTACTGAATGCTGCTGCCTAAAGATGTTAGCAATCGGAAATTATTTCCCTTCTTCATGTTAATTATGTAATATATGTGACGTAAGCAGAAGCAAATTAAATTTTAATGAACATATCTCTTTACATGTTGTGCTATAGAGCAATTAACATATTTCTATAACTATCATCATCACATAAGTTTATACTCGAAAGAAAATGAATACGATGAAAAGTTTGCGAGTTTGTTATAAGATAATTAAGCAGACTCAAAAACTTTTACATGATTTTCATCAATTTACTTGCTTGCACATTTCTTTCAATTTAAATTAATGAAATTTTTTCTGCTTATAAAACTTTCTCTTTTTATCTGATGATCTTTATGAAAAGTAGGAAAGTTTTAAATGAGAAATTATTTGCTAAGATAAATAATTTTAAAATTTAAAAATACGGTATTTCATTAACTTTAGTGTTATTATAATTTATTTTTAGAAAATATTCAAAAGAAAAATCACTTGGGCGTCGGACGACATTTTTTTGCAACAAATAGGCAGCTAAAACCACATGTAATATGAGACAAAGAAAATGCCTCATTTATTCTCATTCCGCCTAATAATAGTTTGATAAAGATTTGAATTCTAAGCATTTTGATATAAAAATTAATGCATTTGATTGAGTAATTAATTACCTCAATAAATTAACTTTTTTAAATTTTTATCTAAATAAAGCGAGCAATAAAAGTCAATTTTTGTTGTCACATTGATTTTTAGCTTCCTTGAAAATATTCAATAAAAATTCATTATAAATCGATTTATGTTTCATAAATTTTCTTTCCATATTAAACTTTAATTTATGGTAAAACAAAAATTTCAATTTAATGGAAAATGATGATTTATAGAAAATGTAATAAGTTTGAGTTTACATAATTGAACTGCATAAACTAATTTATTTTAAAATATTGCTGAATAATCAAATTGATTTATCTTCAATTTCTTAAGTTAATATTTGAATAGTTTCGAAAGTAAATTGCAAATATTCAGCAAAAATTTCATTTTATAAAATAAACTAAATAAATGTGACTTGGTTTAATCAGACAATTTCCATAATAATTATAATTAGTATTTCTCTTCCACTCATATTATATATAAAAACTTTTTTACGATTACTCTCGCAATTCTCAAATGACGAAGAAATCTTACTCGTTTATCATCATTGAAGTAAACAAGAAACTTTTTCATTTACCTTTTCAATAATTATTATTTATTATGTGTATGTTTATGTGTGTGCACTTAATTACGAAATAAATTTCATATCTCGAATTTCTCAATCAGCTCCAATCAACGTTTGCAAAAAATCTTAATTAACTTTTTGCTGTAACAAACTTTTTAATGGAATCGAAAAAATTTTACCTCGTTTATTTTTTTGTTAAATCTGTCATCGTTCAACTGTAATATTAACAACATATGTCATAGTGTGATAAAGACAATAATTTTTATCATCTTTTTATACATACATAAATGAACGTATGCAGAGATAGAGAAAAATGTCACATGGAAGTGTGAAAACTTAAGCTCCGTAGCCACACATTCAAACACACACGTGTGACAATCAAAAATGTTGGCTGGCGTGAAAAACTTTTACGTCATCATCATTTTGTATTCTTTATTCAATACTTTTATGAAGAGTAGAATCTTAAATTTAACGGTTTTTTAATTTTTAATTTATTTAAAAAATGTTTTTGTTTGTTTTTTTAGAAATTAAAGCATTTAGAATTAAATATAAATTGAAAAAAAGTAAATATTATTAAAAAATTTACAAAATATTTCAAAAATATTAGACTTTAATATTTTAAAATTTTTAATATAAATTAAACTTATGAATTTTTCATAAATTTGAAATTTTCAGAAATGAAATTTATATTTAAATCCTATAATTTTTTAAAAAAAATCAATTTGTATTAAAAACATCAAAATTCTTATCTCGCATATTGTTATTATTGTATAATAATATGTAATAATGTAACGAAGCAGCGAAAGTGAGGGAAGAAAAGTTTTGTAATTCTATTTTTTGCCACTAAGACGCTTATGCTTTCATGCATGCATAAACTTACAAGCGAATGCGAAAAAGAAAGAAACTTAGTAAAAGTAAAGTTGACAGTAAATCGTGACATTGAAGATTTCGTAGATAAGAAAATGTGAAAGCATAAAATGTATTTCACTCATGAGAAGAAGCATCAACATATGCGTTTTACCTTTTCCGCACTCTCATGTGTGCCATTCAGTGCCTCTTTGTAAGTTCATGTTTGAGTTAATTACTGCTGTTTGAAAAGATTTATTATCTTTGGAATTGATATTGCACATGTGTACTGTTGTTGAAACGTTGAAACTGTAAGCGAAGGCGCGTGTAAAAGTCGCAAAATGATAATGAGATATTTTCGCTCAGGTGTTTTATGTCATGAACGTGGGTTTTTTATTCATATTCTTTCTCATATAACTCATGACATAAACGCTTCTTTTTTGATTGATTGATTAAAATTTCTTGCGTGGTAAAATTTTGTGTAAAATCATTTTTATGGTTTTTAATAAAGAATGATTTTGGGCATTTTTGATTAATTAAGCACTCGCTAAGACATTTACACGATTCAAGTGATTTATTTTGAGTTTATAAAAGATTAACGCTGATTTAAATTTTAAAAAAAACCGTTAATTTGATAATATTTAAATATTTTTAGAAGCATTTTCAATATTCGATTTTTATTCTAAACTTATTTTAGATTTTATTTTGAGTACAAAGGTAACTATCATAAATAACAATTTTGAATAAACAAAATGAAAAAAGACAAAAATCTCTTTGAATTAAAATATTCAAACTAAAATTAGAATTTTAAAGTTTTCATATTGTTTCTATTAAAATACAAATTAAACATTTCAAAGAAAGATTTGACCAAAATACAAAACAGAAAAATAATAAATTATTAATTTTCAAAGTTCCAAAAAATATGTTCACAATTTTATGATTATGTTAAATGAATAATCCAGAGATCGATTGATAAAAATTGATTGATCCACGAAGAATTTTGTCAATTTCTGATCTTGAATTTTGGTTTGTAATTTTTTTGCTGCTTTGTTTGTTGCATTTCTTAAACTTTTATGTGAACTTCATGCGTTGTTTGTGAGAAGACAAATGAGAAGATTTATTGGTTTATTTGAATTTATGATAATCATAAGAGAAAGATTGAAAGATTATCATGATAGAGGCAAGAAAAAAATTTAAATTTTTGCTTTTAAAAAATTTTTGCTTTTCATCTTTAAACAAATTCTTTTTTTTCAATTACTTTTACAGAATAAAATTTAATGCTTCTTTCACTCATAAATGTTATGTAAATTTATTTTGCTCTCTTTCACGTGTGAATAATAATAGACAAAATGAGTAAGGATGGAACCAAACATTCACAAGTGTGTACTTCAAAAAAGGTAAAAATGAAAAAAAATTTTCCCTCTCGAGGAAAAAAACAGTTTTGATTGCTTGTCAAAAATTGCTTTAATATAAAAAATCACTTGTATGTTGCTGTTGCTATCAAATTCAAATTACCTTATTTACATTCTTTCATTGTTGCAAGCATTCTATTTCATTGGTATACAAAAGGGATTTTTTTTGACACCCACATATACTCCTACATGAATGTTTGGATCTTTTTAAACTAGATATAAAATTTTCGTATTTTGAAAATAACGGTTTATTATAATTTGAAAATTTTAAACGTTTTTTTTTTAAAAAAAAAAGTTTATTTTTAAATTAAAAAAACCGTTAGATTCAAAAGTTCAATGTTTTTAAGAAACATTATTTTGTCACACTCTTGTGTTCATGTTTATTCATTCAGTACCATTTTTTCACATGACCTATCTTCTCTGCATATGAGAAAAAAGAGGAAAATTTTGGCATATATAAAAAGTTTGAAAAAAAAAACTTTTTTTTCCTATCAATGCGAAAGCATTCATCTGGTGTGTATGCATGTGTGATGGAGGTCGAGTGAAGGAAGGAAGAAGGAAGAAAAAAAGTTTTTTTTTCCAATTTTTTTCCTCTTTCACTCACTAAACACCGACCTTTACAGATGATGTTACCAAATGTGCGGATGAATAAAATATCGACTAAGAAAGTTTGCTCTCGGTTGCCGTGTAACAGCTACTGTCTTGATAATGATAAATTCACATTTAGATTTCCGTAATGCCGACATGTGTGTGTGTGTGTGAATATCGACAATTGTGCAAATAAAATGGTGTGTAAATTACTGTTTGAAGATTCAAGAGAGACTTCAAAGATATTGAAAAACTTTTTGAGAAATATTGAAAAAAATGTTCTCTTTTTTTAAGACTAAGAAATGTATTATTCATCGAGATTTTTTAATTTTCTAAATTTAACTGATGAAATTTAAAATTTTATAATTGCTAAAATTGCCTATACAAATACAAATTGACATACAAATTATTTTAAAATTTTATGAAATAAAGGAATTCAAATTTTAAAAAGTTCCAGTAAAACAAAAGTTTTCAAATTTTTTTCCTAAAAAAGACAAAACTTTTCAATAAAGAGTCAAATATTTCCATTACTTAAAAAACTTTTTCTGTGCTTTTTATTGATTACTTTCATTTGAATGAAGAAAATTTATTTTCACTGTTTTCTTTTTATCTTTTTTCCATTCTATAGAACGCAATGTATGGGAAAATTATCAGCTTTTAATAATATGCATCCATTGAATTTTTTTCCTCATTCATCTTTTGCAATTTATAGAAAATTACAGTTTCTACTTATTGAAATGATTGCATCTTTTTGCAGTCTCATTAATAGAAAAATTTCCCTTTTTTGCTCTACACTCTTGTCACAAACATTCATTTTCAATTTGTATGCATTTCAATAGTAGAAGAAATATAGTTTTAAAGAGATTGTTTGCTTTATAAGAGAAAAATTAAAGTCAATTTTTATAGCAATTTAAATAAAATGAATGAAAAGAAAAAGAAATTGAACAACAAATTTACAAACATTTTGGTAATAAAAAGCATTAAGAACAAAATATTCAAATATTTCAAACCGTTAAATTTGAATTCTTTAAAAATTATTAAATTTAAATTTCTGTAATCTATAATTATTTTCCTGAAATTTAAATAAAAAGTAAAAGTCAATAATCATAAGATGAATGCACGTGATTCAACACGTGACTGCAAAACTTTACCTTTTTTCAATCAATGAAGCCATTAATGATCGCAAACGTGCCTGTACAAAATCATAAAAAGAAAATTTTCTCTCACAACTTTTACTTATAAGCAAAAAAACTTTACCTTTAGCTTGTTAGATCATTGAAGACTATGGTAGAGCAAAAGAAAAAAAAATTATACATAAAATTTCACTCTTTATTTAATTCATTCTATCAAAGTAAAAGAAAAATTCTTTTCTACTTACATAGATACTTAAGCTTAAAAAGAGATAGAAAAATATGTAAAGGGAAATAAATCTAGTTATTTTATTATTCAAATTTTCTAGTTTTTTATGTTAGGAGGAAAATTTTTATGATACCTTGCAAGTGAAAAAATTAAGTATTTTTCGCTCAATCTCGCTCATTTGAATTTTTTTCTACAATAATTCTATAAAACTTTAAAATTATTTAATTTAAAGTAAATTTCTAAAAATCAAACATTCAAAAAAAATTAAAATTTAATCTTTTAAAAACTGTTAAATTTTACTTTTCAAAAAAAAATTAGTTTCAGATTTGAAAATAAACAAAGGCTTACAATTCCAACAAAATCAAAACAATTAAACTGAAATTTTCACTTGAATTTATTCACATCAGTTGCAGTATAATATAGCAAAAAAATAGCCTCGAGCTGATAAAACCAAAAGCAAATTTTTTAGTGTATTTTTGCAATTAAATTCAGCTCAATTGAGCAGTACAAGTGAAAAACTAATAAAAAACCTGAACAGAATTTTTTTTCTCCTGTTCATTTTTACATTTCGTCTTGGAATGAAAATAAATAAAAATTTTCTGTAAATAACAAAGAGATAAAAAAATTCATAGAATTTGAATACATCAGAAAATTGATAAATTTTCCATGAGTCTGTACGAATGAATTGAAAAGAAAAGCCCTTGTGCTTTGTGCTATAAAACAAGGCAATGAAAAGAGAAAAAAAAATTTTATATCAATATCTTGTTCATGATCTTGCATAATTTAACATCAATAAATATTTAGCTGTTATTGAAAAATATTTATGTGTACAAACGAGTTCATTCTTTCTTGTGAAATTTTTTAAAGAGATAAATTTAACACTTTTCAAATTTTAAATAAAATTATTTTCATAAATTTTAATTCAATGTTCATATTTCAAAAATTCAAAAAATTACAAAAATGTTCATACCTAACGGATTTTAAAAATTTAAATTCTTGCTTATATCATATGTAAAATTATTTCAAAATCAAATTAATATCGTGATTTTAACGTTTTTAGAGTAATTATTTCATGAAATTTTATAATGGATAAAATGATGTTTTAAATTACAAATAATTTAGGTCATTTCCTTTAATTTATATTTAAAATTCTCTAAAACTCATTTTTGTCATTCTTTTCAGTTTGTTTAAAATGAAAGTTTTGATAAAATTTTATTTCTTTTGCTTATATTTCATGTTTTTATTTGCTTGTGTATGTCATTTTATGCATTTTTAAAACTCTGAATTTTTTTACAATAATTTTTATTTCTTTTAGAAAGAAGTGAAAATTCAAATAAATTATGGAAGAAATTGTTTAGAAAAGAATAGTTCAATAATTTCATTGAACGATGGATTTCAAATGGTCATGCTAAATAATTGCACGCTAATGTCTTCGTCTTGTTACACAATGATGCCATTTAATACAGCATTGGTAAAAATTTTCACTTCTTCAAAAAAACTTGAATTTTAAACTTTAATTTTAAATTTTGTGAACTTTCAGCTCGAAATAACATTTATCAAAGAAAAATCTCGATTATTTCAGGAGAAAATTGATTTATGTCAAAAGTCAAAACGTAAAGAAATGATACAAATAATTCTAAATGGTATGGGTTTAACTTTTGAATGTCCAAATAAAAAAATTTTTGTAAGTATTTTTCTAAAGTGTAAAAAAGTTGTAAATTTTTTGCCAATATTGAAATCTTCTTTTCAAATACTTTTTATGAATTGAAATTAAATGAATTTTTTATTCTTTTATTATTTTCCTTTTTAATTCTTTAAATAATTTCCAAATATTTTCAGACTTATTGTGAGAAACTTCGTAAAATTATTGATTTCAATGCAGTTCAAAGGGGAATGATGAAAACACTTTATGGAAATCGTTATGAAACCATTAAAATTCGAACATCAATCACCCATGATACCGGAAAATCTTGTGTTGAAGTTGAAATTAAACTTGGATTGAAATAATAAAATTATTGAAAAATCTTGTAGACAAATTTACAAAAATGGCCACTTGAAACGCTCAGAAAATTTTCTCGCATTTGATTTCACAACTGATAAATTAAATTCTTGAGAATCATAGTAAAATAAAGTAAGAAAAATTAAATTTTTACTAAGATTTGATACAATTAAAAATAAAATTGAATTTTCAATAAATCAAGTTTTTCTTTCCCAATTGTCATTAATTTTCATTCATTTTCACTTAAAAAATCTTTTTTATTTGATTATTTATGAGCAGAATATAAAAGTGATAAAAATTTGCCTAAAATATGAAAACAATAAAAAATTCAAGAGCAAGAAAGAGCAAAGAAAAAAATCATTAATTTTCTGAAAGAGGGTTGAGAGAAGAAAGAAGGTACATTCATTTTACTTTATTTTATATTATGGCAAGTAGCAGCAGCAAATGCAGAAATTGAGTAAGGGAAAATTGAAAGACTTAAGCTCAGTAATGCTCTTTCCTTCCATTCTTTTTCATCTAATAACATCGACAACGATTTGCAGGACAATCTCCGCTATTACTGAGACAATGATACAGACAATAGACATCTGCTCCTGCTTTGCCCGCAATCTCACCAATTGCCTCGCATGTTCGACTGTTGTAGAAAGAAAGAAGAGAAGGTTTTTTTGATGTATTTGACAGATTTAAGAATGATGAAGGAAAACATAATGTACTTACGGACAGTGGCAGACACTTGATGGACAGTTTGGAGGATATCTCAAGCAATTTACTGTACACCATTCACGCATTCCTGGAAGACTTCTGTAGAGTTTACTTGGCACGCAAACTTGATCACTAAAAAATAAATTTAAAAGTTTTCATTTTCTATAAACTTTTATAACTTTTTCACATAAGGAATTTTCAAAAACGGTTTCTTTAATTTGGTAATTTACAGTAGGGTAATAGAACCTATTTTTTGACCTATTTTAAATTTGTTGAAAAATGTATCTAAATCAACCAAAACCATCATATTTCTTATATAAATCAATTACAAATCACATTTAAATACTATTTATTACTTCACTCATGTTAAAAAAGCAATACTTTTCAAGAAATATTAATTTTCCAAAATTTTCAATAAATATGAAAATTTTTGTAAGATTTTTATCACTTTATTTTCATTTATTGTTCAAATTTCACAAACGTTTTATCTTTTAAATATTTGTAAAAAGGCTTAAACTATAATATAAACCCATAAATAAAAGAGAAAAAACACTTTAAACTAATGAAATTAAATTACAAATCGGGAACCTATTGTTTGACCTATTTTTGTTCCTAATTTTTGACCTATTTGTTTACAAAAATTTTGTCGACAAAATGTAAATCGCGCTCAGTTAAAAAGCGTAAAACGTGCTCAAAACAGTTCAAAAAATTAAAAATATAATTTTCTGCTTTCTAAATTATTTTAAGAATCGGAAATCACGAATAAATTGAATTAATAATAATAAAAGAAAGAAATGTTTTGTTCTTGAAGTGTTTAAAGAGATTTTGTAAGGAAATTAAAATGTAAACAACTAGGTCAAAAAATAGGAACCAAAATAGGTCAAAAAATATGTTCCGTAGGTCAAAAATTAGGTTCCGTATTCAAAGTGAAATTGTGATTAAACTACCCATCGTCGGCCTACAAGTGGTGTTTTGATGAAAAGTGCTTCGCTTTTTACATTTAGAACTTTAACCAGAACAGAAATTGAGTGAACAGTTTGTGAAATATTATTGGTTAAAGTTGAAAATATGAAAATAGGTCAAAAAATAGGTTCCTTTACCCTGATTAAGAGTTTTAGATACAATTTTAAAACTTTTAAAAATAACAGTCCATTCCAATTCAAATTTTCCTTTTCAAAAAATTTCAATTTGTGTTTAAAATTAAATTTTCTCAATTTTTCAAGATTAATACTTATCATAATCGTCCTAACTTTCAAATTCAAAGAAAAAAATTTCTCGACTAAAATTAAATTGCCAATTTCATTTCTTAAATTGCTTCTGTATATTAATAGATATCAAATTTTATTTTCTTTTAATCTCACATTAAACATACAATTTCCATGTTGAATATCAATTTGCAATAAAAAAGAATAAATTCGTATTTTTATTGACTGCAAAATACAATTCAGAACAGTAATCCGTTAAAAGATTCACTTTACATCTCAAAACCATTCATCTGCAACCCCTTCAAAAAGTTGCAGCAGTATGTAAGAAGCTTTAAAAGTAATAAAAGTGGAAAGCATGAAGCAATAAGGCAGAGAATGAATAAAAAGAAAAAAAAACTTTAGCGATACAATAAAAATATAATCTGCATTTTCATCCCTTCCATCAATTTGTAACAACTTTACTTTTATAATGGCATACCATATCCTTTTTTTTTCTTTCTCTCTTTTTTCAACCCACCTACACTCGTGTGCTTATTGAGAGATGAGTAAAAGTTTTCATAAAAGAGCACATTTCTTGCTACTGTTATTGTCGAGTATGCGTACCGCACCGTCGTTATTGTATTATTAAAAATATGGGATGGACATTAATTTGAACTTACAAAAAAATAATTTTCTTTTTTAACAGTCAATAAATATTCAAAAAGTCTTATTTGAAAACCGTTAATTTTTTTGAAAAAAACAGAGATTTTTTTAACACTTTTTTAAAACGAAAATTTTAAAAATGTAAAAAAATAAATTTTTGTTATTTTTCAAATTAATTTCGTTAATTCGTCAATTCCCCTTTTTAAGTCTATAATAACAACACAAAAAATGTTCAGAATTATAATTTTCTCTCTACCCACTCAACATCAATGCTATTTTCATAAAAAAGGATTTCATAGCAGCAATGGAAGGAGGAGAGTATAAGCATGGCAGATCAGATTAATAAGTAACGAGATTTAATATGCATTTAATACAAGACGAGAAGTTGAAGTGAAATTTTCTTAAGTGCTTTCTTTGCGGTTGACAACGACATGCGGTAGCAAACGGTTGAGGTTGTTTTAGGAAAATTAAAAAGCTTTCCATTTAACTTTTTTTCTTCTTTCCCTTATCAAACCGCATTCTCACGAGATATTCACTTACTCTTTTTTTGGCTTAAGGTTCTTTTTTTTATTATTGTTGTTACCAAAAAACGAGGCAGAAAAAATGTGAGGTATTTAACAATGTGAGATAATGTACATGTGTGAAGGTGATAATGGCAAAGAAGAAGATTGATTTGTGTTTGAGAGTTGAAAATTTGCCTAAATTAAGAAGATTATGGATAGAAGACAGAGTAAAAAGGTTCATTTATGTATTTTGGTTCAAATGTTTTAAGAAAAGTAAATAAATAAAATTATTTTAGTTTAATACTTAAAAAAATATTTTAAAACAAACAGAAAATAAAATACTAAATTTCTATTCCTAATTAAAGCTCAAAATCAAAATTTGAAAAAGAAAAAAATTTCTTGAAAAAAAAACTTGACAGATCTTGAAAAAATTAAATGTTTAAAAATATTTTTCTTTATTCACGATCAATTTCCTAAACCACCAGAGCATCAAACCATCAATATTTGAAAAAGACATATATACACACACAAAGAAGACATAAATGTATAAAAATAGCACTTAAATGGATTTCTCAGATCAATCTCACTCAAGCGGCCATAAATCAATATTGACCAGACAATTTTTGTGATTGCCAAAAAACATCTTTAAGGCACGTGTAAAGAAGTTCGTTGACTTAAATCAGTGTAGACTAATGTAAGAATTTTATAACAAAAATTTAATTTCCCTAACGAATCTAAGCTAGGTAAATAAATCACAGAGTTTATTACCGAAAAATTTACATTTCACCCCTGCTAAAAATTTCATGTAAGAAAATTTTATTTTACAAAGTAATAAAGAAGTTTCTTCAATTTTTGCTCCTGTTTTGTGATTTCATGCTCTACAAGCAGCATATGTGTGTATTCAAATAAGTAAAGAATGATGGAAGGAAAATTTGATGATATGATGTGGTGAATTACTTTACAAAATTAATTTTTTCACTGAGATTTTTTTCTGTGCTTTTTGTTGTGTGTATGTGAAATTTTTTGAATAATCTCAAGAGGAAAAAAGTTCATGGCATATGGCAATAAAATTAATGAGATTAAGATTTTTTATTTGAAATTAAATTGATGGAAAATTTTCAGTGACGTTTAATTTTTAAAGAAATTTTTTATTTTAATGGATTTTTAGATTTTGAATCGAAAATGTAGCTATTAAGGAATTTTTTAGTTTAAAGTTTAAAAGATTTGACAAACATTCCAATATTTTACTATTAAATAAATTTTAGAAACCGATAAATTTCAAAAATACGTTAAAAATTAATCTCATGATATACAAGTTTTAAAATCTGTCTTACCGTACAATCAATGGGAAAATATTATGCTCAGGATCAGCACGATAATCTCTGTAATACAACAAAAATGGATTTTTCTTCTCTGTTATAAACAATGGTGGACGTCCTGAGCCAGTTGCCGTATAAATTCCTACGTCAGCACAATTTCTAAAAGTCTCAGCTGGTCCACATCCAACAGCTTCTGTTCCATTAGCGCATTTGCCCCACATATTTCCTGTGTAGTATGTCCATTGAATTACGCATTGTGTGCATGTCACGCCTGGCGGTAGTCTAACTTTATAACTAAACATTTCTTGTTTCTTTGACTCTAATGGAATGCTAAAGTCAACTCTGCCAGTTTTTGTGACAAGCAATGGATAACGATCAAAGCATTCTTGTGTTGCTTCTTGAAAACGATTATTGTTTGGACATAAATACATTTCAAAACGACCCAAGTGATTTGCTGTTAGCTCAATTTCAACATCAATTTCCTGCAAAACGGAATTTATTTTAAAAAAAGTTTTTAACGATTGTAAAAATTTATCACCTGTCCTGCAGCATAACGCCTAGAAATAATACCCTTGCCATAGTCTCCACCAGCCTCATGAGGTCTAGGCGAATCTAGATGATATGCATCACCACAGACACCACATTTGCCGGAATTTTGTTCCCATTGCACTATGTGTTTGTTTTTGTCACATACGATAATGCGGTTTATGGTAGAATGAAAATTTAATAAAAAAGAGAGAGAGAAAACCAATTTATTCCCAAAAATTACACTCTGCTAGACTAACTTATTTTTATTAAAAATTTACGAAAACAGACACGAATTTTTTCAACACATTCATGAATGAATGAAAAAGTAAAAAGGGTTGAAAATAAATTTTAGAAATAAAGAAACTTTATAATTTAAAGTTTTTTATCTTGAAATTTGACCTTGTTCATAAATTTTCTAAACTTGATCTTGAAATTTTTAAAATTCCATTTTTCGTTGTTTTAAAAAATTCAAAATTAAGAGAAAAATCACTTTGGCAATTAACATTGCCCTTCACTGCACCTTTGTTTAAATTTATTATTTTTGTTTACATATAAATTGTAAACAGTGACATAAAAATGTAAACAAAACATTTATAAAATTTTGTGTTGATTGCTTGATCAAATGCATTAATATATTAAATCAAAATGCTAAGAATTCAATTCTTTATCAAACTATAATTAGGTAAAATGAGAATAAAAGAAAAAAAAATGTCACGCAGCATTTTTTGCTTCATGTGACATAAATTTATATTATAAAATTTAAAAAATAATTTACCAGCCCATCCTCCGCAGAAAAGTTCTATAAAATGATGATGAGAAAAGAAAAAAAAGTTTAGCAAAAATTTAAAATTGAAACTCGAGTGCCGCAATAGCAATAATACCGTTGTCGTTATAGTTAACAGGATTGGGAAATCCAAAACGCCACATAGCATTTCGTGCGGGTGGTTCCATTAATCGTCCGTGACCTCTTGCATGCTGAATTAGCATTACGAAAAGCGCAAACAACAGAATCATCTTTCGCATTGTATTCATAGTACTGGAAAGTGTCAAGATAAAAAAAAGTTTTTAATAAAAAAGAAGTGATGATAAAATTTTTTAATTTTTTTTCTTTATAAAACGGCAAAGTTTGCATGAATTGAGTAATGTCAATGGTTTTCCTGAGTTTTATTAACGCTATACTCAACGCAATGTTCAATGTCTGTTGACTAAATATTGACATATGAGTTGCTCATTATACACTGTTACAGATACATTTAGAGTGATGCTGATGCAATGCACATGAATATTTGCACACAATTGAAAAGTAAGGACGTGTGCAGAGTGATAAAAATCTTCCATAACCATTTCAACCTAGTTCATTTATTTTATTACTCTTTTTCACATAGCAATACAAACTCAGTTCAGTTTCAGTTTCTATGTGACTGCTGTTATAAATATCATCATCATGATCTGTATGTCTGTATGTATGAGTAGATTTTATATTATTATCAGATTCTACTGTAAACTACTTCAATATATAGTGAAATTATTAAGGATGGATAATTACATCGTGAGAAATCTGATATTAAATTGTGTTTATTTGTTGCCTCCAGGGCAATAAGGAAGAGAGTTTAATTTGTAAAATGAGAAATGAAGAAAATAAATAATCAACAAGAGATTTATTTTAAAATAGAAGAAAGTTCTTTTAAATAAAATTAAAAGTTGAACAAACCCGTTTAATAAATTGTTTTTTTTTTTATTAATTTTGTTCAAAATTGTTTTAAAATCATTAAATTTCACGAATTAAAAGATTTGGAAAATTACTAAAAATGTCTAAGTTTCAAAAATTCACTATACAAAATTCAAAACTTGAATTTTCCTTAAAACAAATTAATCTTGCCTTAAAAAGAAGCAATTCAAATTATAGAAAATTTAAAACTACAAATTCATTATTAAAAGCACAACAAAAATTTTGAAAAAACTGCTGAAAATCTTTTGTAAATTTTTAAAAATTCAATCAACTTTAAATTAGAAAGATAAAACTTTTTAAAACTAAAAAAATTTCAACAATCATTTCATGATTTAAATTTACCAAAAAAGAATCATAGGTAAAAAATTATTTTGAATTTAAAAACCACCCAAAGGCACATTATTGTATTTGGATGTCTAAGCAACGGTAAAAAATACGAAAAAAATCTTTATACATCATCGTCCTGTCTCTTCTTAGAATTTCAATTTTCTTCATTTATCTCATCAGAGATAGGAAAACAACTTTAAAATTTTCCTCATTAATCTACTCGTGTATGCAAATTAAATTTTTGTGTTTTCATGAGAGATTATAGAGAAAAAAGGAGAAATTTCCTCTTTCGTTGCTTGTAATCCATTTTTGGGGTTTTGAACGAATGAAATTTAATTTACTTATGTTCGTAAATCATCATTAATGAGAGTGAATCGAGCTAAAACTATAGGCATTTTTTATTATCTCTTCTTGTTTCACAAATAAGAGATAAAAAAAAAGTCTTATCAATTTTTCCCTGTGGCGTCTGCTTGCTTCATCTTGACGTTTATCAAATTAGGGAAATTTCTCATTCGAAACAACCCAATTTGTTACCATCTCACAAATGCTTTTTCATCCCTCAACCTACACACACACATTTGTCTAAAATTAGAAACTTTTCATGAAAATTTATCTTTAAAATCTTTGCTTATTTATTAGATGGATTTAATGGAAAAGTTTCTAATGCATAAAAACTTTTCAAATTGCACTTTATTTTCTCATTAAAATTAAACTTGCATGAAATCTGATTCCCTAAGTAAGTTAATTGAAGAGCGAGAATGAAGCTAAATCTTTCTTTTTGGCTTTCTCATTTAAAATAATTGCGGAAGTTCTTCAAATTTCATCATCATCGTCGTTGTTGTCATTTTCAGGAGCTAAATATAACAGAGATAAAGAGATTTTTTTATGTGATATAAGAAATAATAGAAATATTTCATATTTATTTAAATTTTGTGTTTTAAATTTTAAAATATACTCTAAAATTGTAATTATCAGTAACGACTGAAATTTAATATTTTTGAATCTAAAAGATACGTTAAAATAAAATGTAAAGTTTTTCAATGTTTGTTCTTCAGTGATTTTATGCTTGAATTTTCTATAATTTCTTTAATGGACGATATTTTTTTACTAATTGTTGAAAGCGTCGAGCAGCGAGGGACGAGCGATAATGTTACAACTATTATGATGAACGCTTGAGGGAAGAATTGAGGAAATGTTGATTTTTTCCACTTAACAATGTTGATTATTCTCTACAATATTTTCTTTGCTTTACAAAATGCTGCTTAATTATGATAAAACGTTTTTAATTAATTCGTGTTGAATGCTTTAATTGAAGTATTTGAATTTTCTTTTTGCTTATAAAAACATAATAGAAGTGCAAGTAATGTCTTGAAATAAGATGAATGATGATGAATTATTAGTATGATTTATGTAGGGCAACTTTAATGTTTTGTTTTTTTTTTCTACGAAATTATAAAGATATAAAGAACAAATTAAAAAATATTAATTCAAACGTATTATCAAAATTTAATTTTAAATATTAAAAAATCGTTTATATTTCGAAAATTTCAATTAAAATTAAATATTTAAATTAAACAACAAATATTTTAACATTTATTTGACAAAAATTTAAAAAGTTCTGATAAAATAAAAAAAATTAATTTCAAAAAACAGTTAAAAATAGAAATTCCTAACATAACAAAAGAAGTCACTTACTCAAATAAAATCAGATAAAAATTTCTATTTCAAAGTAACACTTTCATTGCCTACACAAGAAAGAATGCAACAAAAGGTAAAAAACAAAATCAAATCATATCCCTTTTTCAATCAGTTCATATTCTCAATATAAAAAAAGAAACGAACTAAATTCAATTGTCCCTTTTACTCATATCTTTTTACTTCTTATTTTCTTTATGTAGTTAGAGTGCAGAAAAAACTACTTAAATTTAACTTTCTCGTTTATTGCAATTTAAAGAACTTTTCATTCATATCTTGTTATCTCAAAGAGGGTAAGAAATGAAAACAATATGATAAAAAATTTTATATGCGTATGTCTTAGGGATCCCTTAAACGAAGGGAAATTAGGTTTGGCCTTTCTTAATTCAATATGCTGACAATTTTTTCTATATCATAACAATATAGCAGCAATATTAACAATGTATAGACCATCCTACTTAAAGCAAGAGAAAAAAATATAAGACAATGTGTAATGATCAGCACATAAAATGAAATGTTTATGGCAAATTGCTTTTTTTCTCTTTCGCATTATGATTATTTCACTTTTTTCCTCCACTAATTTCTTTTATCTTATTTTAGAAAAAAAAAACACCAGTAATATCATCATCATCATCAGTTGCTTCAATTTTATATTCTTGATGATGTTGTTGTTCAAATTAAAGAGCTTGCTAATGAGAAAAAGCATTTTCAAATTATGCACATGCTAGGATAAAAGAGAACTTGAACCTTTAACATACAGAAAAAGCTGCTTTATTGCGGATAAAAATTTTTTTCTAGATAAATATACTTTAAATAAAAGGAAGTTACCAAAATGTTTAAAATTTTAGAAAGCTGAATTTTTTAAAACCATTAAATATTAAATTTATATTTTCAAACTTTAAAAACCCGTTAAAATTGTATTTTTTTTAAATATTTGTTAAGTAAAAAACTGAACTCCGAACTTATTACAAAAATTTCAAATAGAAATTTTCAATTTCAAAAAGTTGTTAAAATTGAAAATTTAAAATACTTTTTGAAAATATTTTATCTACCTTAAAATTTTTCAATCTTCCACTGTGTCTACTCACGTTGGGACTTACATTGATATTTACATTAAATTAATCCGCTTGGCTTTTCTGTGTGTGTTTTCTACTCATTTTGAGTTCTATGCTTTTCTCTTTTTCTCACACGCTGGCATTAATTCCTTTCGAAGTGGATATAATCAAAGGCAGAAAAACAATTTATCCCAACGGTCGCCATGTGGAAATTGTGTGAATTCTATGCATCATAAATTTCATGCACAGCAGCAACAGCCACAGACGGGAAATTTGGTTGTGTGTGCGCTCAATTTCAAGCAGAAATGCGCACAAAATTGCTAAATTTATCCCACTCATTCGAGGTGTACACAATTTTTCATCATTGCTACATTCTCACTTCCGTTTTTTCTTTTTTTGCATTTCCACGGGGCAAATATACACTGAATAATGTACATGGCAAAAGCATGAAGCATAGTGAATGAGAAAAAGAAAAATATCACTTAAGTGAGATTACATTTTTGAAAGCATTTTTGGAAGCAAACAATATTCAAGTGTGCAGCATTTTAGAATGAGTATGTACAGAATTATAAAAGTATTTTTGCGTGTGGACTCTTATCATGTTTATGTAACTGAAAGGGTTATAATTTATTGATCATTGACAATGATGATGAAATGCAGATTAAGAGAAAAAACAAAAAAAATATTTTTTTTATTTGTGCCTAAAAGCAAAATTCATTTTTTGCTTGGTTGTTAGAAAAACTTTTCATCAATATTTTTTATAATGTTTTTGGTAAAATTGTGAAATGATCAGGTTTGAATAAATAATTGAAATTTTCGATGATATAACAAATTTTAATTTTTAACGGTTTTTAAATTTCTAAATAAAATTTATGTAAAATACGTTTTTTTCTAAATTTTGAAATATCAGTTAAATTTTTGAAAAACATATTTCAAAATTCAAATTATTTCAAATTCAAAAAAAAAAATTAATTTAGTTCTAATTTTTTTAAGTTCAAAATTTAAAAGTCGTTATTTTTTAAAAATTAAAATTCAATAATTCGTTAATTTAGAAAATTTTCATCTTCTTTTTCAAATTCAATTTTCCAAAGCATAAAGCAACAAAAATTCATCACTTATAAAATCACATACACAAGATTTAAAAGAAACTATTTTTCTACCTTTCACAAGCATCAACATTTCCTAACACATGATGCCTTTTCTTTTCTTTTACCTTTCCAGAAGTATAGAGCAAAAGGAAGTAAAAAATGAGAAGTTATCAAAAATGTTAAGCCAAAGAAAAATTGCCATCTCAAGTTTACGAAATGGAAGAGGAAAATAAAATTTGATTTTATCGTCAAGATAACGCGTGCCATTTTTCCTTGTTCTATCTTTAAGGGTAAGAATTCTGATGATACCGATAACAAAATGATCTGTTATCATAAATAAATTGTTGCTCATAAAATGTTCCTAAAGGCAAAAATAATACATTTTGTTGTTGCTTTGGTTTTGATTCAATATTGCAATTATTGTTCGCCAATTAGTCTCTTATAGAGCGAACTGAGTTAAGAGAAAAAAGTAAATTATGCATGGCTTGGTAGTAGTCATTAGCAACAAAATATTAATAACAAGCTACATATGCTTTATTGATTTTGTATGTTTTATATTCATTGGTCTCATGATGGTAATAATTATCAATAATGACGCATAAAAACCTCTCATTTAATTAATGTGTTCTGGCCACAATTTTTTTCCTCTCTCTCTTTCTCGTTCTTCTTCCTTCTCATCTCAGTCATTGTAAAATTAATGATAACGAGAATATTTTTTTGTGGAAAATATTTGGCGAATTACAAGCATCAATAATTTGAATGAAAAAAATTAATTAAAGAAATGCGAAAAGGCTTCGATAATTAAAATTATTTGTTTGAATTCATTCAAATGAAAGCTAAAGCTTAACTGCGTAGTAATTTGAAATGAATGATTTTTATGGCTGCTTTTGGTGCTTGTAATTATTTTCTTTTTTTCAATAAAATAATGTTTAGAGCGTAAAATTAATGTTTTTTGTATGAATCTAAATTTGATTATTTTTAGAAAAGAAATAAAATTATTTATTTGGAAAATGTTTATTATTTAAGTTGAAAATTCACAATAGAAAATGTGAAACATGTAATTTGAACTTTGTCAAAAGATTTAACAGTAAGGATTCAACAAAAGATTTTCAAATTTTTGTAAAAAAAAATTATATAATGAAAAGCAAAAAGAAATTAAAATTTATATTACATATTGAATTGTTTTGAATAAAATTTTAACTAAATTATTTTTTCCAAGAAATAACTTTTAACTTCAACTTTGAGCGATGATAATAATGGCTGTCCACAGTATATTTAAATTTAAATTGGCCTAATTTTTCATACAGCTGTTTATTGTTAATTTTTAACTTGCTATCACTGACTTCATTTCAATTCAAGTCTTAAATGCTAAATTTCTTAAGAAATATATTTATTTACACAAAAATCTATTTTTAATTGACTATCTAGTTTTATCTAGTTTAAAATATTTTCAATTTATCAATCAAAGTAATTAAAATTAAATCTTCATTTCAAATGTTTCTCTAAAAATCACAATTAATTCGTTAATTATTCCATTTCTATCTCTTTGAATTGAATTGAACCTTTTCTGAGCCCACTCATGTATATCTCAATTTCCAATTATCAACTGTCATTTTCACATGAATTGATAAACCCCATTTCAACAAATTCACAATTCATATACATACACAGAGCTTCATTGAAATTTAATGAGTTTTTCCCTTTTTTCTCCACAATGTATAATCAATGACAACATGTCGATTACAGAACGAAGGCGACATCAAAATCATCCTAATATCTACGCACAGGTGAAAGCTCATCATTTTCTTTTTTCTTCACAGTGAAGTAAAAATTCCAATCACACATCTTAGATTAAAAAAGAAAATAAAGGAAAATTTTCATTTCCATGCCGATGACAAATGAAAAAAAGAAGGTAGAAAGAAAAGAATGTGAAAAGTAAAAAAGAACATAAATTTCAATCAGAATCGTAATGATATTTTTGCACGTATTTTTATAAATTAAATTTTAAATTGAAATTGATTGTAGTTGCATGGAATGTGCTGCTATTCTATTGAAATTGTGACTTATCATCATGGGACCAGCATATTCAATGCATTCAGATTATATAAAGAAGGAAAGATTCTGACATAGCATGATGATCCCAAAAGTGCCATATTCTCTCTGTATTTTGTTAATTTAATTTAACCTTAAATATGTTGATGTAAATTTTTTACGGTGGCTGAGCATTTTTGCTTTTTACTCTTGAATCTAAAATTGAATTAAGCTAAATTGCGCTCACTTGCTTGGTGATTTATCATAGTCGAATGTAAATGGATTTGAATCTCACAAGCTACAATTGTATAACTTTAAACGAAAAGTTTAATACGAAGGAATGGTGATAAATTTGAAAATGATTTATAGTGTGAGTAAAAAAGCTTAAATTGTAATTTATCGTGTGGGAATCTTGCATTTTTATTTTTATATCATTGCAATAGTTTATCTATCTTTAACATTTAATAGTTTTTTGAAAATTTTAAATTTAACAAATTTTCAGAATTGAATTTTTGTAAATTTTTTGTAGTAATTCAAACTTTTTCAAGAACAAAGACGGAATTGCCTAAATATTGTTGATATTTTTGATTTACTCGAAATAATTCAATTTATTTTGTTTTATCATAACCATAAAAAATAACAGTCATTTAAAATTCAAAACTTTATTGCCACATTCTTACAAAAGAAATGAAAACTTTTTTCTTGTTTATGAATCACATGAATATAAATTTCCATTTTCACACACTTTCAACTCAGCAGCACCAACCATTATGAATTTTATTCTATATATGTATTATAACAGGCAGGAGTCAGCATGCAATGATAATTTATGTGCCGTGAATGTGTAAACTGAAATCAAATTACAGTTCCAACTCATTTCAGGAACTCTCGCTAGCACAACATCTCATTTGCCATTCATTCATTGCCAATGTTCTCATGCGGTACATATTCACATGTGTTGCTACTATAGCTGCACACGCACATACAGAAAAAAGCTTCTCATGAAATGAAGAAAAGAGAAGGAGAATTTTTACGGTTCACAGAGAAATCAATTGGCTGTCATTCTTTTCCTTTTCCTCGGCTCCACAAATTCATTTATGTATGCTCGCATTCGATGCCTTTTCCTTTTCCTCTTTTCTACTCTACATTTGTATGAACACTCGCACAGAAATTTCTCATCTGTTATAAAAGCCTACATTTGTTGTCATCATACATACAGACAGATAGACATACGTACATAAATAAAAATGAAGAGTAGGAAAATTCAAACAAAATTAAGACCCTTATTGTGTGTACTTTCTGATTTATCAGAGCAATGAAACTTTTATTTAAATTATTCAAAATTTCAAAAATAACGGTTTTTAAGATTTCAAATTTTGTTTGTTATAAGAATTTTATCTTTTGGTAAAAGCTTTAAAATTTCAAAATTATATTTATTATTTTTAATCTTTTTCATTCTTGATTCAAAATTTCTTAAAATCATAAAATAAAAATCTAAACATTTTTACCTTGAATCTTTTACTTTTCTTACCTGCTTTCTGTATATTTTTCGATTTCATTTGCCCTTCCTATTAATATTGTTTCTTTCACACTCTTGTACTTTTCCTACTTTCCTTATTTTTCTAGCATAGTCTGACTGACTGAAAAGCTATTTTAGCTGGCTCCCTTACATGAATTACAAATTAGATGACGACGAGTACTTATTACATTTTTGTTGTCATTACACGCACATACACAGACATCAACAGCACAGCAGTAGCAGTAGTCATTTACTTAGTTGTACGCTTGTTGTTGTCATAAGATGCCACCCACCCACGTGAGTATGCCATACATTCATATATATTTACACAACGTGATGAAAATTGTGAAAATTGTGTTGATAATTCAATAGAACGCTTCTTTTTTGTTTTTTTTGTTCTATACATGTTCGTAGTAAACTACGCAATTGTCAATACAAAACATCATTTTGATTTATTTCTTTGTATAAAATGAACAATGCATGTTTTTGTGCTTGTTTTGTTATTCTAGTCACATAAGAATTTTTCAAGTGACAAAGATGAATGATAAAAGAAAAGAATAAGATGAAAATTTTTATGATTTTGATAAAATTATTGGCCTAATATATGAAATTCTAAGCATTGTGAATTTGTACAATTTTCAATTCAAAATTTATGCTTATAGCTATCTTATAAAATTTAAATTATAGATTTTTGAACAATTTTACTTGATAATTAGAAATAAAATTATTTTCAAAAAATTTTTGGTACATTTTTCAACTATTATGGGCAATTTTTTGAGTGAGCGAAAATCGAAAAAAAGGCGTTTCGTAATTCTTTCTCTACTTGTTTTATTCGAAACTTCGAAAATCATTCAAATTCGTTATTTCTTACATTATTCTCCATAATTGTGTTTTTTTCTCTTGTTTTAGTTATAAATAGTATTTTGCCATGAAAAGAGTATAACATAAGAAACTAAATAAAAAAATAACTGAATTTCATGATTTTGTAAACAAAATTTTTGAACTCTACAAACGCTTTTAATTTCTGCAAATTCTAAATTTTGTTCCTGATAGACGCCTATTTCTCCTCAAATACAAGTTTAAATGCTATAAAAACTAGCATAGAAGATAAAGCATCATCTTTTTACCTACAAAAACTATTTATTTAAATAACTACAGTGATTAATAAAGCAAAATTTTGCAAAAATGTGTGAAAAAATAAAAATTTTGTTTCTGATTGATGTTTTTCGAAAATCAATTTTCAGACAAATTAAAGTCTTTAAAAGCCTAAAAGCATGCTCAATCGCTATCTGTATTACTTTTACATCTATTAAATTTATTTGAAATAAGCAAGTATTAAGAGAGAAATTTGAAAAAGTAGAGATTTTTGTAGACAAATTTATTCAGAGAATTGCCCTTATGCAGAATTGAAAAAATTTAAATTTTACAAAAATCGTTGAAAGTTTGTTTTAATAACTACATGTTGGTTAATATAAAAAAGCCTGAAGTGAATTTTTCGTTCTCCTTAAAAAGACATAAAAGACTACAAAAGAAAGAAATTTTATTGCAGTACGATACACTTTCTTCTATTTTTCTATTTATGTAAAAAAAAACTTCCACTTTACAAATTGTGTTTAAAGATGCTGTATTACTTCTAACGTCAAAGTTCAACCGTAAATATAACACTCAATTTCTCTTTTGTTTTATTCTTCTGCACTTTTCTAATGGAATTCCCTGGAAGGATTTACGGCAAGCATCAAGCAATAAAAGCCTGCCATTCATTCATCAACATCCCTTACTTGAGCTCATTTTAATGCCGAGCTTTGATTTCCTTTCACAATGTGTCTTTTCTCACTTATTTCATGAGAAGAGAATTTTTTTTTCAAGAAAGAGAAAATGAAAGACAATAAAAATTTCTTACAAGTAGCAGCAGTGAAAATCTCGTATGCCGTTAAGAGAAGGGAAAAATTTAATGACACACAGTTGGAAGTGACAGAAAAAACTTTTTTTCCCCTAAAGATATTTTTACCCACCCGCGTGTCTTGAGGCATGTTTTATGAGCGAAAAAAGCTTTATACTCCATGTGTCTTTGTCATAGAATTAAATTTTAGAGTACAATAATATGTCCATCATAATAATTTCAGAAAGGCAGTAGGAACAAAAAAATTTTTCAATCTCGACACCTTGGATGGTCGGACGATTAGAGCGCATTTTTGCCTAACAGATCAGTATGTTTGGTAACAAAATTTCACATATTTTTAGTGCTTTTTTTTGGTAACAATTCTAAGAAATTTTTCTAACATGTTTTCTCGACGTTTCATGACATTTTAAGATTTTTTGGTGAAAAAATTTTTTTTGGTCCATGTGATGGACATGCATGTGGTGGACTACCTTTGGGTCAACACTTAGCCAAAAAAACTCTTTTGATGGCTTACCTACACGTCAAGACCTTTCTAACAAGCTATTAACCACCTCTTCACCACTTGCCGTTGCCGAGTTATGACTGACCCAGCCGAACAGCCAGCCAGCCAGCCATCGTGAGCCTAATAGCGTATTTTTTTGCAAAAAATGCGCAAAAAATTATACTCTTTTCTGCCTTCAATAATAATAATTGCTGTCATTAATTAGGCTTTAAAAACAGGCAGTGATGCTGTTGGGCATGACAATTTTTTTCTTTCTCTTCGTCAAAAATAATGATGATTATGACACATAAAATTATCCATCATAAATATTACTAAAGAAAACTTTTTTATGCTTCTCTCAGCAAATTTTCTCTTCTCTTCCTTTCCTTATATGAGTGTATTTGTATGTCACAGGCTGCTAAAAGTTATAGAGTCACATCTATACCTGCCATTTACACACTCTTGTCATGATAATTTTCTTTCTTGGCCTGTGATTGACAAGTGAATTATCGAATATCTTCACATTATATTATTCAATCATCATGATATGTTATGTGTAGGTTTTCTGTTTATAAAGTCCATTCCTACACATTTTCTTTAAGCTATTAATGTAGAGAAATTATAGATTTATTTATTCCGTTATAAAAAATTTAAAAATAAAAGATGCATAAAAATTATTTTGTAAACACACAAAACTGTTGATGAAAAATTTTTTTTTATTACGTTTTTTTAATTTTTAAAAGGTAAATTTGTAGTTTGTGCTTTGCGTAATGAAAACAGAAAAAGAAAAGTGTATTTAAACGTATAAATGATTTTAATTTAAATAATAAAGTGAAATTAATTTTTTAAATTAAAATTTTGTGTCTAAGTTAATTGAAAATTAAATAATAAATGTATTAGAATTAACTTTTTGACAACTTTGAATGAATATTAAAGTGTAATGAATAAAATCAAGAATTACCTACCGTCTTCCCTCGAATAAAAGAGCCGGCTCTTTAATTCGAGGGAAGACGGTAGTGAAAAAGAAAAACAGTTTCCCAATAATCTGCTAAAATAATCTATTATTTCTTATCACAAATAACTCATTACATTGTAGGTATATAATTAAGTTATGTTATGTTGTTTATTCAATTGAAATATTTGGCTTTTCTTAATGTATTAGAATTGAATTTTCTTCGATAATTAAATAGTTTGAATAGTTGTTGATATTACGTTTGACTTATGTACATATATTCTTACCTGTAAATTGCAATTTACATCAATGTTTTGAAAAGCTAATTACAACAGCCACAAGCTTTATTCAATTACTCATTTCCTAAAATCCAGATTTTAAGATTAACAACAATTTTCATTCTATTTGGTCAGAAAGTTTTCTCTTTTGTGGTAAACCTAAAAATTCCCTCTAATATTGGCTTATTTTACGTCGTCATCGTCAATTGTATCATAGCTACGCAGAATAAGAATGAAGCTGTTTGAATTTTGATGGACTATTTACAGAATATAAACAATTGACGAGAAAGAGCTCTCTTCAAAAAACAATGTTTTGTTATGTACATCGGCTATAACCAAATGAAGAGAAAGAAGATTTAACAAAATGAACATTTCTGACAGACAAGAGAGCGAAATTCTTTAGTTGATTGTTCTGAATTTTGAGTTCTCTAGCATTTGATGATGAGTTATAAAGAAACCGAAATTGGAATATTGCTAATTGAGGTTTTCGTGAAATGTTTTTTTGCTTTTTTGTGGTACAGTGATTGAACTGAAAGCTTGAAATCATTGAACTCTTGTTATTTTTATAATTTACCAAACCTTTAAAGAATTTCCGTTCAAACTTGCATTAAAAATTCAATTTAGCTTGAAGTGCTAAAGAAATATGAAAACAATATAAGAAAAAAAGTGACGAGCTCTCTTAACTCTTAACTACAGCACAATGTGTCAAAATAAAATATAAACTTTTATGACTATAGTCTGGCAAAAAAACCCATTTCATCTTAAAAATGATTAATGAAGTCAAAAAAAATTTCTTTTTGCCTTGAAAAGTTGTGTTAGGAATTTTTTGCTATTGAAACTAAATATAGTTAGAACAACAGGAAGGAAAACTTATTCCTCACACACACTTCCTGATAAGATTTATTGTTTCTTTACGTTCCCTTTACAAACTTTGTTTCTTATAATAAAATTGATGATGAATAAATGTATATATACATTTTGGTAAAAGAAACAAAAAGCGTTTATTGATCCCTACAAGAGAATGAGTGAGGAAGAAGATTGTAAAGTGCCAAGCTGACATTTCATTTTCGTTTCTTTATTCAATATTCGCAAGGAGTTGAATTGTTAACGCTTCTGTCTATGGGCGTCTCAATTTCTTTTTTTTGTGGCAAATTACATATTTATTTCGATATGAGCTGTCAAGATAGTGTTTCTGAATGTGTGTGCTTAGGATAGGTTGTCAGACAAAAAAAACTCCGCACTTTATATCTCCATTAGGTGAACATTAATTGATTCATTTCTTTACTGACATTGATTGTTTATTTTTTTTTTGTAAAATCAAAGAGAATTATAATGTTATTTTTAAAGATTAAATTTTAGCTAGTGAATCATTTTACTTTTGTTTACAATATCTTTAAATCTGTAATTATTCTGTCATAGAAATTTGCATTAATTATTTTCAACGATTTGACCTATTTTAGTCATTAAA
Source organism: Polypedilum vanderplanki (assembly GCA_018290095.1). Classification (NCBI taxonomy): domain Eukaryota; kingdom Metazoa; phylum Arthropoda; class Insecta; order Diptera; family Chironomidae; genus Polypedilum; species Polypedilum vanderplanki. The sequence continues at coordinate 35,205,795 of CM031379.1, forward strand.
TGACAATTCTCAAAATTAATCCGAATTGAATAAACAACTGAGAAATAACATAAATAAACAAGCTGAAATAACAAGAAATAAGTTCCAAAATTTAATCTATTTGTCACGATGAGGAACTATAAAATTTTAAAGTCACATTAGATAGCTCAGAAACAAATGAATATTGCGAATAAGTGTCATTAATGTGAGCTATATCAAAAATCAAACAGAACGAATAATAAGTAGAATTAAATTAAATCGATGTGGCCAGATGTGAAAGAGAGAAAACTCAAATTTCCTCCTTTTCTATTTAATTTTTTTATTTCCAGACACATTTTTCATCATTTAAATGAAAATAGCAGAAGCTCTTCATTTTCATAATTTTTAGTACTTTTGTGCCGAATGTTCTGCATGTGAGTGAGTCGAGTAAAGGGCGTTTGAAAGCATTCATTTAATGGCTTTTAAGCGAACATAACGAAGCAAATAAATGTGTCTGCAATTCATGTTTGTTATGTTGATGATGATGAGCCAGAAATATTCCACAGAATATTAAAATTTTCACATTTTTTCTGCTCTCTTCAGAAGCATATTTACGCAATGTATGCGAGCGAGAACGAACTGAAGATTAAAAAGCTTTATGTACACACGATGTGAGCGAAAAATAATTTATGTTTATTGAGATTATATTGACGATGATGAACGATAACAGCCACTCGAGAGAAGGAGCTTTGTCTGCTTACATATACGCTTAAAACTGCGATAATGATTAATCATTCAAATTTATCGATTATTCGATTAAAATGTCATCAAGTAAAGTTCTTACTTCACGAATATAACCACTGTTACTGCTACTGCTGCTGGCTTCCATTAAACTTCATGCAATGGATAACACAAAAATCTTGTTAATGAATTTTATGAGATTTATGTGTGCGACATAAATTATACAAAATTGAAGAGAGGTAGCTGCGGGGTGTAGCATTGCATTATAAATTGGTTAAAATATATTGTATCGAATTATGGCCACACACACAAAACCATATTAATAATTATACAATTTTTTCAAGGAAGAAAATATTGCAAAAATATTCATTATGTTTTTATATTGAATAATTGAAATGAATTTTATTAATTTTCCATTGGTTCATTTCAGCCGATCAAAGTGAAACTATAAGCTGCATTGTTGTTCCAAAAATGCGCGAAAATCTTCACAACCATCAACAATTTCTCTTCAAAATTTTAACACACGTCAGAGAGCGACCAAATCCATAAATTTAATGTCTCATTAATCATATACTACGCTTTTTGCTTGCTTTCTACCTTATACATATACACACGCGTGTGCACCATTAAATCACATTAAAATTCATACATCCTTCTAGCGAGAAAATATGTTCAATTAAAAGTAAAAGCGACTATCACTGTCCAAAATAAATTGAACTTTATGCGTAGTGCAAGAGAGATAACAATTTTTTCTCATTTTCAATGTTTTTGACAATTTTGTGGTAATGAATAGCAATCTGTCAATTTATTCCGTCTCACGTGTGCATCAATTGAAATTTTTTATATCAATTTTGTACGATTGAAGTTTGTTACTGATAAAACTTATAAAGTTGGAAGTTTTAATTTTGCATAAATTACAGGCGATGAAAATGAGAAAAATCCCGTTTGCACGATTTTAGTATTTAGAATCTAAAAATATCAATAGACCAATCACAGTATGAAGTTATAGACTTGATGACTTTTTAATGTCCTGCCAAAAGATAGTATGGAAGTTTTTTGTCGATATTTATATGATTTTGATGATGCAGCGGTCGAAATATGCTTGAACTTCATAAATGTCACAATAAAAAATGACAAGATAAAGTATCAAAATCTTACTCAATGTGTAATAAATAATTTTTCTGCTTTAACTTGTCTTACTTGTCATGCTTTCATTCTTATTCAACAATTCTACAAGCGAGTGTGAGTTTTTTGTCTTCTTTTTTCTCGCAGAAATGTAATATATCTCTGATATCTGCCTACATACATAAGTGTATTGTGTATCAATTACACTGTGTTGAAGTAATAAAGGCGACGACTTGAAATGAAAGGGAAAGTATGCGTGAAATTGTGAGTTTGTAAAATATGCATATACTGAGGTGGAATGATGAGAAAATTTATTATAAGATGATGTTATTATTATGAATATATGATTATGGTAATCGTTTTTTCTGTAAGATATTATAATATGAACATTTTAAGATTAAAAATTTTAAAAATTACAAAATCGATAAAATAAAATCCTGGTAGTGCACAACGAAAAATTGACGGTTACAAAATTGAAAATTCAAACTGATTTTTTTTGGAATTTTTACACCACTTTCGAAAACAAAATTTAAAAAGAAAAAAATCTTCATTCTTTATCTTCATTTCTGACTCATAATAAACATCGTACAGTATCTAGAACTAAATTAATATCAGTTTGGTACTTGCAGAAGTGTGCAAAATATTTTATTTAAACTTTTTTGGTGAAATTAAAAATGAAAAATTTTTATTTTCGAAAGCGTAGTTGCACACCACCTAAAACTTCGAAAGTTTTCGGAGTTCTTATATGACCTTTTTTCGTTGTGGACTACCAGGAATAAAATTTTTACAAAGAAGCTTTATGACAACTTTGACCCTATTGAAAATTTCAAGTTTAATAATAAATTTTTTTCCTTAATGTATTGCAACAATCTTTTTGTATCATATTTGAAATTGAAGTCATTCAATATCAGAAAAATGCAAATTTCAATCTCATCTGCATACTGCAAAGTATATTGCACAGTAGTGTATCAATATCAATATAAAAATATTTTATTAATATTATCATCATCTAACAAACTACTTGCAATTGACTAACTTTATAAATGTAAATCCCAATGATATTTTTCTATTGTGCCACTTCAATGAATTCCATGGCAATGCAATGATGTCAATTATCATTACAATTTCAATCATCCGTTTTCAATTGCAGAGATAGTAAAATAAAAAGAGGATGGAAAATATAATAGCGGAAAATTAAATCAGCATAATGACATTCGAAAAAGCAAATTCATCTGTAAAGAAATGTGCAATAAGGACGACAATGACGTAAAAATAAAAGAAAGAACCGAATAAAGATGATGATGAAAAAATGAATGAATTGAAATTGAAATAGGATGAGAAATATAAAAGAATTTGCTCAAGCATAAAAACTAAAGCGAGGAATTTAAAACTCATTTTGATGATAGTAGCGAGAGAATCGAGTCATTAAGACTGCTGCTGCTGAACTGCTTCATAATTGTAATCATTCGAATGATTACACGTGATTCTATCGAGTTTGTTAGACAATAATCACCAATGAATTTCAAATTGGAATAAAATTGATTATTTAAGAAGTTAGAGAATGAAATGTGCTAGATACCTAGAAAATATTTTGTATAAAAAATCAGAAATTAATATTTGAAATCAATAAGGAATTTTTTTTAAATTAATCAAAAACTGTTAAAATTATAAATTATTTAAACGTTTCTCAAACTTCCAGACACATTTCCTGTAAATAAAATTTACATATAAAATAGATCAGAATGGTAGTTACAAAACTGACTATCAATTCATTTTAACTGATCTCATCTCTAAATTCATTTAAAATGTAGAAAATTCATTTCATTACATTATTTCAATAGCATTCACGATTTTGCATATTTTGTAGCAATATCAGAATTGATACATTTTTGTTAGCAAGGAATCAGAGCAAGTTTTTGATAGTGATTTATGCATGAATATATGGTAATTTGTTTCGTATTTTACACGCGATTGTACTTCATTATACGATAATGGGTGTCTTTCTTTTTTCCCGTTCACAACAGGAATATTTTATTGAATAAAATCTTGATTGAGGTGCGGAAAGTCAAACGTTTCATTGAACTCATGTGGAATTCTCTTCTTGTGATTTATTAAGACATTGAGTTGTAATTAAATCAATGAAGCTCGTTCAAATCACTCTATGGAAATCAATTTTTAATTCTTCATTTTTCGTTGCTTCTGCTTGTACCATATTTTACTCATAATTATTTTCCTTTCTTTATATTGTATTCTAAAAAATTCGTTTCATAAAAGAATTTTATTTGAAAAACTTTTTTTGAGCATCTGACGCAAATGAAAAAAATTTTTTATTAAACAATTTTCTTTTTAGCAATCAACAGTCATTTAAAACCTTCAACCATAAACTACAGAAAAAATGAAAATTCGATTTTTTACATCTCAATTAATCCAAATGTTTTTCATTCGCATAAAATGAACGAAATTATTTGTCGATGTATTGAATTGAATTATATGACGCCATTTTTATTTGCTTGTAAAGCACATTTGAATTTATTTTTTACTTGCAGGTTGATTGGGGTTTTATTGCCAAGATCTTTTTTGAAAACTTTTATGTCATTAAGAGGAGCTAACATCAAAAAGATTTTTTTTCTAAAACAGAATTTTTTAGTTTTTTTCAGTTTTTAAAAATAATTTTAATAATTGCTGGATAAAATTTCTTTAAATTAAAAAACACTTTAAAATTTAATTCGAATAAATTGTATGTTTTAGAAAATTCTCAGTTATTTTTACACATTATAAAAATACAATTTCAATAAAAAATAATTCAATAAATTTTCCATAAGGTAAAATTTTTATTCAACACTATTTATTTCACCTTGTCAATCAAAATATGAACCTACCCGTAATAATCTCTTTTTACAACTTTTGTAAACATTCGCAAAATAAAAAAATCGATTTAAAATCAATGACATTACAAACACATCATTAGACGAGTGTGAGACGACACACTACAATGTTTACAAATGACATCCCTCTTTTTACAGTCCCATCATCATCATTTTCTATCAACAACAATAACAACAACTTTGTTTATTCTAAATTTCCATTTTTTTCGCTTTTTTTTATTTCTTTCCATGTGATTGGGGTTTTTATGCCTCTATCTATTTAAGAACTGTTTAGGAACAATTTAGTTGAAAGTGCTGATGCTAGTTGTAAAAATATGAACATAATGTGTGTGTAGGTCCTTTTGCCTCATCATTCAATTCTTCTTTCTTCGTACACACATGTATATATGTGTGGCATAACAATTTTTATTAAAGCACAGGAAAGTATGTGACAAGAATGAATTTAATGTTATATGATACTGTTTCGTTGTCCTTGTTTTCTGTTTTTGTGCTACTTAGCTTTAAAATAAATACAATATAATTCAGATAATCTCGAGTAAAGTTTATTTTATTGAAATTATTAATATTGTCGTTTTGAATTTGAAAAATACGTTATTTCTTAAACCAAAAATTGTAAAGAAGAAAATTCTATTATTTTTTTACATGAAATAAAATAATAATAATCTACTCATTCTGGTATATTATGTATGAGGGGTAAAATAAGATAGAAGCTTTTATGATATCATCATCCTCTCTCTCGCTCAAAAGAAGCTTCTTATAAGTGAATATGAGTAGAGGATATGTCTAGATGAATTTAACTTTGACGCCAATCATAAAAAAATAAAATAAGAGACTGATGAAGTTTGGCAGGAACGTGAGTGAGAGTGAAACTTTTTACGCAACATATGAGTGATGTTTATGCGAATCCTTATACTTCTCATGTATATTGATTGTGCATAAATGAGAAATGTCAGTGATACCTCAATATCAAGCGTAAGATTAGATTGGATTTTTTAGGTAACACAAGATGAGAGAGAGTTTGATTAGATTTGGGAATGAAAATGGATTTTAATCTTCATGGAATTTTAAAAGAAAAAAGAGCTCAGAGCAAAGTATTAAAATAATCAAAAGTGATTCTTGGAAATGTAATAGATATGAAGTTAAATTATTTGTATTCTCTTAAGTAGCAAAACAAGATAAATACTGAAATTTTTTGGAGAAGAAATAGCAAATTTTTTAAATTATATATACAAAAACTGCAGTTTTTAAAATTATCCTAAGCTGATTGCAAATAAATCAAAAAAATTTTTTCTTTACAGTTTTGCCTTACTCATGTAAATATATAAAAGAATAAACAGAAAAGAAGAAGTCATATATGTTTACATATACAAAAAATGCTTAAAGAGTCGGAAAAATTTAATTCATTCTCTTTTTTGCCATTATTGCAGATTCTTCTCTTATGACAATCTCGTTTATTCGTAATTTTTAATGCTTATTTAACCTTTTTTCTACCCTTCTTCTTGGTGTACATCTTTTTTGTGATGATCATCATAATAGTAATAACGATAAGGAACATGCAAGCACATGCTATTTGCTTGCTTGTGTACTTAAAAGAATGAGTGAGAAACCTTTAACAAGCAGTGACATATTATATCAAGTACATATCTCTTCACTTCTCGCTTTCTTCTTTCGCTACAATAATATTTTTTTAAACAACAAAAAACCGAGCGAGAAAAGAGATCTTAATGACATTACGAGAGAGCTTCTTTAAGTGTCCATCACTTGAGTAAAAAAAGAGAAGGAGGGATTATCTTGGCATTTTATGTGTTCTTAAGAAGTGCGGTTTTAAAAAATGATGATGATGTTCTAACAAGACAGAATAATAAAGCCGTTACTTCTTAAAAATCTAAATAATGATTCTATAGTGAAATTTAGAACTTTTGTCGTTTCTAATTGATTTTCAGTCAAATTTTCAAAAGTTACCATGAAAATTCAAAAATCCGTTAAAAATAAAATTTCTTGAAAAAATTAAACTCTGTCAAACATCAAAATTAAATTTTCAAACCACAGAAAGAACACACAAAAAAGCTCAAGTGAGGCCTTAAAAAATTATTGATTTTCTATCACTTAGTTTTATTTTTTGTTATACTCTGACTGATGTGAGCGCGTAAAATGTAAAATGTTCTCAAGTAAGTGAGTGAATTTGATATTTTTTATGAATAATTCATTTCTCAAGAGAACATTCACATAAAAATGTAAGTGAGTGAGCGAGAGTGACTAAGTCTGCTTAATATTTGCATAAAATTATCAAAAAAAAAGTTCATCGAAGCAAAGAAAAAAATAAAAATTCTAACGGATTTTTAATAAGAATGAGGAAGAATTTGTCTATCATTCACAAATGTCTTTAACTAAATGATGATAACATCTTGTAGCAAAGAATAGCAAAGAAAAGAGAAGGAAAAAAATCAAGTTAGGTCATTGATCTGATTGAAGAAATTCAGTGGAATTAAACTATTTGCCAAACAATTGAATTTCGAGAGAGCAATTTCATTATGAAAATTTTTTTCCACTTGAATTCTCATTGAATGTCGACATCAATTTATGTTACAAATGAATTTCTTTTTGAATTTTATTCGTTTAAATTTTTTTCAAAATTTTCAATATAAATTGATCAAAAATTCTCAATAAATTGCAAAGCCAATTAGAGTAAAAAATGAAAGAAAAGCTAAATTAATTGATCAATTTTGTAAATAGGCACATTTGTAATTACAAAATGTATATTTTTTGCTATCAGCATGTTACAAATTAAAACAGGTATTTTTGAGCTCCCTCATTTAATATTGAAATAATATTTATTTAGAGAGATGGATTTAATTCCTACTGTCTTGATTGTGTACGACAAGCTTGATCAAAAACTTTTTTTATTCTTCATTTCAATTCATTTCGTTTGCTTGCCTAGCGGCATAGAAGGAAAATGTTTATGGCCTAGGATGCTTGATAAATTCAAAGGAAATTATTCGAAGGAAATTATTCAAAGTTTTCTTAAGCAAGTAAGCTTGAGCATTCATGATGATTTTTATGCCGCCTGTTGTTGTCCTTTCATTTTTCTTTTTCTTTTGAGAAAAGTTTTAGTGACATTCGAATTAATTTTTAAAATAAACTTTTCCTTTAGTATGTTTGTTTGTGGAAAACATCAAGGAATTTCAAAAGGGCTGGAAATTCATCATTCCCAAAATTTTTAGATAAAATCAATGTTAAAAAAGCTGCAAATTTTATAGCCGTTGCTTTTTTGAATAAAAATTTGTGACTAACCCTTTAAAAATAAAATTCATAAAATGGCTCAAAAGAAAAGTTTTTCTCTCTTGCTTATCACTAAATACAAAGAGTAGGAGTAGAGTGTGCTTTTCATCAACGCGCGATGACGACTGAAGTTGACAAGACGAAAGAAAAAAACGAGATTTTCTGCAAATATTTACCAAAAAATGTTTTTTCAGCTCTCTCTCTCTCCCACTCGTTTACTGTGAAGGATCTTTTTAAATGTTTTCCTTTTTAAAGCTGCCAAAACCTATTTTTCCTCATTCTTTTTTTTTTCATTATTCGTCTCCCGTTTCCAAAACGATGATCAAAAAAAGAAGAGATTGATTTTACATTTCTTTGATGGAATAAATTATCATAAATTTCATCCTCATAGTGAATGGCACAAAAAATCTCTGACCAGCTGAAATTTTCTCGCATTTATTGAGAGAGTGAAAATAAATAAATAGGAAATCCTTAAATTAATTATACCATTCACAAAAGCTTCTTAACTCCTATCATTCTCTCTTATGTTGTTTTATAAGAAACGAAAGAATTTTTAATGAATAAATTTTTGACTTATTTCGTATTATTTTCATAAGAGTATGAGAGAGAGAGAGTGAAAAATGAGAGCAATTTAAAATTATAATCATTGCTAGAATTTTGTGTCTTAAGTGAACATTTAAATATATAAGAATTTATCAAATCCAAGGAAGAAAAAAACTTAACTTTTGCCAAGATTTTGTCTTGATGAATTTATGTTTGTACTGATATGAGTTTTTATTAAATTTATAAAATCTTTACCGCATTTTTGGAATAACAATGCAGCTTAGTTTTACTTTGATCGACTGACTGGCTCACGGCTCCGGGCTGAGTAATGAGATCTCAAAATTATACACACAATTTAATTTTCAATGATTCGAAATTAAACTCAAAATTATCCACAAATATATTTAATTAATGAATCATTTTCATTTATACAATTTCATGTTGCATAATAACAGTAAAAAATTTAATCATTTTCCTTTTTTTTATTTTACTCTTATTTCTTCTCATGAATGTCAACTGCTTGCAAATTTTCTATTGAAATGTCAATTAAGAAAAGCACATTTAACATTAATATAGTTTAACAATTTTATCCGACATTAATTTGCAATTGACTTAATGATTAATAATCATTCAGATTATTTGCAATTAAAAATTTTTTATGTGTTATGTGTGTGAAATAAACGATTTAAATAAGCATTAATAAAGAATTATAAATGGAATTAAAAATAAAGAGAGAAAAATAAAATCTATAAAAAGCATTTCGGATTAAACGAAATAATATTCATGCTTCAATATTTAAGTGCAAAAATACTTCATTGAACAATAAATAAAGAAATACTGAGAAAAATTCACTAGATTCATGGAGAATAAAACAATGAACCGTAAGTTATTAAACGTCAACTTGTTTACAAAAACAATCTTAAATTATTTATTTCAATCATCTTCTTTTTAGCGCATTTTTGGAACAACAATGCCGCTTATATCTTCACTTTGGCTGGCTAGCTGGCTCACGGCTCACGGCTCCGGGCTGAGATCTCGAAAACTACAATAGCTAGAAACTTCCGGTTTATTGTGTTTGTTTTGTGCTATCGAGTTATTGGCGACAATCTTTATTAGAAAGTTGTCACTGATTGCATTAATAGGAAAATATGAATTTAAATTTCCATAATGAAATTTGTTAATAAAGTGAAGTTGGTTGCGAAAACGATTGCAGCGCCACCAACGGCAAATCTTGGAACTAACATCAGAAGATTTAGTAAATTAAACATCAATTTAAAACGCTCGCCGTACTTTCATACATCAAAATTTTATAAATATGATTTCTCCTATATTTTAAATTTATTTCAAAGTGTGAACCTATTTCTCAAACGAATCTAATAATTCTTTAATTTGCTAACATACTGATCTAGACACAAAAATGCACTTAAGTGTCCCCTTGCTACCACACGGACACTTTCCATGTCATTTCATGCATTGATATGAAATGTTTGTAAAAAATACAATTCAAACTATGACCAAGTTGATCGAAAATAAAATATTTCATTCCTATTTAGACTGTTCACTGAGTAACATTTATAAAGAATAATGGAGAAGTGGCAAAATAAAATTGCGGTTGTAACTGGAGCAAGGTAAAAAAATAAATTTTTTATCGAATTTTAAAAATTAAAGAAAGAAAATATTTGATTTAAATTAAAAATTTTAAATTTTTTGAGCCAGTTCAGGCATTGGTGAGGCAATTGTTAAAAGTTTAGCCTCATATAGATTGCAAGTTATAGGATTAGCAAGAAAAGTGGAAAAAATTCCAAGTTGTGAAGGAAGAGTGACAGCAATTAAATGCGATATTAGTGATTTAGACGAAATCAAAAGAGTTTTTAAAGAAATTGAAGAAAAATTTGGAATAATTCATATTTTGGTGAATAATGCAGGCGTATCGCTCTATAAAAATATTCTCGATCCATGTGACGAAATTACAAGACGAATAAATCAAGTTATTGACACAAATTTTAAAGGTTTAGTTCACTGCACTCGCGAGGGAGTTCAATTAATCAAGAAATCAAATGAAAATGGGGTTGTAATAAATATTGGATCAATTTTAGACACAATAATTCCCTTTCCTAATCCATCGACAATTTACCCAGCAACAAAACATGCAGTTCGAGCATTCACTGAAATTGTTAGACAAGAATTAATTCTTACTGGCAATGAAAAAATTAAGCTTTGCAATATCAGTCCTGGTGTAGTTAAGACAAACATTGCAAAAGCTTGTGGAAGAGAAAATCCTGAAGAACACTACAATTCTTTACCCCATTTGGAATCTGAAGATATTTCACAAAGTGTAATTTATGTTCTAAGCACATCACACAATGTTAATGTCACTCAAATAACAATAAAACCAGTCGGTGAAAGATTTTAAAGAAGAAGTTCAATAATAAAAATAATAAGAAAAATATGCCATAAAAATTTTTTTTTTAAATTAATGATTCTTCTCCATTCTTCTTATTTGTTTTCGTGTTTCAGAATAATTTGGGTCATTTGATGTTATCATTAAATTAATTTCATATTTTATTGACTTTTTAATCAGTTTATTTTTAATTAATATAAATTTTATTACAAGTTGTTGATACTTATAAAGTTCGTATGATTTATGCTATAATACTTGAATAATAAAAACATTTAAATAGATTATTTATTTTTTTAAATCTTCATGTAAGTTTACCAAAGCACTCATTTTTTGCCTCAAAAAAGAACAATTAAGTCAAAATTAAATCGCATTAGAATAAGCTTTCTATCTAAGCAAAGATTGCACATTGAATCAGTCTGATAAGCTTGACTTGATTTTCTCTTTTTCGTCTAAATATAAAGCTATAAATAAATCACAGTACAAGGACATGAAAAAAACATAAGGAGGGAAAAAATATGTTAAGATTAGCTTAAAATGAGATTGAATTTCGTTTCGTTATTTCGTTACCGTTGCTGTTAGAGATTTAAAAAGAATCTTTATTTATAGGAGAATTTGTGTTTTCTTGATTTGTTTTTTAAAAGAAAAATTTACTTAAAAACATGAAGCTAAATGTACTTGTAATGGAATGAACTTTGTTCGAGTTTAAAGCTTAAAGTTTGAAGTAATTTAATGACTGATAATTACGAAAGAGCTATTTATAAATACTTCCCTTCTAATGCTCATAAATACTTGAAACTAAAGTCAAACGTTGAAATATTTACATTTAACTCATATTTCCTGAAACTACTTTTTAAAAGTAAACGACTTTTTTAGAGTTGCAAATTTGAAAAAAAAAATTTATTTTTTTAAAATTGTGTCAGTTTAATAAATTATTATTAAAACCTTTAGATTTCAGATGCTCCATAAAATTTCTTTAATTCAATTGTACAGTGATTTGAATATTCTTGATAAATTGATTGAATTAAAATTATGAGTTGATGACTAGTCTTGACATAAATTTTAGCTTTCATTAACAGATCATTTTCAAGATTTAATCGTATTAAAACACCTTGAAAGTATCCTATTGGACAGTAAAGAAAAAAATCACTACGCAATGAAAGAAGTGCATCATTCAATTGTGTCTTTTTTGAAAAATGCCTCTCTTCTTCATCTGCCTTTGTTTTAATGACTTCAAAATTCAATTTGTTTTGAAGAAAATTTTCAATGTCACTGTGAGATTCAAATAAAATTTCTATATCGACAACTGCATCTGCTGTACTTGTGATTGCAATTAAATTTCTATATTTTTCACTTTTCCATGAAGTCACCTCTAAATCTCTACTAAATATTGATGATGAATTTAAAAATATTTTTCCAACATTTATTAAAAGTTTAGTTTGATTTTGCTCATTGTTAATTTCATAAGAAATGTTGAAAACTATTTCGTGATATGATTCATGTAAAAATTGCAAAATACAAAATGTCGCGACAATAACTGCTGCCTCACCCGTAAATAATTTTGGATTAAACTTTTCTGGAGTCCAATCTTGATTAAATTTTGGCACTTCTTGAAAAGAAGTTTTCTCATGATCAAAAAATTTCTCAAATTCTTCAAAGCTCGGACAGTTTGTCTTCATTTTATATAAATTGTATTTAAAATTAAAATTTGATATTGATGAACATGTTGCAATTAATTTTATCCTCTCTAATAAAGCCCTTCTTTCCAACGAAGATGAGTTAAAAATTGGAATGCCAACACAAAGTTTTTGATTGCATGTACGGGTGAAAATTGTTCCGAATCGAACTAATGGTGATAAATCTGTGACATCATTTAGTCTCATTAAATGTGGTAAAAGCATTCGTTCTCCTATCATAGAGCGTACTTTAAAACGCTGTTGATTTTTCACTGATTCAAGTGTCTTCACGATTTTTTGCTTTTGAACTTCAAGCTGATTTTCAACATTAACCAAAATTGTGCATTCATTCTTTTCTTGACTTTTCAAATCATTTACAGATGAAATTCTTTCTTCTTCGCCATTATTAAATGTTATTGTCGCATATGAATTATCTTCATCTCTATAATTTTGACCATTAAGAAGTTTAAATTTGAATACATTATTAAACAGATGAATCATATTTATTTCAATTGATCTATGAAGAATTATCAGAACTTGATCGACTTTCAACAGCAACAATATTGATTCATTATTACGATAATATATTTTCATTTGAGATCTATCTTCTGTTGCATAAACTACTGAATTTTCATTAAAAAACGGCTTCAAATTTATGTAATTTATTATTTGCTTGTTTTTCACTTCAATAACTTCAAAGTTTATAGTAAAACAGAATGTCATTAAATCATTTTGATTTTGATTGAATATTTTCTTAATTATCACACACTTTTCTATATATTTTGCTGGTAATTGATCCATTTTAAACTGGTTTGAATTATTAAATTAAATTTATAAACTTTCTGCAGAGGTAAACAACAACAAAGTAAACATCAACGAAAAAATTCCCGCCAAAATTTTTAAATCTTTTAAGATCGTTAAATTAAAAAGTTTGTCTTTTAAAATAAGTTTGAAGCTTTAAATATTACTTAATGAACTCTTAATTACTATAATTTGTAGTCGAAGGGCAAAGAACTCATACTTGACCTATTTAAACTTTCCTCAAACTCTTAAGCACTTCTTTAATGTATTCATACCCATATTCGATTTTAAAAGAATTTTGGCTGAAATTCAATATAAATTGTTAAACTTGAGAGAATTCCATTGCCATTAAAATTTGTCGACAAAGATTTTTATTCGGGAATTGTTATTAAAATTCATCGTCGCATGTAGCTACATTCATCCTTGACTTTTCTCTTACTCATTCACATTCTTGTTCTCTCTTTCACTCTTGTTCTTCTCTGTGTGTGACAAAATATAAATGTTTTATAATCTTTGAACCGTTAAGCAAATGCAAAATATCAGTAAGACATTTATCTCATCACAAAGACAATACGATGATGTCAAAGTTAAGAATTTTTTTATTTAACTTCTGTGCTGAAACATCTAATAAAGAATAATTTGCAAGCCTCAGCCTGTGGCATTAAATTTCCATTTCAAATTACAAACATTTTAATTTTTCTTCTTTTGAACCCACACAGATGAGGCAGTAGCAAGAAAGCAGAAGCTAGTAAAAGGGGCATTTGAAAATGTGGTTCAGATGGTTACAAGTTGAAGCTTTATTATTCAACAATTAATCAGTGGTCGAAACGAAAGTCATGAATAAGAAAAGGAAATTACGATAAATATGAAAAAGGATAGAGAAAAATGTTAACAACGGTAAAATAAAACAAATTAAGCCTTTTTTAATTGCACAAAACATCAAAGAGCAATTTTAACAAATTTAAAAATGTATTAATTCCATTGAAGGGTGAGTTTTTCAAGAAGCACGTTGTGAAATAATTCTTATTTTGATTTATCAAAATTTCATAGAAAAAAATAGAAATGTATCATACACCACCATATTATTATTTTAAATTTCCTGGGTCGACATGAAAATTTTCAAACGCACTTCAAAATGGATTTTTAATTAAAAATTGTTAATCAATGAATTAATTGAAATAAATACTACATACAAAAAAAATAATTTTATTCATTTTTGAAAAATAAAATTAAATCATTCATAAAAAAAATGTTTAACACTGTATTATGTTTTTTTGAAAATGTTCAAGGTCGATGTCAGCTAGAAGAGCGAACAAGAGCAGTAAATAAATTTAAATTTTATGAGTATATATTTTCATCTTTAAATGCGTCCATTGAACTCTCAACGACTGATGCTGTTTATGTGTGCTTAAATTTAGCGTTATTTTCATTTTTTGTCTTTACTTTTCTCATGCTAAAGTGATTACATTTTGTCTTCAAATAGATTTTCATTGTCGATTATACCAAGTAAAAATTTCTAGGTAACATAATGAATTAAATGAGAAACTTCAAAAGATTTTTGTAAATTATATCTAAGGCATGAGACAGAATCTATGCAGCAATAATATCGAGAATCAAAACACACATAAAATAGTAGCATCAAAAAGATAAGAAATAAAATTAAGATTAAAATGGCAATGATAATAACCTCAAGAATTTCTGCTTTAAATTGAGATTACTTAAGTAAAAGGTTTCGTCTCCATGGATCAAGAGAGAAATTCTTTTAAGTAATAAATTAAATTTTCATTTATTTCTTTCGTTTATTGTGAGTTTTGCTTGATGCTTGCTTTAAGATTCAATGAAATTTAATTTAATAAGATAAAAGCAGATTTCTCTCTTATTTTTTCAGCTTTTCTCTTAAATCAAATGGTCAATTCCTTTTAACTTTATAACTTTAAAGCTGATCTGTAGTAATTTGACATCTGAGTTTGAAGCTCAGATGGTTTTATGTACGATGGATCTATATCGAGAGTTACCATGGAAACAAGGCAGCTATTCTATACTAAGTAGAGTAAATAGAAAAAAGAGTGACCTTCATTAAGGATTAAAGCAACAGTTAGAGCTTTGAGTGAGAACTTTGCAAATACTGATTTTGCTTTTAATTTCTTTACAATAAAAAACTATATTTAAGCTATAATAAAAAATCTTAATATAAGAGAATCAGTAACTTAGGAATACATAAGTATTTGTTAACTCTTCAAAGAGCTTTTGAAAAAAATTCTTTGGAAAGAATTATTTATAAAGAAAACTTTTTATTCAACAAACCTTTGAAAGTTAAACAAATTTTTATGTTGAAAATTTACATCACTTACTCACTCATGTATAGAAGCCACATAGAAAAATAAACAAAGGAAAAAGCAATAGAAAAAACTTCTTTATTTAAACTTTTCATGATTTTCAGAAAAAATATTTAATTTAACACATTTTTTGTCAAATCTCATTATTTGTATATATTTTATTGGTTTATTGTTGATGTTTGTAAAGATAAATGTTCTGATAATACAATAGAATGAGAATTTTGTTAGTCATAAAACAGCACAAAAAATCGCCACAAGTGATAAACGTCTTTCTTTTCACCCATTTGTATTTTTTTTCTCTTATTCATTCTCTTTTATTTATGGAAATGTCATTGACTTCTTGCTTGCATTTCAGTTTTTATTAGAACTAATTAATCTAACGAGCAAGAAAGAGAAAATTTCTATGTAATCATTAATCACGTGTCATTTGAAATTTCTCGATTCAAAGACAAAAAAGTATAATTTTTTGAGTGCTTCCTTTGAGCACGCAGTGGTGTGATTATAATGACATGAAACATCATAGTGAATTTCTTGAACCGATCCTAAAAGTGTCAATTTTTTTCTCATCTCTCTCTTTTTATGTATTTTTTTTAAGAAAGAGAAATAAAATTGAAAAGGGAGGTATCGCCAAACACAAAAGAATCGAAACTTTGAACATTAATTAATCAAGTTAATTTGTGAATAAATCAATTAGAGTGCTTAAAAAATTGATAATAGAAAAAGCATGACTTTCTTTTTTCACTTGATGAGCATCAAAAGACGAAAAGGAGCTTCAAAAACTTTTCATTTTACTCTTCGTTGTTGTAATCTTTTTTCATCATTTCTAAATGAGTGTAATGAGAATAACTTTTCAATAAATTATTTATGATGATTTTATTTGACAGCAAGGTTTTCATTTTAAAAGTACTTTTTGTCGGTTCATGTGATGCTCTGAATAATGATTAAAATATCAAAAGAAAGATTTTTGAGTTACTTGAGAGTGTTGTAATTTTGATTGAAAATAATATTCTTGAAATGTCCTTAGAAAGCTCTTTAAAAGGAGTTGAATGTTTCTGAGAAGGAAAGTAAAAATAACTGATAGGACAATACATGTACTTCACACAATTTTTAAAGAAAACATAATTTCAAGTTTAGATAAAAATGGGTAAAATTTTCTAACATGAATACGTACTTATGTTAAATTTTATAAATTTTAATACTAAGCAGTCAGTAGCAATTATGGTTCATTAAAATTTTCATAATTAGATTTTATTTCACAGAAAGTTTGCATCACAGAAGGTAAAACTCATTAAATTAGCTTCCTCATTCAATCCAACTAAACACTTTCAATTCACTTAATTAAAGTCGCAGGATCTAAAAATCCCTGAAGAGGGAAAGAAAGCGCTCAATTATAAATTCATCCAAATTTTCTCGACGTGTACCTTTCTTCTGAGAAGTTTTAAGCTAATTTAAATGAAATGAAAATAACCTTCAGCTGTTGTGAATTCATTAAAACTTGGCAATAGAACTTTTAGCAATTGAAATCGAGCCAGGTGACATTAACATTGATTAGTTTAAAGAAAAATTGAAATATTGAATATCTGTTTTCTTGCCTTGACTTTTTAGCTTATTTCGGTCTTCTCCAAAAGAAAATGAGCTTAGCAGTTTTAGTAAAAATTTATAAAGATCATTTTATGGGATTTTGTTTTCAGGGCAATAGCAGTAGCATGATAAAATTTGAATTTAATATTTTGCCTTTCATCAAATTTTTTATATGCAGAATGTTTTCTGAGTTGGGCACTTGTTGGTTAGTCGAAAAATTCTCGCATTGCAATGCATTAGTTTGTCTGCAGAAATTTTACTTTTAGAGAAGAAAGAAAATGATACTTAAAAGTGTCCGCCATAGGATGGATTACTTTAGCGCATTTTTAGTGCCTAGATCAATGTTTGGTAACGAAATTTCACATACTTTTAGTATTGTTTTCTTGGCAACAAGTCTACGTTTTTTAAAATTATTTCTGACATGTTTTCTCGACGTTTCATGACTTTTTAAGACTTTGGGTGAAAAAATTTTTTTGTTCCATGCGATGGACATGCATGTAGTGGACCACCCTTGAGTCAACACTTACCCAAAAAAACTCTTTTGATGGCTTACCTACACGTCAAGACCTTTCTAACAAGCTATCAACCACATCTCCACGACTTACCGTTGTCGAGTTATGCGAGTTTTTTGCAACAAATGCACTAAAAATTCTTAAATGACCACAAACCAAATTCTTGCAGCTTCAGCATGCTAGATATAGAGTTAGTAAAATAAACATTTGTTAAAGGCGTGCTTATTGCATTTTCACTCATGACATTTATTATACTTTTTAGTTGTATGCTATTTATTTGTAACATTCGTTCTTCTATGGTTAAAAGGTCAATTCGGAAAAGAATAACTCATCTGTAAGATGATATGAGAGAATAAATATCCTTATACATGCAGCTTATGTGCAAAAATTTTCCATAAAGATTTTCTTTTTTTGCTTTTTCTATTTCTTGATAAAAATTCATATTGATCTATTTTCTCACATAAATCATAACACAGACATTCAAAATACTATGCAGTCACATATGAATGATTTATTTGTTCGAGGAAATCCATTAGTAAATGTGGAATTTTTGCTTCTTCTTCTTCTTCTTCTTCTTTGAGGAAAGAATCACATCCTTCTCCTCCTTCTCTCTCTCTTTCTTTCTTATACTAAAGCCATCTATCTACTTGTATATATTTTTTGCTTCTATTCTTATTTCCTTTCCTTTTTCATAAGTATGAAATTTATTTTTATGCTTCTTTCAAATTTTCGGGAGAAAGCTTTTGCTGATTGTATTGAAACAAGATTGATTGACTAAATTTGAATCAATATTTTTTAAAAAAGAATTTTTCAAAAAATTAATTTTGAAGTGATTATCATTCTATATTTTCTTATTCATTAGATTAATTTTAAATTTTTATCTTTTCTATCAACTCAATCTGGTCATAAGTCTCACTCACTCACTTTCAAAATCATCCCTGTTTAGAAAATTATTTCTTGTTTTGCTTTCTAAATTTGCTTATCTTTATTATGTGTACACAGCACTCAAAATATTCACACTCAAAGTTCATTTAAATATTTCGAAATAAATAAATCTTTATTTTGAATGCTAAAATAGAACAGACTTTTACACACATAATAATGAAGGTATTATGAAAAAAAAATCAACAAAATTAATTTTGACGAACTTTGTTTCGTTAAAAAAATTATCTTATTTTTCAGTAAATTTTATCAAAATAAGACAGAAACTAATATTCATATTACTACCATATCATCTCGAGATGTAAGAAATATTATTTCAATAGCAAGGATTTACTTAAACTATGTTTTTGCACAGATTAATTTTTAACGGTCAAATTTAAAAATATTCGAAATTGCGCGCGTTTCATTTTAATAAATTATGCGTTTTCATCATTTCGATTTTAGGAGTCATTCGAATAAGAAGTGATTTATTAAGCTCTTAATAATATTTAAAAAATATAACTTTTAAACAAAATAATAAAGATGTCTGCAGAATTAAAAAAATCAGAAAGTAAAGTATCTCTTCGTTCAAACAAAGATAACAAACTAGGACCAACATATGGAGCAAAAGAAAAAAAAATTAAAGCTCCAGCAATTTCGCGCTCAAAACGTGCTGGTTTAACTTTTCCTGTTAGTCGCGTTCATCGTAAGTAAACACTTTGTTGATTCTTTACTGAATATGATGATTGTTTTTTTTTTATGCTTATTAGGATATCTTCGCAAAGGATCTTTTGAACGTATTGGTACTGGTGCTGCAGTTTACATTACTGCTGTTTTAGAATATTTGACAGCAGAAATGTTAGAATTAGCTGGCGATGTTTCACGTGATTTAAAGAAAACTCGTATAATTCCTCGTCATATTCAGCTTGCTGTTCGTCATGTATGTTTCCAATTATTCTTTACAAAAAATGTTAACCTTATTTTATTTTAATTTTTCATAGGATGATGAACTTGGTAAACTTTTGCAACAAGTTACAATTGCTGAAGGCGGTGTTTTGCCATTTATTCATGCCGTTTTACAACCAAAGAAGACACAAGCTAAGCTAGCAGAAATAGCAGCAGTTAATTCTATAAAATCTAATTCACCATAAATTGAACAAAAAATTATTTCAACATTTAAAAAGATAAAATATTACACGTACACAAATTAAAACAATTAAAATTCATTTTGAGAAAAACATGCAAACATGTTAAAGGATAAATGCAAGATAAAACAGTTTCTAAATAAAAATATAGAAGTATAATCTTAATGTGGTTTATAACTTTTAATTTTCAGTCAGTAAGAATGGAAGTAATTGTGGTTTTCTATACTATCACACTTTTTCCTTTTCTATTTAAATCTTTTTAAACCAGTGACCAAGTACCCGTGTTGCAATCGGTGTAATTAAGCGCATTTTTGGTGCCTACCGTCTTCCCTCGATAAAGGACCGGTCCTTCTATTCAAATAAAAGGATCGTGTCAGTTTTTGTTTTGATTTAGTATAAAAAAAGTCTTAAACTTTTTGAATTCAAGAAATTTGAATAGAAGGACCGGTCCTTATATTCAGGGAAGACGGTAGATCGAGTTTTAACAATTACAGATATTAGATGCTTTACTATGCGATAAGATTGGTTAAAGTAAATTTCAAATGTATTGGAAATTTCATTTGTAAGATTTGTGAGAATTCTGAAATAATTGAAATTTAAGTTGTAGCTAGCAGTAATTAGGAATTTAGCTATTTTTTGTTTTGTTTACTTTTCATGAAATATATTTTATGAAAGCTCAGTAATGAATTGCTGCTAAATGATATATCGTCTCTTTATAAATTTCGGATAATAACGATCAAATTCAAAATACGAAAGGCTAGAGAAAAATTTTTTGATCTGTCAACTTCGCAAAAAAAATTTTGTTTACAAATTTTCAAAATGAAAAAGTAATTCGCAATTTCCCAAGTTATATGACTGTGACAGAAATATATAAGCTGCCGCACTAACTTTTTAGCACAAATCAAACACAACAAACCGGAAGTCGCTAGCTACAAGTTTTCGAGATCTCAGAGGGACAGCCAGCCAGCCAGCCAGCCAGCCAAAGTGAATTATAAGCTGCATTGTTGTTCCAAAAATGCGCTAAAAATGAACATAAAATTTGTTGTGTTGAAATATCTTGGAACTTTCATTCGTTTTGATATTCTTTACTATTTTCCACTCTTACTCTATGCTCAAGAAAAATGATATATCGTCTGGATAATTGAAAAGAGAACTGGTATGAAAAATTTTTGTGTGTATATCTGTATGTTATACAAATGATTTGAAATATAGAAAAGTGTGATAATTTGCATCAAGTAGATAAATGTAATGAAAGTCAAATGTCTCTATGTTTTCTTCACTTTTCATATATGAATTTTTGAGAGAGAGAGAGAGAGCACAATAGACGATGTAAATGTTCTAAATGATTTTGTTATTATTCAAATTGTGCATACGACAAATTGATGGGTTTTCTCATTAGGTTAGTTGATTTGGTTTTTTGAATACACTAATGTATTTAAATTGCTGAGTTTTAAGCTAGATCGATCAATTAAAATATATCGATTGAGATAAAAGTGCACTTAATATGTAAGTATATGAATTATAATTAAATGAATTATAATTACAATTATTGTATTTGTGAGTCATTTAAAATAATTAATCTTACTTTGTCAGTATTGCGTGCCTACTTGCATTCATCAGAAGCTAATCTTGAAATTTATTATTTTCTCTTTATCTGTTTTTATCGTCTTTTTTCGTTGTAAAATAGCTATTTTGAGGTATATAATTGTTTATTTATTAAATTGAAACATCCAGTGGGATTTTTAAATTTTTCGAAATCAAATTAAGTTTGCAAATTAAGAAAGAACAAAATGACATAGTATTGAAGAATTACATACTATTTTAGAATGATATACTTTTTAATCTGCCTTGATATCACAAAAAGCTTATATCAATATAGATTAAAAAATTTATGTCAACTCATCAATAACTAAGCATATATTAATGCATACATCTTTTAAAATTTATTATCGACATCTGACAAATTCTATGCATGTATAATCATAACATTTACTGTTATATCAATCCGTAATTGTCCCAAATTTCTACTATGATAATAAAAAGGCTGCCTGAAGAAAAACTAGATTTTCTCACTGATAGAAATGTGCCTTCAAATGACTGCACTCGGCACGCCTAATAACGATGATTAGATTGAGAGACGAAATAAATAACAGACGGTATCAGATGTCATGCCTCAAGCTCATTCATCTTTCTCAAAAAAAACATCGAAAAAGTTTTTTTACATTTACGCTTGTTATCTTCCGCACAGAGAAATCATCGTCATTATCATCCATCTGACAATCTGATGTGTCTTTCATTTACTTCAGCTTCTTCATCGACATCTCTTTTGTTAACGACATGTAGTTCACATAATGACATCAAAATTGATCGTGTGTAGGTATGTGTAATAAAGAGTGAAATGTAACATTATGTCTTATGTTTTACATCTGCGACCGTGACATTGTACCCTGAATATTATTTCTCTTTCTTTCTTTTGCTTGCTTTTCTTCTGTTTCGCTTCATCATTTCTATAAATACGCGTGTCATATATATGCCGATTACGGTACATAATTTTTGGTATTGACTTTCGAAGGTCGATAACTCGTTCAGATATGCTTAAAACTTGATTTTTTTTAAACTTTTATTTAAAAATGTATGTAACAAATTTCATTCATTGAAATTCACGCTTGCGAAGTATATAAAATGCTTTGAAAAAAATGCAAAAAAAAGTCGCTCAAACGCAACTTGTGCAGTTCATGAAGTGAATGACTTAATTTCCGACGGCGAAGGTTCATGGCGGAGAATATGTCGTTCCGCTGCGGAGAATGTGTCATTCCGCTTCAGCTTAGTATGCGCGCGCAAGAATTGAACCTTCGTCCCTCATGTCCCAACCCATGCCGTTCATAACTAAGTCACACAACCTCATAAACTGCTTGATTGATAATTGGCAAAATGTCTATATTATGATAAACTACAATTTTTACTTTAATTTAAAATAAGGAAAACACTTTTTATAAAATTAATTGTAATTAATTGCAATTCACGCTTGTGAAGTATATAATTTTTTAAAAAAAAGTTAAAAAGGACTTACTAAAATGCAATTTGTGCAGCTTATGGGAAGTATAACTCAGTTTTCACGGCGGAGATTCAATTGCGTAAATGCGTCACCCACAGCGGAAGTTAAATTTGCACTTATCTACTTAAATCTCTATCGCATGTCATGCCGTATATCACTAAGTCACAAAAACTCATAACTTACATGTCTAACATTTGACAAATCTTTATTTTATATTAATATGGCAAAATTTAATTACCTAATCCAATTTTTAAATATTTTCTTTTCAAACAAAATTGATAAAATCGAGCAAAATATAAAAGCATACAATTATAAAAATTTATTTACTAAAGCTCTTTTCATGTTAATTGTAATTTTACTCTAATCAAAAATGAAAAATATTTTTTCATCGTGTTATAAAATATATAAAATCTTTTGATGCTGGTGAAAATATTTTTTAATTCTATTTCACATAATTCAAGAAAAATAAAAATATCTAACGATGACATAAACACGTAAAATAAAATAGATAAAAGTGTTACACAACGGGATTATGAGAAAATTTTTATGAAAAAAAAATTCGAGAGAGGAATTTTTGTTAGTTGATAAACTGTGAATTACATACTTGCATGCGAGCATTTTATTATTACTTTTATCGAATTTTGTCTCTCTCGAAAAATATAAACTATCATGTTTATTGAATGTTTGTTGGTTTTTAAGAATAAAATTTTTGGAAGTAAAATTAATCCAACTAAAGACTAAAAGTTTTCACTTCAGGCAATAAAAATTATCCAAATACGAAACATTTTTTGTTAGTCAGCCTTGATTCAATTTTTCTATAACTCTTGTTTTCAATCGTGTAATCTAGAGCGATTTCAAACCTTGTACAAGTACACTTAATGTAATATCGAAGAACCCAAAATTCCCAACAACATCCCTAAAATTCCATATTCACGAATATAGGAAGTTATGCTGTTTGTTTATCATATATCATGTTAGTACAACAAGCATGTATCATTGTTATCTAAAGTTTAATAACATTATGGCACGATTTTATATCATACTTGCTAATCTTAAAAGCAGCACAAAATGAAATTTATCTCTATAATGATTGAATCAAAGTAAATAAGATAGCATGGAGAATTAAATAGAATAATATCTTTTTTAGAAAAATAATTTCAGTTTTAACAAGGTTATTTGCTTGCCACACCGAAAAATTTTCTGCAAAAAAAAATATTTGGTGTATATGAGCGAAGATGCTAAAAAAGAATTGAATTTAATGAGGTCTTTGAACTCAATTTTATTTTTGAATGAAAGAATTTGACTGCGGTTAAGCATCAATTTTTCAAGATTTTCAAAATTTGAAATTAGTAATGTGTTCTTTTAAAAGATTGAGCGATGATGATGTCATAAAATTTTTTTTGAGAACGATCAAATTTCTTAAGTCTTATAAACCAGTGACCAAGTACCCGTGTTGCAGATCGGTGTACTTAAGCGCATTTTTGGTGCCTACCGTCTTCCCTCGAATAAAAGACCCGGTTCTTGTATTCACGAGTTCCACTTTTTTTGATTTTCCTGTTTTCAAAAACATGCGCTTGAATAAAAGAACCATTCGAATAGAAGAACCACTTTAAAAAATACGTTATAAATTTTAATCTTTTTTTGCTTTATTTTCTAATCTTATTTAATGTATAAGGAAAAGCATGATAGTACATAATTCTTTTATCTGCATTAAAAACCTTCACATTAATAACCTTTACTTTTAATGATTTAAAATGTTCATTATTACTTAGTTTATATTTTTTTCATAATATAATAATTTTGAAGGCAAACCAATTCCAACTTTTGACGCACAACAGATGACTCAAATTTCAAATTTTCTAAAATCATACTCTCTTCATCTATGACAGTAATGTCAATAAAATGTCTTCAATATCACTTATTGCATGTATATCTAAGTTATTTCCCAAATAAATTCCATTTGATAATTTTTTGCATCTACTTCATCAATTTCAATATTCCATAAAATTTGATGCGTTCTATGATTTTCTTTACAAATATCCGTATCCAAATTGCAAAGGACTCCTTAATCTCCTTGAATTTATAAATGCAAATGAAGAAACTTTTTGATGAAGTATTTGATTCCGATGGAGGGAAATTTTAAGAAAATAATTGTTAAAACTCTTTAATAGAAGAACCATTTTTAAAAACGGTTTTTTTAAAATAGAAATCAAAATTTTCTGATTTTGAGCACTTGCGCTCGAATAAAAGAACCGGGTCTTCTATTTGAATAAAGAAACCAGTGGGTCTTTTATTTGAATAAAAGAACCGGGTCTTTTATTCGAGGGAAGACGGTAGATCAGAGTTTATAACAATTACAGAAATATTAGATGCGTTTGTAAAACAAATTCATGCGATAAGATATACTGGTTAAAGTAAATTTCAAATGTATTAAAAATTTCATTTGTAAGATTTGTGAGAATTCGAATGAAATAATTGAAATTAAGTTGTAGCAAATAGCAGTCAATTAGGAATTTAACAGCTATTTTTTGTTTTGTTTAAATTTTCATATAGAAATATATTTTATGAAAACTCGAGTAATATAATTGCTGCTAATAATCCTAATCTATTAAAATTCTGAAATCGTCTTTATAAATTTCGGTGATTTGAAAATAACGATCAAATTCAAAATATGCAAAGTTGGCTACGCGCAGCTGAAAATTTTTTTTGATCGCAGTCAACTTCGCGAAAAAAAATTTTTTTTACAAATTTTAATATGTATGGAAAATTAATTCATAATTTCCCAAGTTATATGACTAGTAACAGAAATATAAATAAGCGTCACCGCACTAACTTTTAGCACAAATCAAACACAAAAAACCGGATGTCTCTAGCTATTGTAGTTTTCGAGATCTCAGAGGGACGGGAGCCAGCCAGCCAGCCAGCCAGCCAAAGTGAATGTATAAGCTGCATTGTTGTTCCAAAAATGCGCTAAAAATATAAATTCAATAATCAGAGCAGAATAGAAGAGAAGAGAAATTATTATTAAATTGCTTAAAAGCTTTTAAAGCCTAATTGCTATTCCCCACTGTTAAATCTGTCTTTTATGCTCATTAGTAAAATTCATTATCATGCTGGTCCTTTAAGACTGCTTTAAGTTTAATTAAATGTAATAAAATTTTCAAAATGTCATTAAACAAATCTCAAATTTCATTTTCTTTGATGCAAGCAAATAGTGAAAGCAAACAAAATTGTAGCATGAATTTAAATTTCATAAAAATTGATATAATCATATCATCAAAATTAATTTTCTCTTTTCCTTTGTAGAAATAAAGAACTAATTGTCATTCTCATTTACAAATAAATTTTATAAATTTATTTACCAAAATAATCGTCAGTAAAAGGACACACTCTAATGTCTGTCTCGATGAAAATGATAACAACTATAGTAAATCTGAACATTTACATAAAAATTGTATTCAAATTTCTTTCTTTTTCTCTCTCTCTCTCTCTCTCTCTCTCTCTCTCTCAGCCTGATTCTTTCTCATTCACTTTTGTTGTTACAGTAAGGCAAAGAAATATGCAAATATTGCAAATGTTTATTTTGCTACAGCGCAATATTTTCAGGTTCCTTTTTATAGCATTTACTTACTCTAAGGAAAAAGAAAAGCAAATAATCAATAAAGTTTTTTTAAGCAAGAGATAATTGTGAATTACAAATTTATATTCCATTTGAAATTCTCTCTTTGTTTTGTGGTGCTTAACCGAAAATTAATGACTTTTGAAATTTACTTATTCTCTCGTAAGAAGCTGCTCGAATGATGAAGAAGAAAAAACGTATCAGAATGTATATAATTGAAATTTAAGTGATTACTTGTAAAAAGGAAAGAAAGATTGATGAATATGATCTGACAACGAGTGAACTTCTCAATTGCAAGTGAAAATGAGACTTTTTAATATCTTTGGAGCAGGTCAATGTCATCAGTAAACGATGTGAATTGAAAAAAAGAAGAGAATAAAACTGGTTCGAGATTTGATATTTAAGAAATGCACCCAAAAAATCCCGCGCAGTGAATTTACACGTTTTGTGCATCTGTAAGCAATGGAAATGGCAAAAGCTGATGAGAAAATTAAAGACAAATTTGTTTTATATGAATCAAAAGATATTTGCGTCTTAATTCTTGTGAGTTTCTTGACTGTCTCACAGAAGAGAAGTGAAGGTGAAAGAAAAAAATTTTATAGAGTCAAATATCAATTTGGAACCGTTAGATTTTACTTTGTGAGAATTTTAAGTCGATATTTCCTACACTTTTTTTCTTAATGCTATAACGAGTTTCGATTTCAGTGAGATCAGTTTCATGATTCTAGGAGCCAAATGTCTATCAACAACGACATTCTTGTTCTTTGAATGAGAAATAGAGAGCCTTGCAGAAGGGTTATATCGCTTAATACTCTTTTCACGACATTTAGCTTTCAGCGTTCCACAACGAGCGTCACAATCCTAAAAAAATACACACACACACACACATGCTGCCATATTTTAATGTCTTTTTTTCTTTCTTGATTACTTAAATCTTTCATTTTATTATTAAATAATTTTTATTTAACCAGAAGGCTGGTCACAAATGTGAATTATGATACTAAAATTTATCAGCATCAGTCAATCCAAATGTGAAAAAGGAAGATGTAAAAGAAATGACATGCTGTTTAAAATATTGTAAAGTGGCATTTTAGATAAAATAAATGAGAATTTTAAGCAACACCGACAGCCACCAGCAGTCATATAATAATTTTACAATTGTAAACGTTAAACATCGATGACATTTTATGATTAACTTATCGCAAGTTGAAATGGCGTGAAGTAAATAAAAATTATGTATGAATTTCATGTCATACTTCTTATAAATTTCTTTTCACTGTTTTAAGAAATTTTTATAAAATCTTTATTTTTAAATCACAAAGTAATTTATTTTAACAATTGGACTAAATGACGACAAACAAAAATGAATGACCCATGACATATAGCAGTTAAGAAAAGCAATTCTATGAAAAGTATTAAATATATTCTATAAAAATAAAATTTCCTTTTCGGTGCTTCTTACATTACATTTTCATCGACCGTAAATAACATTTCCTTTGAAACATTCTTCAATAATAACCTTTTTGCCTTCTTTGAGTGCGAGTAGCGAAGAAAGAGCTTTCAACGCTGTCGCTTTCATGACCATGCCATTTGCACTTGATGCCATAAATTTCTTACATACAAAATCATCTCTTTCTACGATATAAATATGTGTTCATAATACTTTAGCTCCATCGAAATATTTATTGTATTGCACACCAATGCTTACTCACAATTTCTTTTTATTTTTATATGGGCAATGTCGAATGTTATTCTTACACTTAGTCAATCAGCAATCAAATAGTGAGAGTATAAGAAAGTCGATGAATTGAAGGAAGATAGGAAGACGACAAACAGTGAAAAGGAAGAAGAAGTGGCAGGCCGTAAAACATGTTATTGACAAAACAAATCGATTGGGATAGTCGTCCATACAAATCCTTTGATTTATTTTTATCGCCGACAACCCAAAGAAGCAAATGTGAGAGAGCACAAAAAAAAGAAGTTTTTTTTTGCAAGGAGAAAAGAATTATCAAAAAAAATAGAATTTATGAGAATGTATGTACAGTGGTTTTTATGTGAATGTACATAACGAAGATTTCATGGATTAAATTGATTAGTTTGTGGCAGCAAGGAAGAGTTTAGGCACTGAAATCAAGAATATTTCATGTATGAAAAAGAAAATTAATATTTTGATGCGATTCTCAAGTTTTTAAAGTAATAAAATGATGAAGGTACGACATTTCAATCAAGTTTATTTAGCAATAATTGTCGTGAATAATAAAAACTTTTCACTTTCAACGTGT
Organism: Polypedilum vanderplanki; assembly: GCA_018290095.1. NCBI lineage: Eukaryota > Metazoa > Arthropoda > Insecta > Diptera > Chironomidae > Polypedilum > Polypedilum vanderplanki. Next base: position 35,234,652 of record CM031379.1, read on the forward strand.
TCAAAAAATTAATTTTAAATTCATGTCACTGACTTAATTTTCATACAATTCAATAAATGCGTCACATAACAAACTCTTTACTCATCTGCTGCTACTGCATGCTTGTTTGTTTATTTACGACTACATGAAGATCGAGTCAGACGTGACGGGCCGGCAAATAATGCGCTATAAATTCCTGCTTGCTACTAAAGGATAATTTATCGCAATTTAAAAGTGATCCGTGGCGCTTGCCTTCTTTACATTATTGTATGTCTTGACCTTTTTAATGCTGGTAATCACTGCTTATCATTTATCACATGCTCGTGCACACATTCAGAAAAATTTATAAAGAAGAAGAAGAAGAAGTAATGAAACTCTCTGACCATTTAGTTAGTTGCGAACAACTGAAAGTCAAAGTTATTTCTCTTTAATTCCTTAATTAGCCCACTGTCGCAGTCGTTTTTGTTCTCTGTGTAATGCAACGCGCATACAAATTAGATGGATTTTTTGTCGCTTCTCACTCACTCAATAACTGTCATCGTGCGTAAAAAAATACCTCGACGCTTGCAATGCTAAATTTAACATAAACACACGACGATGAGAAATTAAATATTCAAGAAATGCGTCATTCAGTAAATAATTTTTTATTTCACTTTACAAATATTTATTGTCTAAGGTCTCGAGTGTTTTTTTGCATTGAAAAGTTTTGGTTATGTGCTTGTCAAACATCGTTCAATAAATTCTTTAAATAATTTTTCTCAGCTGCATCATTGCAAGCAGCATACATACGCATAATTGAACGCACATAAAAATACCATTAAAGCTCTTTTTTATTAACTCAATAACTTTTATGGGAAAAAATTATCTTTGACATTTTTCGAATGGATGAATTTGTGATAAAAAAATTATGTATGTCATTGGATATTTTTTATAAAATAGAAATTCACTTAAAAGATTAAATTTTTCATTTTATTTTTTTGTTAACTAAAAATAGTTAAACATCACAGAAAATGCACTCATGGTGTATTTATTTCAATCAAACATAATAATTCCAATTATGTCAATACATTCTCGTCATTTCATGTTTTTGTCGTTTCAAAGTGCAAAAAAATATAGAAATGTGTAATAAAAAAAGAATTATTTCAACTCACCCGCAGTGATTCAATAAATTGAGAAAATACATTTAACTGATTGCAAACGAGGAAAAATTTTATGGGTTTTCACATAAAAATCGAGAAAAAAATAACTTTATCCTTTGTCTTTTCTATTCAATTAATTAAATTTCTTTATATTTTATTTTATCTATCATACACTACAGTAAATGAATAAAAGATATATTAAATTCTCACTTTCTTCAATTTCTTTTCTTTCCGATCCGATTCGAAGCACGACAGCAATACAACTGATCGATCTACAAATGAGAATTAAGATCCAAAATAAAATTCAAAAAAAAATACTCACAAACTGATCATCAAATTATACGATGTGTGTGAGCTTTCTCTGTGACTGCAATTAAGAATATATCTCTCGATTGGTTAAGCAGCTTTTTTATAGGGATTAAGCTTCAAATTTTAAAATTTTTAACCGTTTAGTATCGCATATATCTCTGACTTATATATCATATAAAAATTCTATGCATGATAGAGTTGAGAACTTGTGCAAAAATTAAAATATAACGCTTCAGTTGGAGTTGAAGTATTGCAGAAAAAGTTCAATTGCAAACATTTTTATGAAATCACTCTCTTTGAAATGAGAAGAGAGTCCTCGACTTAATGAACGTCTGTTGATGTTGAAATTTATGACATATGTTATGTGAATGCAACTCTCTCTTATTTTTAATTACACCACACAATTTACAAGCACTTGATTCCAGCTTTTACATCTTTGCAGAATAATTAGTTTAGGTAGTTGAATGACTATAACTCAAATTTAGTATTTCTTTAGCGGATTTTAAAAATTCGAATTTCTCACTTATACAAAGAAAAATGGCAAACAGCTGTTTAATGTATATATAGCTGAATTGTTGGACAACATAATAAAACTCGTTTTGCTTGCTCTATTATCAATTTCTTTTTATATTATACACGAGTCGCGTCACACGCAATCGTAAATTAAATAAAATTGAGCTATTTAAACGTGATAAACACAAATTTTAGGAACAAAATGCAATATCAACCGAAGGTAAGTTTTGGAAAATCAATTATTTATCGTATGACAACTAATGAAAATTAGGAAAATTGACAATTTTATTATTGAATTTTTCGTCAATTTCCTTATCAAAAAACCTTTCTGAATTTCATTATTTAACCTTGAATTTACTAATTTTTGCTCGCTCATCATCTTGTTGAAGAACTTTCCTGTGCTCAAAAATGACAATCTATTGCGTGCGGCTCGTGGTGATAAAGTTGATCGAGTGCCGGTTTGGGTGATGAGACAAGCTGGAAGATATCTACCTGAATTTCGTGAAGTTCGCGCTGAAAGTGATTTCTTCAAAGTCTGTCGTACACCTGAACTTGCTGTTGAAGTCACTATGCAACCTATTCGACGATTCGATCTTGATGCATCGATTATCTTTTCTGATATTCTCGTCATTCCACAAGCTCTTGGTATGGAAGTTGAAATGAGACCAGGTCACGGACCGGTTTTTCCTGAGCCATTGCAAGATATTAAAGATGTGTCACGATTGAATGCTGATGGCGCTATCGATAGATTAAAATACGTTGGTGATGCAATTACACTCATGAGACATACACTCGAAGGAAAAGTTCCACTCTTTGGATTTACTGGTGCTCCATGGACACTTATGGGTTACATGATTGAAGGAGGTGGCAGCAAAACAATGTCAAAGGCTCGTAGTTGGCTTAAAGATCATTCCGAAGAATCTCGCAATCTTCTTTCTCTTCTCACTGATGTTATTGTTGATTATTTAGTGATGCAAGTGAAAGCTGGTGCACAAATTTTACAAGTGTTCGAATCAAGTGCTGAATATATCAGCAAAGAAGAATTTATTGAATTTGCACTGCCATACCTAAAAGAAATTCGAATTAAAACACAAGAGAAACTCAATAAACAAGACATTGAGCTCGTTCCAATGGTTGTATTTGCAAAAGGTGCCATGCATTCACTAGCTGAAATGTCTGATTTGGGATACGATGTCATCGGACTTGACTGGACAGTTGATCCTGAAGAAGCAAGAAAAATTGTTGGACCAAATGTCACACTTCAAGGAAATTTGAATCCACAAGATCTTTATAAATCGCAAGAGGAAATTCGTGAATTGACAAGAACTATGGTGAGAAAGTTTGGAAAAGATCGTTACATTGCTAATCTTGGACATGGAATTACGCCTCAAACACCAATTGAGAGCATGACAACTTTTGTTGATACCGTTCATTCCGCTTTTGACGATTAAAAATCGACATTGCATTTTATACTCTCTAAATAACTCTTTATGTTGTGTTTAAACTATGTTTTTAAAACGGGTGATCAAATTTTTTGAATAAATTTGATAATTTTTATTAAAAGACAAATGAACTTTTTTCCCAACTCTGTATTTTCCTTTTATCATCCTCAGCTGAAATTAATGAATTAATTTCTCAGTTACGTTCCCTTTAATCAATAAAAACTAAAGTCAAAATCTTTTACTATTTTATTTAAATAGGTGATTTAGAGTAAGGATGTCAGATAAAAAAGAAGGTAATCAAAATGTCAAAGATGAGGAGCTCGATGAGTTATTGGATAGTAAGTTTCACATGTCAATTTCATAATTTATGACATAATCTATCATTATTCATTAAAATTTCATAATTCAAGGCGCTCTCGAAGATTTTGAAAAAGTGGCAATAAAAGATAATGGTGCTAAAACTTCAACTTCGAAACCAGCAACAAGTGATGAAGAAGTTGAAGATCCGCCAATGGAAACATTATGGAATGATCAATTCATTGCTGAGCAAGCTAAACTTTTTGAAAAACAAATGGCAGATATTTTCGGTGCTAGTGCTGGTGATACAGAAGTCACACCTGAACAATTGCAATTAGGCTTTCAACGTATAGCTGAAGCCGCTGCATTAGCAACTGATCCGAATGCAACACAACAAATCCCAGATATAGATCCAACATTTACACAGAGTATAAAAGATGTGCTAAAAGGATTAAGTGAAGGACAACAAAATTTACAGCAACCGTTTAATGCCGAAGATATTGCAGGCATGTTTGGAAATATTAATTTAAATGAGTCAGGAGAGAGTAATGCATTTTTACCATTCATGCAAGGAATGATGCAAAGTTTACTCTCAGCAGAAGTACTATTGCCAAGTTTAAAAGAACTATCATCTAAATATCCAAATTGGTTAACAGAAAATTCATCAAAACTTAATCCAGAGGAAAAGGAGCGATATGAAAATCAATATAAACTTATGAAAGAAGTATGTGATGAGTTAGAAAAAGAAAAATCAGATGATAGTGCAGATGTCAAAAAAGAAAGATTCAATATTGTCCTCGATCGAATGCAAAAAATGCAAGAACTAGGTCAACCGCCAGCTGAAATTTTAGGTGAGGGAGCTGAAAATACAATGCCTTTACCAAATTTGCCAACGTCTGCAGATGGGAATGAACAGTGTTCTGTAATGTAATTCTCTAAACGTTATTTATATGTTTGTTTGTGGTTTATGTGGTGTTTTTAATAAATAACACAAGGAAATATGATTGTGTGGGAATAATTTTACAATTTTGCGATATGAGAAATTTTTAAAATTTGTTACCGCAAATGATAATAACAAGTAAAAGTTCATCATATTTATATTTAAAATGCGAAAAATACCTACTTTATGGCGACAGAATAAAATTTTAGAAAATAATAAAATTTATTTTCAAATTGTTATTTTTATTTTAACAAGTATATGATGATCAAATGAAATTTTATAAAGAGCTGCCTCATAGTTTTACAGCAAGATTGTCATCGAAATGCAAACAGGAGTAAATAATGATCCACGTGACGAGAAAAGAAGCAAAATTTGTCATAAATCCTTCTTTTATCTAAAATATCATCGATAATTATACAAAATTATAAGAAATCAAAATAATAATAAACTTACAATTTCCCATATTCCACCATGCTCTTCATCATCTATGTTCATATATGAACAATATAAATATACATATCCACTTGATGCAAGAGCAAATGAAGCTAAACCGATGATTCCTGTTAACGGGATTATTCCCCAAATAATTCCTAAAAAGAAGCCCACAATTTGTCTGGACCAATAAATCCAATCTAAAAACACTTCAGTATCTAAAATAAATAATGTTAATAAATGACCTCAATACTTGCTAATTGGAAATTTTATCATCTTAAAATTGCTCACCGGGCCACTCTGCATTTTTACTCATTCCTAATTTCATTAAAGCGAAGAAGCCTAATGTAACCGGCTTAGATTTATCAATTGCACTCTGTTTATTTGCCATTTTAATTTATTTTAACATACAAAATTCAGAATTCTTATACAAATTAGATTAGAGAAGTGCAGAGCGAATTGAAGTGTAATTCAAATTGTTAATTATGACCGTTATGAAATTGAACCATTTTTACTCTTTTTGAAGATTTATGTATGTAACTTTTATTCAATTTGTTAAACCAGAGTTATAAAAGTAGCTACCTACTTTGCCTACTTTTCATAAAAAAATCTACTTTCTACTTTTAGTTTATATGAAAAGTAGATCTACTTTTCCAACTCTGTGTTAAACTTAATTTTATACAAATTTATTCATGCTTAAATATTATTTAGAAGCGTATCAGTATATTCTTTTAGTAAAATCATCGAATAATTATCAGCAACAAGATTAAAAGTAGTTATTAAACTTTCAATTTCACTTGATTGTATAAGATTTGTGTAATTTCCTGCACAATGACAATATTGCATGATGTTATCTTGTTTGATTTCTTTACAGCGAGTACATTGAAGATCTTGAAGAGTATAAGACATGAGTTTACGATTCAATGCATCAATTAAACGTTGTTCAACATCTTCTGTGTCATAATTAACAAAGCATTGAGCACACAACCATACAGGTAAACCATTTTTCATAGCACGATGCTTATCCTTCATCAAATCAACATCTCGACAGTGATTACAAGCTTGACAAATCATTTCAGTTAAAATGTAAGATTTTCCTTTCTCTTTCCAAACGGCTTTGTCTGAAAATTCTCCTAATCCAACAAGTCTTAACATGTTCTTTCTTAATGAATCAAGTTCATCAGTCACTGTTGTATCAATTTCAAGAATTTTACAAAGCACTTTGATGAATTCTGTTGCTGGTCCTTCTTGATTCTTTCCAAAATTCTGATATAATTTCGTTACAATATCGTATGCATGATGAGATAAAGTTTTCAATGCTTTTGAAGATTCAATGCCATCAGCGAGTTGTTCAATGAACAAAGTAAGAAAATTTTCCAATTTATCGCGACACTTTCCTTCTTCAGGTAAATCTTCACAAATATTCCAATTCATTTCAAGTGCAAGTTCTTCATCATCTGCATCAATCTATTTAATAAAAATTTAAATCAGTTCAATAAATTAAAATAAAAGTAAATTTTAACTTACTTGTTCACTCTCACCAACTAATTCTCGTGGCACTTTTCCCCTCAATCCAGAAAAATTGTAATCATCCATCCATAATAGAAAATTCCAACATTTTTGATATGATAAATGAACTGAATGAAATAGTTCTTTGTTTCTTATACTTTGACAAACATAATCAGCATAACTTATTCCATCAACCACACTCTTTTTGCCACTGTGAATGATAATCTTTGTAAAATCGGCATAAATAATATCCACACCGAGAATTTTAAATTCAGCTATTATTTGTAAGAATAGTTTCTTCATGAGCGTATTGAGAGAGCGTCGTAATGCTGGATCATAAAGTAAAGAATTTACAGATCGAATCCATCGATAAAAGTGAACAATTTGAAAATCACTGTAAACATTTCTATTGATTGTAACTTCACGCAACCATCCATTAACCATTGATCTCATAATTCTGAAGGGTGCTGAACATAAAGCAGTTTCATCATAACTGGGTAACATTTGAAGTAAATTTGGATTTGTTATCATGTCATTTAAATTTGCTTGTGGAATATTATCAAATGTGATTGCTGCATTAGCTCCTTCCATTTCCTGAATACGATGACTTTGAAGCAATGCTGAAACAGCTAAACTGTCAATTGCAAGTTCTACACAAACGTTTGGATAAAAACCCGACTTGCATTGTTTCACCATTCGATTTTCATCAAATTCACTAAGCAATGTGTTATCATCCGTTTCTGATCCTCCTAAATCTGGTCTATGAGTTGATGACCACCATAAAACGAAATTATGTTTTTGAAGATGTCGAGCGTAAAATAAATCAGCACCAAAGAGAACTGTATCAGAAGGCATATTTCCAATAGGTATATTAAAATATCGACATTGTTCTAGCATCAAATCGAAAACTTGCATGTGATTTAGATAATGACGAACCATTGATTTTGAGCCATTTTTTTGCCATTCCATTCCAACTAACAATGAAGCATCATCAGTTATATGAATTTGTGTTTGAGGAAATTCAAATAGTGATGGAATAAGTTGATTAAGTGAATTTAATGCTATTGGGGCTTGAACACATAAAATTGTTGGACCTTTTTTTTCTTGTTGATATGCAGAAAGTGCACGTTGGATATGACGATATACTTGCTTCAAGTCAATTTCGACATGAATATCAAATTGAATTTCACTTGGTGGCAATTTGTCACTAATCGAATCATCTCTTGAAAGAAGAGCTTGTCTTTCAGTTGTGTACAAGTTTCTCAAACTTGGCATTTGATTAGTTCTAACTGTATCGTGAACAATTATAACAGCTTTGTTGAGTGGTGTTAAAAATAATCCCCACATGCTCTTTTTGCCTGATGGAATTGTATGATAATAAAGAAAGAGTTTTTTCATGTTCCCACCTTCTTTCAAATATGGTTGATGAAGTTGCATTCTTTGTTCTAATTGATCGAGTGTAAATATGTCACGTTGTAAATTTACTGAAGATGCAATTTTTTTAGCTTCTGCTCTTTGTACTGCACAAGAACATCCAAGTTGCATAATTGCTCTGAATTCTAAGCTCATTTGAGTTTCATAAATTCCCTCAATATCAGGTGCTGCCAAATCAACAAGCATTCCAAGACCATTATCACGGAAAACTTGTTCAGGCACTTTATACTGATATAAATTAAATATTGGACGTGAACGAGGCAACACACGATGAACTTTTTTCCATGAAATTTTATCGTTTTCGTTTTCGCATGATGGTGCAGGTGTTCGTTGATTGACATAAAATATTCTCGGTATATCAAGTTTAATCTTCTGCAATTCATCACCAATTATTGCCCACAAGTAAAAATGTCCATCAAGATCTAAAGGCACAATTTGAATAATTTGCCAAGTTAATTCAATCAAATTTCTTTGAGTTCTCTTTAAAAAGCCACCAAGTGTTGAAATAGGACCACGTTGAACTGCGTCAACTAATGGAACTTCATCTTGACGAACTCTTTTATTTCCACTATCACCTCGCAATTTCTTTCTTTGGTCCAATTGAAAACGCCATTTCTTTTTTTGAAATTTTAACCATTTAACAAATTCTTCGCGAGTTGTTCCAATTTCGGGAGGATTGCCAAGTGCTTCACGCCATGTTTTTGGTTGTGTTTCAAAATTTTCTTCAGTTCTTGTTCGTTTTCGACTAGTTACAACAGGTATACCTTGTGATTTTTGACTATTTCCAACAGAATCTTCAATATCACGAACTTCAGCTATGGGTTTGGGTGTAGCTTTAAATAACTCATTGATTCGTCGTTGCTTAAATGTGTCATTTTTCTCAAGAACTTTTTTATGTAACCAATCTGGATGTTGAACACGAGGCACAGGATTAGAAACACCTTGAAGTGCAGCAGGAATTGTTATAATTTTCTGTATAGCTCCACCAATACGTTCGATATAATAATTCCAATCAAGAATATCGCGTATATCAACATCACCATCAATATTTGAATCTTTTAACCATTTACGAATATGAAAGCGACGTACAGAAGATTCTGATTGGAAAATGGCTAAAGGTATAGCTCTTTCTGTAACTGGTGCTCCTTCTGGTTTTCTGCTTATTATGTATTTACATGCCAGACCAGCGTCTTTAACCATTTGATCACCAAGAAATTCAGCCAAACGTTTTGCTGTTGAAATTGATGTGGATTTTTGCTCTCCATATTCTTCAAGCTTCTTTGACATTGAACGATTTTCAGAAATCAATTCAAAAAGTTCAGAATCAGGCATATTAGCTCCTTTACTGTAGAGAACATCTAACCAATAATTAGCAACTTTGGCTACACATTGATAACACTTTTCAAGTGTATTTCCTTGTAAAAATGCTTCAAATACTTGTGATTGAAAAATTTTAATGAGCTGCAATTCACCACGACGTTTGATTTCAAAACCTTTCAGTTCTGCCAATGAACCGTCAAAATTAAACACAGCATAACGTTTCTTTAATTTCTTTCCTTCTTCTTTTGCAGCAGGTAAAACCATAGCCAAATATGGACCATCAACTTCAAAGAAAATAGAGTTCTCAGATCGAATTGAATATTCAGGAACTTCACCATTTTCTGCAGATTTATCAAGATTGTGATATTGATCATTAGTAAAGTGATCTTTGACCATAGTATTGAGAACTGCATTTGGATAGCTGACTGTAATTTTTGATTTCTTTGGTAAATTTGTAAAAACTTCAAAATCTTGTGGAAAAGTTCCTGGCAAGATACACCAAATACCATCAGTATCTAATTCTAAAGGACGACCGACTTTCTCAATCACTTCTCTAGCTTTTGTAATGATATTTGATCCTGTCAAACACACAATACCACCCATTTGCATGCTATGCCATCGTGCACCTTTTCTCATGACATAACCATAAAATGAATTGAGAATACATTTGTGGGCCAATTGTAGAGAATCATACAGAACTTCACGTCCCTTTGCAGCTTTGATTTCACTCGCATCTCCTGATTTCAATGCTTTAGCCACTTCTGATTTTGCAACTTTTGTGAGTCCTTTGTATTCATAACGTCGATCACGAAAAGCACGAACTGTATCAACATAAAAACTATTCTCCATTTGACAAATTGTGGACGTCCTAGTTTCGAGCTTTGTTATTTTAGTCTTTTTATAAGCTTTTCGACAATAATCACTCAAACGCTTCTTCTCAATTGCAGCACGATCTTCACGTGACAATTCATGAAAAGCTCGATATGGCCCTCCAGGCACAAGTGGTGGAAATTTTTCAGTCTCAAGTTGTTGTTGAATACGTTGAAATTCACTATTGAAAAATAAATTTAATTTTCTTGTTTCACATTAATTTATCATCTTACCTTCTTGTTGCAGGAAGTATTTCACCTCTCCATAACCAATCCATTTGACGCTTGCATGCTGCATCGGGTCGATTAAAATCACAAGCTGCACAATCCTGTTCAGTTACCATAGCAGATGGTTGAAGACGATTAGTTAAGATAATATTTGGATACATAGCACCAACATCCAAGTGATAAATAACTGGTTTTTCAACTCGATTTGGATTATCATGAAGAGCTTGTAAAACATCTTGAATTTGTTTTGTTACTTCATCAAAATTAGTTACTTCAGATAATGGAATATTTTCTTCTACTTCAATTGCATGCTTAAGAACATGTGATACTTTATTCTTCAATTCTTGCAGCATACCACAATCCAATCGAAATCTGTATGGTAAATCAGCTCTGAAAACTCCAGATTCTAAAGCTTCTATATGACCACCAACATAAGTTTCAGTATCGAGCATATGTCCATCTTCTGTCAATTTATTTAATTCTGCCTGTTCTTTATTTGGAAAAATGATGTTGGCATGATATGCTTCTTTCATCAGCAACGATTCACATAGAGTTCCAGAACCTTTACGAAGAACTTCATCGGGTTCCATTGGAATAATTGTTGTCAAAGCAAAAATAAAAGGTTGAACATATTTCATATAAAGATAATATGTTGCAACAGCATCTGAAACTGAATAACTTGCGAGCTCTTGTGGTTGTTCAACTGCTTTTTTGCACATCTCTTCTGGATCTAATTCAACAGGATCGTACCGCAATTTTGCTTTAGCTACAGCTTTGAGACCTTGAGAACCAACAGGTAAATAAGAATCACGTTTTACCCAACAAAGACAATCCATGTGCATGGATGGTCTTGAGAGATAATTTCCTTCTCGATTCTTGCTGTATCCAATTTCTCTTTTCATATCAATGTCATAAGTAGCTGCACGAGTTTCAACAAACGGCCAATCGAAAAAATCTCCATTGTATGTTACTATAATATGAGGTCGAACTTCAAGTATGTGATCGAAAAAACGTTGAATTAGTGATAACTCATTTGGTTCATTAAAAACTATGAAATTTCCTTCAAATTCTGGTTTAGGTGTGTATTCAAAATCATCTACATCAGATGAGACAATTTCACGATTTGTAATTAAATATCCTTGACCATCAATCATATATGAAATCATCATAATTTGATCAGTTTGAGCATCTGGGAATTTAAGTGGTAATTTAGTAGTTTCTATATCATAAGCTAAAACAATTGGTTCAGGTCGTTCAAGAATATCTGGTCGTTGAACAATAGAAGGCAATTCATTTGCACCACGATCTTTTATATTATACCAGAGACCACAGAAAACTTTCAAATCAATTGAAACTCGAACGTGATAAGGCACATCATGTTCACGAATGTCCATAATAAAATCCATATAATCATAAATCTGTTCATTTGATGTTCTTCCTGTTAATGACATTGACAGCATTTGCATATAAAATGTATTTGATTTTTCTCGCTCCTTATTCTTTTTAACTGAACGATTTATTTCAATTCGAACTTTGTTCATAACAGTTGTGTTGTGAAATGAAAGCTTTATCATTCTATGTTTCTTCCCAGTCAAATGATTAGGCATGTCAAGATCTTCTTTCTCAACTATCTCTATCTTTGATGCTTGACCTCCGTATTTTCGTTGCAAGAAAGTTGTCACTTCATAAATTTGCTGTTGTTCTATTATAACAAAGAAGTAGGGTTGATATATGACAGAAACTTTGAATCTAGAGCCATTCATTGTAATAAAATAGAGATCCAGAGCAGAAACAAGTCGTTTTTCATGATCAAGAATGTCAGTCTGAAAATAAAGATTGAATCAAATTTTTTTGCTAAACAAAATTTTTATGAACTCACAGAATGCATATTGATAAGATATCCAGTTCTTTCTATACCGTCCTTCAATCTATCAAAGCCATATTTAGAGTCAATATAATCATTTTCTCGCGAGTTTTTGTAACTTTGCTCTGCTGCTTTTGTACTCATAAAATCATCACTGTTATTTTCCAATAAGCTGAAATTAGAATAATCGAAAGTAATTTTAAATAATTTTGAAATTCACTAATATCTTACCCAAATTGCGATTGCTTTTCAGCATTATCTTTGTATTTATTGTACATTATGATTAGAAATTAAATATTTTTTGATTGTCATAAATTCTATAAATTTAAGAAATCGCGGGAAATTTTAAATTTTAAAATTCCGTTATTTTATGTCAAATAATTTTCTGTATTTCATTTCTTAAAACCAGCTTAATTTAAATTCAATAGAAAATTTATTTTATTTAAAACATTCAAATTAATTTACATAATGCAACTTTACTTTTTATTCTTCTTATATCCTCTTCTTGCATTGTCATATTCATAATTTTGCATCCACTGTTTTATGTTGTTTGTGCATCTCAGTTTAGCCGATCGTGAATCAAGATCTCTAATGACGAATGGTGAATAACCAGCGGTATAATTGTCATCTAATGCATCTGTCTTAAGAAGTGCCTTCTTTGAAACTCGTTGTTGCGGAATTATTTGATCAGCAAATAAAAGTGGATTACATGCATGTTTTCCTCCTTTTGGTTTGGGTAGTGATTGATTCTTGAATTTTGTTGTAATTTGTTTTTTAGGATTCAAATGAATAACTTGTTCGCCCTTTTCATTAATGCTCACAGAAACTCGCTTTAATGTTTTATGGCCACACTTTGGACAAAAGATTTTGGTTGGATCAGGTGTAGTTTTGTAGCAAGTGTAGCATCTAAGAATAAAAGTTTTCACATGTTTAATAATACGACCATCAAGTGAGGTCACATTAAGATTCATTTGCTTGAGAACGTTTTGCATTGCAAAATCTGTAGTTATGCATGCAACTTCAACGTCTTTCTCTTCTAACACATTTCCACTGAAATTCTTTTTCACATTACTGATGTTATTCGGTGTGATCCAACCTTCATCATCGTCATTTGCTTCATCTTCTTCAAAAACTTCATCTACTTTTTCAATTTCATCTTCTGACTCTTTCACTGGTTGCAAAATATCATCAACTTTATCATTTGAAATTGTATTAAATCCTAAATTTCCGAATTTCTTTATCAACTCATCATCATTAACAGATGGTTCTGGTTCATTCTCTTCTTCCTCTTCACTTTCTTGACTTTCATCACTATTGTTTTCGTTATCACTTGCTTCATCTTCTGCCTCCTCTTTTTCTTCAATATCATCAATATTTTGACTGATACTGTCGTTTTCATCTTCTGATGGATTATAAAAACCAGCTAATTGAGTTTTATTTGTTGAATTTTCTGTGGGTTTTGCTGTATACACAGTTTTTGCAATGATTGGCTCTTTTCTTAAATGATCAACACCTACAAATTGCTTTTCTAATTGATACGTAAGTGCCAAAACTTTAATATCTGTTGCAGATAAAGTTGCATAGTCGCCTGATTTCTTTGAAAAGTCTGTAATAATTTTAATCGATTCCTGATCAACTTGCTTCACTTCTAGAGTATATGGAAGAACGGCCAACGCTTTGTATTGACGATTATTTTTAATCTCATCGAGAACTTCTTGAATTGTAAACACATTTTCAGCCAATTCCTAAAAATTATAGAGAAAATAAAGATTTATGAAGATTAAAATAAAGTTTTATTCCATTACCTGTAACTGTGCATTCTTTATAAATGCACTGGTATCAACTACAAGATTCCTTATCTTTTTTGTCATCTTGTTTCGCTATATTAAAGAAATTTTGCAAAAAATTCACTGAATCATGTGCTGCAAGATATAAAAAATTTTCACTGCTGAATTTCAGTTTATTACCCTATTTATGTGCACAGCCAAAAAAAAAAATTCAAATTATATTGTACACGTGGTAAACGGTTATATGTAAAAAAAATTCTCTGTGACAACATGACATGTGTTTTTCATATTTCAGAATATTTTTATTATGACTACTAAAAATTTTTAATGTCAACACTTTTTCATTAAGAATATATTCTTTTTCAGTATGACGTTTGTTTAAACGGGTTTAATATTGCAATTTTTATGAAATTATGTAAGCAGCTTCCGAACGCAAGCGAGTTAACGAGCGGGTACTTGAAATGATTAAAGATCTTTAATTATACATTTTTATATTTTGTTTGAAACAAGTTTTTGCTGTTGCCAGCATGCTTTTTTAAAAGTCAAGATCTATACGACTGATGCATTTTATCTCTCGAGATGAAATTGCATGCAATAACTCAATCATTATATTGAAAATTGTTTATCGAATCGAGAGAAAAAAAATGTTTATATACTAATTCATTCGGAAATATGTGAATTAATAAGAGCTAATACGTGATATATCATTAAATCATTTAGATCGCAGCAGGCATAAGGCGAATGTCGATATATTGCGTCGATATGAATATGAAATGTCACAAGAATTATGAACAGAAAGATATACACACAATCTCTTACTTTATCATCGATTTATGTAAATGATGATTCATCTCAAGTATGCAGAGAAGCACAATAATAATAATGTATAATGTTATAGCGTCATGACAATCGACGGCGGCAAATTAGTAAAGAGTTTATCTATATACTCACGTATTATTAACCTGGACTTGTCATACAGCTTTCCATTTCTACTCGCCTTTTTCTTTATCACTCACGATTAAACGACTATACGGCAATGACCGAGCATTCGCTGCAATATGAGAGAATTGGAATTTGAAAAATTTTAAAATTAAATTCAAGCGAGTAATTAAGAAGAAATTCGTCGGAAAGAGTTTTTCTTTTTCGATTACTTCCAACACTTAACTTTTGACTTGGGCGCCGATATTGTAACATTATATCGGCCTCGAGAAAACATACATACAATCGAAAGCCATTCATAAATTTTCCAGTTAAAAATATTTGTTTTAATTTCTGAAAAGAGCGCGCGCAATGAAAGCATCTTGTCTGTTTCCTTTATCTGATTATTATTCACTAAGTAGCAGTCATGCATACATGCGTCATCATTAAGACACTGTGAAAGGCTCATTAATAATGAGTTTGCCAAAAAAATTCTTTCCTTCTCTCTAGTTTTTCTTGCCTTCTCTTCCTCTTTTACCCCATTCTCCTCTTTAATTAATGCCAGACGTATGACGAAAGCAAAAGACTATAAAAATAGGCGTCCATACTGCCAAATGTATGACATTGACGCATTTTTTTTATTCGCAATGATTTAGCAGGCTCTTGATCAAATTTATGAGAAGTTTCATTAAATAGATAGCGCCAATTCAGACAATATGACAGCTGCCAATTAACAATTTGCAACTAAATTTAGCTAACTGAAAAACGCGTTGCATAAAAAGTAACATAACGTAGCGCATAGTTACCATTATAATATTTTAATGTAATTATTGTGTGTATGCAAGTCTGCAAAGAGAGACAGCAGTAAATTAAATCTAAAGTAAAATATTGCAGCTTTTTGGAGAAATGAGCATCATCAGAAGTAAGTAAACGAGAGAGGCGAGCAGCGACATGGAAAAAATAAATGTAGAGAAGCCGCTCAAGAGACAAAAAGGAAACGCTGTATTTCAGTCTTGGGTTACTATAGAGAGCTATGCTATTTAAGAAAATGAAAGAGGGAACAACAAAAAACACTTTTAAAGGTCTTGAAAGAGAAAGTTTCATCGTAACCACAACCATAATAAAGTTTTTTGCTGTTTATTTTTGTTCAATAACAGCATTTCTTTTCATATAAGTTGATAGCACTTGCAATTACATACTACTACTAAATGAAATACTTCTTCTGTTGCTGCACTCATAATGTTTCTGCAATCTCAGAACACTAAATACACACATTAAATGCTTGTATGTTTATTTTTCAGTTTATGCCTCAGTGATTAAGAAATCCATCCTCATATATATGAGAAGATATGCGTTGTTGCTTAGACAGCAGAGAGCTGTTGCTGATATGCAGTTGACTTGCATTGAGAAAGCGCAACAAAAATAAAGATTGAGGCAAACGCCTTCGACTGCATTAAAACTTTTTTTTTCATAAACATTTTTGTCCGAACTATATCATTACCGGGAGATAAACATCATGCCTCATAACTTATTTTATGCTGCATTGTCAGCAAACTTGCCTCGTTTATTTTATTTTCTAAAAATCACTAAATTGCTTCATTTCGATTTCACGCTATGAATGCTCACAGGCAATTTTCCCTTCACACACACCCAATTGTATTATAAATGATATGTGCGAAAGTCTAACAAAATTGCAATTTTAAAATCAATTTTAATAATAATATCAGAAATTTTTGGACATTAACTGTTTAAGACATTTTTATTTATGTGTGAAATTCTGTTACTGCTGTTGCAAGCAAATGAGATTTTCAAGAGCTGACTCATTGTGTATGATTTGTTTAGAAATTTGTAATCTAGAACTTTAACAATGTGTTTATGGAATTAAAATTTAATTATGAATTCCTAATCAGTAAAAGCAATTAAAATATATAAGCAAGAAATATGAAAACAATAAAATAAAAGAAAGAAATTCATGTTATGAAATTGAGATCGGAATACTTATGTGTGCATTTCTCTGGCTTAACTGTATGAAATTTCAGAACTAAAGTATATTATTGTTACAAACATGTGCGCATTGTTATTGTTATCCAATCGTCTGAGACGTAAATTTTCGAGCCGAAAGCATGCAAAAGAAGAGAGAACGAAAAAGAACAAAGAGCATAGAAAAATAGCAGAGGCAGCATAAAAAACTCTACTGCATCTACTTATTTATTATATAGTCATAGAACGCAGATAAAAACAAAATTCTCTCAAGCATAAATTTTAGGATTGCAGTTCTTAGCTCTACCCCCTACAAATTATACGCTCTCATATGTTAGATTAACATTATAATAGAGAGAGTACAAAAAATAACATTTTTGACGCCATAGCCTGCTGTTAAGGATATAAACTTTAACAATTTCTTTTTTGTTACCTGAGAGCAAAAGAGAGAGAGAACCATGATGACGTTGAAAAATTTAATAAAATGAAATTGCAGGGAATAATTAAGAAAAGGAAGAATTTTTGTGTGTTATTATGTTAAAGTGAAAAATTAGAAATAAATAAAAATCTGCTTTTTTAAGGGGTGGATAGAATGAAATCCATCATGAAATATATTGAAATTTGAGGATGTGTATGAATGGAATTTTTTTGAATTTAGAAATCGAAAGAGGGTTCTTGCAACAAAATGCCTACATGAATGATTGTGTTACAAAATAAACTATTAATAATGATTAAAGACAGAAATTTTCTTTTTTTTATGTCTGAATACTTTCTACTGAAACTGATTCAAACTTGCACGTTTTCGAGCCAATAAATCGATTAAAACCATTTGATTTAAGTTTTCATTAAAAACATTTTGTGCAAACCACAAAAACTACTTCAATCTCTCACAGTTGAATATCAAGTCATGTTCAAACTGTTTCATAGTGAGAAAATCATCAATAAAATCGAACCCCAAAGGAATAAAATTTCAATTGATGTTACGCTGAGGGTAAAGTAAGTGAGAGAAATAGACGACGATGAGAAGAATAAAATAACTTACTATTTGTTTTCCTCATGTGCCGACTGCCGGTTTGTATAGATTATAACACAACATTGGCATATGAATTTATGTAGCAAGCAAGTGTCAACCCGGGTTAGAAAAAATGTTTATAATTCTAATCACGTACTTAATAATACTATAGTATCATCATAAAATAATTTCTTTTGTGACTTTAATTAAACTTAAATTATCATTTCCTTATTTAATACAATGCCCACTCTCAATAGCTACTGCTGTCGCTCCTAACAGTTTCTGTTATTGTCGGAAATTAAAAAGAGAGAAAAAGAGTGAAATGTCGGATGTTCTGGACACTATAAGTGTGCATTTTATCATCGTCATGATGATGATGATGATGATGTTGATTTATATGCCGCTTTTCTTTTCATGTCGTACACATACTCTGCAATGCATGCAAACGGCATTTTTCTCTCTTGGCGTCCGCTAAAATTGCCAGAATGAAAATTTTATTTAAAATATAATAAATTGTTCTTTCTCGCGACTACAGCTATGCTCTCTCTTGTACTATGCTAGGGGCATTAAAATAGCATGGGTTTTTCATTGCTTCCCATTTTCATGCCTGTTTTCTCCCGACAGCTGGGGCCATTTTTCCATAACACCAGAAAATTTAAAAATAATCAGAAAATTAAAAAACTCTTGTGCCGCCTTTACTCTGTATTTGATTCAATTAGTTGGCCAATTTAATTAATTATTTTCATTTTTCGGCAGACGAATTTGCTTGCTTATGTATTTCGCAACGTGATATGTTTTTGATATGCAAATTTTATTTATTTATAGTCACACAATGCTGCCTATAAGGGAAAGAGTAAACATAGAGGAGAAGAACATTTCACAATCGGTATTTAATTGGATTTCCGTAAAATATTTTAAAATGAAATTTTTGAACATGACAGTTTTTTTTGTTGAAGGCAATAAAGCCACAAATGCAAAGCTCCCAATCAATATTGAATGATTTATGCAAATAATCTGGAGTTCATGCAAGCATAAATACGAGATAGCGTCAATTATAGTTGACGTCCTACACATGAAAAATCTATCGAATAATATTAATCAACATTTTTGTACTATGAGAAAGAATGATCATTAATGGTGCGATTAGATATGCACACATAAGAATGTTCTTAACAAAAATACATCTTAATCATCGAAATATTGCTTTTGTGGCCGAATAGCAGTCAGGTAAGAATTGAAAAGAATGAACGGATGAGAGAGATTTCCAAATAGTGATTAAGTAAGCGTACACATGAATAGATTTGAAGTGGATTTTGCAGGTCTTTAAAAAGATTATCCAGTTAGAGAGAAATTCTTTCATGATTTCTTGTCTGATCTTTCCTTTCATTCAATTCATAATTTCTTCATATTTTTGTAGTATTTTTATGGAAATAATGAGAATTGAAAAAATTTTAATTTTTTTTTCTCATAAAAACAAACCTCACGAAATCACTCTTTCTCTTATTCGTGAAAAACAAACAGTCAAGAATTTGAGTGCGCGCGCGATGCCTTGCTTACTTTTAGTTTATAATAACGGTGTTTTATGTGTTCTCTTTATTTTTCGTGTTCATTCTTCATACATTATAGAATTTAAATTTTCTCTCTTTCTCTATTCTCTATTTTGCATTCATATTCGAGACTTCTTGTTCGACTTTTTTGCTTGATGATGACTTCGTTCGACTTATGAGCAAATTGTGGGAAAAGCTAGCTAGCTAAATATCTAGTTACAGTCACATAACACATTTTGTCCGCATACACAATGATTTTCTCACTTAAAAGATTGCGCTAAAATTACCTGAACTTTTCATTCAATTTTATTCTTTGCTTATTTGTGTCGGCAACATTCTTTAATAATATTTCTTATGCAGAAAGAGAGCATGAAATAAATTTTTCTTTTGCTTACAACTTGAAGTTCTTTTTTGATGATTTGCAAAAATTAACAGCAACAATGAATGCTCTCTTTTTATTCTTCTTTTTCGTTCTTACACAACATAATGTATATTTTGATTTGAGGCTCACCATCATCATTATTATTATAGTTTTTAAACTCATTGAGATTTCTCACATTTTAAAATGTTTTGTATGCTAACCACAGCTGTATGTTCAATTTACTAACTTATATTTCATTAAGATAATATAAGTAATATAGGTTGATCCTACAAAAAAATGATCTTTTAAATTACATCCAATCTAATTTCATAAAAATCATTGTCATTCAATAATCGTATGATCACAATCAATCATTTATAAAGTTTCACTTGTGGAATTTCAAAAAATGCTACTCTGTGACAAATTTAATGATCTCATCATCATAATAATTTATGCAAATTCCGCAAAATACGCGAGATCGCAATGTAAAAGAGAGAGAAATACTCGAGAGGAAAGACTAATATTAATGAGTTAAACGTTCAACTGAGTAGACTGCATGCCTTTGCCATTATTACAAGAATGTTATAAACTATAAAATGATAATAAATGAGCGTATTAAAATTGACACATTTATTTTTTAGCACTTTTTTCTCTATAAATTCATTTTTTCCTTCATTTTTTTGCAGAATTTTATTTGGAACTTTTTTCAAATTATAAAAATTAAAAAATTTCATTCTAATGAAGCCCAGGGGGAAAATAACTATGACGAAGGATGCAAAAAAACGAAAGTAACGAAAGATAACGAAAGTAACGAAAGATAACGAAAGGAAACGAAAGAGAAGCAAAAATGACGAAAAGAAGCAAAAATATAAATGATGCAAAAAATGAATTGCAATTTAGGAAGTTTAAAGTCGTTATTCTATTGTTTCATAGATTCTAAGATGAACTATTAATCTTAATATTTATGCTCATAAAGTTACAGCTCATAAAAACGAGCCGAAAGAAAATTTATAATTTTTCAGAAATTCATGTGGTTTTTCAACGGTTTTTTCGAAAATCAAATAGAATTTCGAAATTTCGTGTTCGAATTTCGAAAACAAACATTGGAAAATCAGGCAAAATAAATTTTGCTTGATTTATCATAATAATCATGCTTTTTATGGAGTTATGATGAATTATTTATAAACGTAGTGGTTATTCTGAGCTATAAAAAGAAGAACAGGTATAAAAGTTGAAAGAAATATGTATGAAAAATCAATCTAACGAAAATGACGAAAGTGACGAAAGAAAACGAAAGAAACGAAAAAAAACGAAAGCGACGAAAGAAGCGAAAGAAAAACGAAAGAAAAAATTCCTTTCGTCATAGATATTTTCCCCCTGATGAAGCCTAATTTTATGACTACCGTTTTTCTTCGAAAACAAGAGCCTTCAAAAATTTAAAATTCTGAGCAAATTTCAGAATTACCGTATTTTTTCCATACTAAATCAAAACAAAATTGAGCAAATGGCTCTTTATTCGAACACAAGAGCCGGTTCTTGTTTTCGAAGGAGGACGGTAGTTTTAACAATTTTTTCTACAATGATGCTCAATTTCATTTAATAAAAATATTTCTATTGCCTACCTTCGAAGGTAGGAAGGACTGTCTTTCACTCTCTCTTGTGTTATTACTAGACTTTTTCCGACCGGGAACGGGAATTCCCGTTCCCGATGAAAGTCCGGGAATTCCCGACTCCGGGAATTGGAAAAAGCCTAGTTATTACTTAGTAAAATTACACTCTTAATTTGGTCTCATCATTTTTATTTTATTTTTCAATTATTTTTATACAATAGTAAAATTTACAATGAATTTTATAGTTCACTATTGACAATGAATTTTCTGAAATATATGAAATTTTTGTCATTTTTTAAGGCAAGAAAAATTTAAATTTTACTATATAAAGAAAAGCTGATTGGGATTTATTTTAAATGAATGACATTTCTTGTCATATTTTTAAATGTATCTCTAAAAAAATTTACTTAACTGAAATTGTATGTGTGTACTTTCACTTTGTTTCAAATCTTCAGACTTTTTAATAGTAATTTTCAGCATCTCCAGAACCTCCATCATTTCGACGTCGTTTAATTTTACCTTCGGCTTTTAATTCTTGATGAAGTTGTTTGCATAAATCTTGAAATTGAATGGAAACTAAATTGCGACGAAAAGAGTTGAGTGTGAACCATGTGCGAGTGTTCCATTATGACTAATTTCTTTTACTTCGCGAATTGTAAACAATACGTTCTAACATAAAGCAATATCAAAGAGGCGAAGAAGATTGCATCCAAACAGAACTCCATAATATACTAAATTTTAAAAAGAGATCATCAAAATAAATATGTACCAAACGTAGATAAATGCAAAATTTTATCGATGATGACATTTTTGTGGTAAAATGCAGAGAGCATCTTTGTCAACAATCGTTCCTGATGGTCCAATATATTGAAATCGCACTTTGCTTGTAAAGGAAACATAAGACTTGAATCATACATAAATTTGACGATGTACAATTAAAAATGATTTAACAGCCTCCCAATATCCATTCCAGAAATGAGCTTTTTGTGTGAAATTATCCACTTTGTCAACAAAATATTTAACACAATCATGGCAAAATGCAAAAACTTCACAAACTAAGTATTTGATGGCATATTCTCGATGATACTTTTCCTTTACATCTTTGATATACTTAATAAAGTTTTTCGTTGCTTTTCCCAATCATCAGAAAAAACAGGAAACGCTAAAAAATGTAAATTAAAGTAATTCTTTTAAAGACAAGCAGTTTTATTCATACTTACAAACTTTACCAAGAAGTTTTTTGCATAATTTTATTTTCACAAGTAGTCCAGATGAGATAAGGCAAGTAGAATAATGAATGATTGAAGTAGTAACATCGGAATAATCCATTGATAAATATCTGAAAGTGATTCTATCAATCGAATCAAACACAGAATTTTGGACCAACACCATTATGGAGTACAATCATCTCCTGGATTCAAATTTGTGAAAACAATTTTTTATCAAGATAAACGCCTTCCATCCAACATTTTAGAAACATTGCTTGTCGATATTTATTTTCCGATGGAAAGCATTCAATTGCATCACCATATAAATTATTCATTAGAATTATGCAAATGAAAGCAGAAATAAGACCAGCAGTATATTTTCGTGATCTATAATATTTAAAGATTTTTGAATCAGATTTTTCTCATGAAAAGGGTTTTCTTACCACACGGAAAGCTTAATGCTGTAGTTTTGACAGAAATCTTTGCCAAATTGCACAAGATTTTCAATAATTGTACCAATTAATTTACCCATTTTAATTATTTATGTGTGTTTTTAAAAGTAATTAATTTTTATACAGCGAAAATATTATATACGAAATATTTTTTAGGTTAAAAATTTTATCGAAATTTGGAAATTGTAACAAAGAACTTGAAAAAAATCTTAATAAGATAAGCAAGAGCCTCATTACAAAATTGAAAATTATATAAATAAATAACCTGAAGAAAATGTTTTGTGTATTATCTTTAAATTTAAATGATTTGTGAAAAACTTGTGAATTTCCAAAAACCGAAGATTTAACGAAAAGTTTCGTTAAAAACCGATTCGAGATTTTATCAAAAGAACTTCATGATAATTTTATTAAATTTACATTCATCTAGAAATCATTTTAATACGATTTTATTATGGTGCTTAATCACATTCTAAACACGTTCTATATGCTTTCCTTAGCCGATGCTAATGTCTAAGAATTTCGACACATTTTTGTCAGCTTAATTGAGCTTCTTTTTAATTTACCATTTCCCGTCATCACTCATTTATACCACACATCAAATTCTTTACTTTTCGTCATTATTCTTTTGAATATAATAAGAAGAAATCATGCATTCATAATAAATCTTTCTCTTTCCATTAAATCGCTTATTAAAGAACATTCAGTGACCTACTTTGAATAATGTCAATTAATATTAATTCGTTTCTCTGGTACTCTCAAAACTTTTCTTTTATTGACTTTCATCATATGCATTTCATGTGCATTCATCCATTTATGAAGCGATTGAGTAAATATCGAAAATATAAGCTAAGTGAAGTATGTAAGTATATGTTTGTTATCAAAAGCCAAATACTAACTAATTTAGAACGCGCCCAAATTACCTTTAATTATAACAAATTTTTAAATTGGGAGCACCACACATAGATAGATTGATTGAGGATGATGATAATTGTTTAATAAACAACAACGACTAACAGAAACTATCAATTAGCATTTGCATGTCAGAGAATAAAGCGAAAGTGAAAATAGACAACGAAAAGAAAAAATCACAATTGATGCAAGATCAAGCGCAAAAGGTCAAATTGTTTATTTCTCTCTTTCTCTATGCAATGCATACTATCAATTTATAATACTTCCAACGATGGGCATAAACAATTAAGCAATTTGTTTCGAAATATTGAAGCATTTCACACTTTTTAGCGCCATTTTTGGAACAACAATGCAGCTTATACATTCACTTTGGTCGGCTGGCTGGCTGGCTTCACGGCTGAACGCGAGATCTCGAAAACTACAATAGCTAGAGACTTTCGGTTTGCTGTGTTTGCATTTGTACATCAAGATATTGGCGGCAATCTTAATTTAGAATGTTGCCATTGATTTCAATAATTAGCAAATTACGAATTTAAATTTCCAAAATTGAAAATTTAAACAACGCGAAGATGGCTGCGAAAACGATTGCAGCCGCCACCAACACAAAATATTGAAACTTCAAATATTTTGAATATTACTCAACCGTTTCTTAGCAAATCAAATAAATATATCATCAGATTCAGTAAATAAGGTAATCAATTAAGAACGCTCATCGTACTTTCATGCATCAAAATTTTATTAAAATATGATTTCCCTGTAATTTTTTACATTAATTTGGATCAAATTATTTTAAACTTGTGAATTTGTTTCTCAACGAGTCTAATAATTCTGTAATTTGTTAACATACACTGATCAAGGCCACAAAAATGCGCTTAAGTGTCCCNAATTTGTTTTCCACCTACTTTTGCCAAAAAAATTTAAAATCATGAAAAATCGAGATTTCATTCAAATTACAGCTAATAGAAAAAATATTGTGTGTTATAAAGTGTTTAAATGGGATTTGCAATGATTTAAAGTCATTTGAGGAATGATTTTAGTGAGTTATATTGAGAAATGATCAAATTTCTAAATAGGTCAATAATTATATTAGGTCAATAAATAGATATTTTACCCTAAATTCATTTTTTCCTTCATTTTTTTGCAGAATTTTATTTGGAACTTTTTTCAAATTATAAAAATTTAAAAATTTCATTCTAATGAAGCCTAATTTTATGACTACCGTTTTCCTTCGAAAACAAGAGCCTTCAAAAATTTAAAATTCTGAGCAAATTTCAGAATTACCGTATTTTTTCCATACTAAATCAAAACAAAATTGAGCAAATGGCTCTTTATTCGAACACAAGAGCCGGTTCTTGTTTTCGAGGGAAGACGGTAGTTTTAACAATTTTTTCTACAATGATGCTCAATTTCATTTAATAAAAATATTTCTATTGCCTACCTTCGAAGGTAGGAAGGACTGTCATTCACTCTCTCTTGTGTTATTACTAGGCTTTTTCCGACCCGATGAAAGTCCGGGAATTGGAAAAAGCCTAGTTATTACTTAGTAAAATTACACTCTTAATTTGGTCTCATCATTTTTATTTTTCAATTATTTTTATACAATAGTAAAATTTACAATGAATTTCATAGTTCACTATTGACAATGAATTTTCCGAAATATATGAAATTTTTGTCATTTTTTAAGGCAAGAAAAATTTAAATTTTACTATATAAAGAAAAGCTGATTGGAGATTTATTTTAAATGAATGACATTTCTTGTCATATTTTTAAATGTATCTCTAAAAAAATTTACTTAACTGAAATTGTATGTGTGTACTTTTACTTTGTTTCAAATCTTCAGACTTTTTAATAGTAATTTTCAGCATCTCCAGAACCTCCATCATTTCGACGTCGTTTAATTTTACCTTCGGCTTTTAATTCTTGATGAAGTTGTTTGCATAAATCTTGAAATTGAATGGAAACTAAATTGCGACGAAAAGAGTTGAGTGTGAACCATGTGCCGAGTGTTCCATTATGACTAATTTCTTTTACTTCGCGAATTGTAACAGTACGTTCTAACATAAAGCCAATATCAAAGAGGCGAAGAAGATTGCATCCAAACAGAACTCCATAATAGACTAAATTTAAAAAGGAGATCATCAAAATAAATATGTACCAAACGTAGATAAATGCAAAAATTTTATCGATGATGACATTTTGTGGTAAAATGCAGAGAGCATCTTTGTCAACAATCGTTCCTGATGGTCCAATAATATTGAAATCGCACTTTGCTTGTAAAGGAAACATAAGACTTGAATCATACATAAATTTGACGATGTCACCATTAAAAAATGATTTAACAGCCTCCCAATATCCATTCCAGAAATGAGCTTTTTCGTGTGAAATTATCCACTTTGTCAACAAAATATTTAACACAATCATGGCAAATGCAAAAACTTCACAAACTATGTATTTGATGGCATATTCTCGATGATACTTTTCCTTTACATCTTTGATATACTTAATTAAAGTTTTTCGTTGCTTTTCCCAATCATCAGAAAAAACAGGAAACGCTAAAAAATGTAAATTAAAGTAATTCTTTTAAAGACAAGCAGTTTATTCATACTTACAAACTTTACCAAGAAGTTTTTGCATAATTTTATTTTCACAAGTAGTCCAGATGAGATAAGGCAAGTAGAATATGAATGATTGAAGTAGTAACATCGGAATAATCCATTGATAATATCTGAAAGTGATTCTATCAATCGAATCAAACACAGAATTTGGACCAACACCATTATGGAGTACATCATCTCCTGGATTCAAATTTTGTGAAAACAATTTTTTATCAAGATAAACGCCTTCCATCCAACATTTTAGAACCATTGCTTGTCGATATTTATTTTCCGATGGAAAGCATTCAATTGCATCACCATATAAATTATTCATCAGAATTATGCAAATGAAAGCAGAAATAAGACCAGCAGTATATTTCGTGATCTATAATATTTAAAGATTTTTGAATCAGATTTTTCTCATGAAAAGGGTTTTCTTACCACACGGAAGCTTAATGCTGTAGTTTTGACAGAATCTTTGCCAAATTGCACAAGATTTTCAATAATTGTACCAATTAATTTACCCATTTTAATTATTTATGTGTGTTTTACTAAAGTAATTAATTTTTATACAGCGAAAAAATATTATATACGAAATATTTTTTAGGTTAAAAATTTTATCGAAATTTGGAAATTGTAAACAAAGAACTTAAAAAAAATCTTAATAAGATAAGCAAGAGCTCATTACAAAATTGAAAATTATAGGAAATAAATAAACCTGAAGAAAATGTTTTGTGTATTATCTTTAAATTTAAATGATTTTAT
The DNA here is from genome assembly GCA_018290095.1 of Polypedilum vanderplanki. NCBI lineage: Eukaryota > Metazoa > Arthropoda > Insecta > Diptera > Chironomidae > Polypedilum > Polypedilum vanderplanki. Next base: position 35,262,070 of record CM031379.1, read on the forward strand.
TCAAAACTTGTGATTTTTCAAAAACCGAAGATTTAACGAAAGTTTCGTTAAAAACCGATTCGAGATTTTATCAAAGAACTTCATGATAATTTTTATTAAATTTACATTCATCTAGAAATCATTTTAATACGATTTTATTAGGTGCTTAATCACATTCTAAACACGTTCTATATGCTTTCCTTAGCCGATGCTAATGTCTAAGAATAATTCGACACATTTTTGTCAGCTTAATTGAGCTTCTTTTTAATTTACCATTTCCCGTCATCACTCATTTATAGCACACATCAAATTCTTTACTTTTCGTCATTATTCTTTTGAATATAATAAGAAATCATGCATTCATAATAAATCTTTCTCTTTCCATTAAATCGCTATTAAAGAACATTCAGTGACCTACTTTGAATAATGTCAATTACTATTAATTCGTTTCTGGTACTCTCAAAACTTTTCTTTTATTGACTTTCATCATATGCATTTCATGTGCATTCATCCATTTATGAAGCGATTGAGTAAATATCGAAAATATAAGCTAAGTGCAAGTATGTAAGTATATGTTTGTTATCAAAAGCCAAATACTAACTAATTAGAACGCCCCAAATTACACTTTAATTATAACAAATTTTAAATTGGGGAGCACACACATAGATAGATTGATTGAGGATGATGATAATTGTTTAATAAACAACAACGACTAACAGAACTTATCAATTAGCATTGCATGTCAGAGAATAAAGCGAAAGTGAAATAGACAACGAAAAGAAAAAATCACAATTGATGCAAGATCAAGCGCAAAAGGTCAAATTGTTTATTTCTCTCTTTCTCTATGCATGCATACTATCAATTATAATACTTCCAACGATGGGCATAAACAATTAAGCAATTTGTTTCGAATAATTGAAGCATTTCACACTTTTTAGCGCATTTTTGGAACAACAATGCAGCTTATAGTTTCACTTTGATCGGCTGGCTGGCTGGCTCACGGCTGACGCGAGATCTCGAAAACTACAATAGCTAGAGACTTTCGGTTTGCTTTGTTTGATTTGTACTATTAAGATATTGGCGGCAATCTTAATTAGAATGTTGCCATTGATTTCAATAATTAGCAAATTACGAATTTAAATTTCCAAATTGAAAATGTAAACAACGCGAAGTTGGCTGCGAAAACGATTGTAGCGTCACCAACGGCAAATATTGAAACTTCAAATATTTTGAATATTACTCAACCGTTTCTTGCAAATCAATTAAATATATCATCAGATTCAGTAAATAAGGTATCAATTAAGAACGCTCATCGTACTTTCATGCATCAAAATTTTATAAATATGATTTTCCCTGTATTTTTACTTATTTCGATCAAATTATTTTAAACTGCGAATTTGTTTCTCAAACGAGTCTAATAATTCTAAAATTTGTTAACATACACTGATCAAGGCACAAAAATGCGCTTAAGTGTCCCCCTACTACGCACGGACACTTTCCATGTCATTTAAAAATCGATTGATTTTCAATGTTGAAAAAGCTCATCTCGTTGACATATAGGTCTTAAATTAAACTTTTTCTCTTGTCTGAAAAAAGAAAATAAAATTTTAATCTGCTCATGCCTATCACAATTTACTGGAGCATAGAATTAGCGATTATACTGTTGAGTTTGGCAATGACTGAAAAATAAAAAAAATGAAAAGAAAAATCTGCTGAATTTCTTAGTTTTTTTATTCGTTTAGCGTCTCTTAATTCAATTTTTATTGTTTTGGTATTTCAGTCAACTTTAGCTGCTTATTATTAAAACATTATGTATGTATACTTTGTGCTATAGCAGTACTTTCTAATTTTTCCCTTCTTTCATCTTCATCTCTTCAAATTGCTTTCTTTTGTGGTCTTTCTCTCATTAGTACAAAGTTTCTAAATGGTTTTTTGAATGTTACTTCTTTTCTTCATATAAAAAACTGTATCTCCAAAAATCATTTTATATGACAATAAAAATGACTACTTAAAAAAGGCTTTTTCTTTTGTGTAAAATTTTATACAAATCGAAAGATTCGGAAAATCATTCTTCTTCTACTTTTCTATCAGCTTAAAATTGGCAGGATTGGATTATTTATTATTATTCAAATATTTTGGCATAAAAAACATGATAACATTTTTGTCTTAATTAACTAATGAGCCTATATAATATTATGGATTACATATTATCATCATCATTATTATTATGTTTCGTTTGTATACTTCTTTATTTCATTTGAAAGTCTTACTAAACACTAATAGATTATATGTTTGCTTAAAAGATAGTAGAATTTAAAAGTAGAGAAAAAGTTTTATGTCAAAAAGATTTCTTTTATCACAAACAACAGTGAAGAATAATAAAATTAAGAAATACGAGAAGAAGAAAATGATTGATTGATTGATGCGAGCAATAAAAGCGATGTATGTATGATATGAGATGTAAATACGTAGTTTAATACTTAAACGTTTTTAAGTAACTGCATACGGGTTTCTACTTCTTTTGTTTCAATGAAACGTATGCGTATATAATATATATGTGTGTATGCAATAAATTAAATATGAATTTAGGTCGTCGTTGTCATCGTTGCTGTTGTGTAGAGTCACATCCGAATTACGTACATGCACATTAATAGCAGCTATTATGTGTTTAAAGAATCACACTTACAGAAAAAAGATAATTTTCTTTTTATTTTCTTTTTTTCTCTCTTTCAAGAATTTGATTAGCACATTGTTTCAACTTTGGAATTTGTTGTTTGATTTGTAACACTAGCATCAAGTGATGGCATTCCATGAGATGATATCGAATGTTGTGGACCATTAGTAGTTCCAGTCATTCGATGATCACCCGATCGCGAACTCCAGAACCTTTTCAATGCAGACCACACCTGTTAAAAATTAAATACAATGAGAAAGAAAGAGAAAATGAAAGAAATATTTTTTATAAGATAATATTTTTATAAAAGATCAATTGATTGAGAAAGAATTTTGTACACACCTGTGGTTGACAGCCCACAACGATGAAAATTAAGACTCCTTGCATAGCGTTTATGACATCCGTTACATACCAAATATAATCAGGTCCACCTACCGCCCAGCTAATCACATCAATTATCCAAGTAACTCCCATGACGATGACGAGTTTGAGGCAGATCTTGCCTAATTGCGTTCTGCGACGAGAACTGATTTTGCTCATTTTCTTTTACTCAATAAAAAATTTTAAAATTTTATCTTACCGTTCTGAAGTAGATTTTACATCATCACGCTTCCATAGACCACAAGTGAGCTGACGTGCGGTTGAGAGAAAGAGCAGAATGTTTACACATAGAAGAATCCCAATGGGACCAAAGAAATATGCAAATATTTCCATATCACCTGAAAAAGAAAGAAAGAAATGTTCTTTAAAATGTTTTTAAACACTTTTTTGTATGTCGTTTATGCCCTTGAAACCTTTTTTTATTGCTGTTGAACATGAAAAAAGTGAGAATTATTATTTCTTTTTCTTTTTTCTGATTGTGGCAGCAAGTGACAGCAAGTAAGCAAAATATGTATTTAAAAGAACTATAAATATTTACAAAAAATTTTGTAACCTTTTTTTGAATTAAATTTCAAGGTAGTTGCAGAAAACTAATATAAAGTGCAAATGAAAAAAGAACATAACAAAAATGGTGCCATGAAGCGTAAATTTCTTTCATTTCTCTTCACATATTTCATCATCATTTCACCTCGCGCACCGGTTTTTTGTGTGTAAAATAAAAACGTAATTTAAGTAAGAAGTACCACAATGTGTATATATTATAAAGACAATTCACTTGACCGTCTCAAAGAGAAATTTCTTTTCTTTTTTTCATGTATGTTCATCTTTCCCACATTTTTTGATTTTTTCTTTAAAGTTCATTTCACATACGAGATAAATTTAATAAGAAGCTAGTAGGTGAATCAAGGTCTCTCTGTATGGCAATTTCGAAAGTGCGAGACACATAAAAATTCTCATAAAAATTTTATCATGACACTCTAATGATCAAGAGTAGTAAATAAATTTATTTTTTATATTAAATGAGTGTGTGAAAAAAATTTTCCTTTAATCAATAGTGACATTTTTAAATTTATTATTCGTATTATTTAGTTCGTATTATGAATCATAAATGTGATTAAAATTTAATTTTATTATACGAGCAAAAGCCTAGCTTGAAATGACAATTAATTTTTTTGTTGCTAACGTGTTTCTTTTACTATGATAGTAAGGTGAAGAGACTGTAGTTAATAAATTAAATTTCCTTAAAATGAATAAAGAAGAATTTTAAATTGATCTCATTTAAATATTTTAGGTTTATATTTATTTAGTAAATCAATGAACTGATTAGTAATCAAAGTATCTTAGTCTCGATCTCTACCAAACCTCTACATAAACTTTCCATTGCAAGATATGAGAAAAATTCCTACACAATTTTTTTTATTACGGAAACAAAAAACCTTTATAATATTTTTACTCAAATCAAACGTTTCATCAAAAGAGAATGAGCGACTCTCGAGATGATTTTGAAGTACTGTGTGAAGAGAAAATTGTGACAGCAAAATTGTTTTACATGAACCAGTTTTTTCGTCATAAAAACTGCTCAATATAAAAAATCATTCTTTTTTGCGTGTGAAAAACTTTCATATATATAATACGCGCACGAGAGAGCAAAAAAGAAAAAAAAAACAGTGCAAAGCCGGTGTGTATGTTAGTATTTATAAATTATTGGCAATCGTCAGCAAAAGAGAGGAAAATTAAATAAAATGAAAACATTTTCTTTTTGCTTGAAAAGCAAAAAATTCTGACTCGCACGAGTCATTAGACATGTGAATATTTTATTCTTCTACATTCTTCTAGGTAAAAGTATCGATGATTCGTACAAGGAAGTAAACACATTCATTCATTATTTAAATTAACTAATTACTCGGGCGTTTGTTTGAAATTGTTTTTTTTCTAAAACACACATAACCCGCAGCCAGTATCGTAAAATAAAAATTTTATTTATAAGACTTGGTTTCTTGCTCTTTTCATTTTTCCTCGACTCAATCTCGTTTTTTTTTGACTTAAGTATGTGATATATCTTTCGTTCTCGATATCTGGTTGGAAAATTTATTGACACCTTTATGTTTACTGGCTTGTCTGGTAAAACGTATATGTGTATGTCTGTGCCATCATCATGATGATGATTAAACATTCTCTATATATACATAGAGAAAAAAGTAAAAAGGCTTATAAGCAATTTGTATAGAAAAGCAGACACAGACATGCTTTTAAATTGATAAGGAGACACATTGAAGTGCTTTACTGCCTGCTGCTATTATAATCAAACATTACGTGTGTGAAACATGCATGAACGTCCTTCGTGTGCCATAATAAAACGATGAATAAATATTAAAGAGAGAAAAGAAGAAGCTCAGTGCGTTTTGATTCATACGAACAACTCTTATTCACATTTTCAAGTGTCATTTACACCCTCAGAATAGGCTGTCTTTCCATTTTCATCTATATGCATTTGTCTGCTTACTTTTTATGGAGATTTACTTAAATTTCAAGAGAAGAAACCACACACAAAAAACTTTACATCTTTCACTCTCTGTAGCAGTTTGACAATGAAGTTCCCAAAGAATAAATTATTTCTTCTAAATAACACTTCATATATATACAAGGCAACAACGCAAATCCTTTCATTCAGTAAATAGTAAATTAGAAGCGAAAGATTTTTTTGTGTATTTAAACAGCAGCAGCAGTTTTTTTCACCATATATATTTTTTTAAAAATATATTCATTGTAAAATAAACAACAAACTACCGATTGAAATTGAGGCGATTGGCGAAATATAAAAAAGGCACACACAAAATACGTACATGCATGCATGTGAGGAGAGAAAGAATAAAGAAAGTTAGCAGGCATTTGATGAAGAAGAAGAAAAATTTTTTTATCGCTGCTGTTGAAAACAAAACGGTAAAGTTGATGTGAAACTATCTAATACATACACATACATCGGCAAATCCACAACAGAAATTTGAAATGATTTTGTGAACGTTTAATGGATTGAGGAATTGTATATTTCAATTATTACTGCTTGGCAGTAGGTACTTAAAAAGATTCTTTCATTTTCCTTATTAACTTTATAGCGGAAATAAAAAAAAGTAAGTGTGCGAGTGAGAATTGAATATTACGAGATAGACAGCGACGGTGGAGCAGAGTTAAAAAATCGATCGACATTCAAGCATGCCCAAATATGCTGCATGTTCCGTTTGTTTTTACGATTTAACGCAAAAGCAGCAATATTAGTACATTTCGTGCAAGAATGCCACAAAGTACAAATAATAGTAAACTATTAACTAAAATAATAATAAAATTGAGTTAATTTTACGTGATGATCATCATCCGCCAATCTACTAATTCTTTCCATCTATTCTACATCTCGCACGAAGAGAAATTTTTCTCTCTCTATAGTGCTTTTGTTATTAAAGTAAAGAAGCAATCAAAAATCCGCCTTGCGGGACATATGATGATGATGATGGCGATGAAAAAAGACAATGTCCATATGAATAAGCAGTCTCCTGCTCAACTTGCTAATGACCTCAACTGCTACAATGATATTATAATCATTCAGCCATGCATTTTCATGTATGAGTATGTGTACCTTTATTCATATGACAATAACACTAACTCTTTCAGCCTTCTTACTTGCTTACACAATCTGATCGCTTGATCGAGCAACACAAAAAAGTACAGCAACAACGACGAAAGAAAGAAATGAAAGACAAAAAAGAAGATAAAATAATAATAATTGGCAAAGTTGAAATATAAAAGTAAAGCAAAAAACAGAAGGTAGCAGAAGAGGCAAATAAGAATTATAACGAAAAAGGCAAAAAACGATTAAGCTAAAAGATATTTTTAAAAATTATTCTTAGAAAACTCCTCTATAATGAAGCTGATGGCAAAATAAGCAACAGTGAGCACAGTGAAATCGAAGCAATGTGTTTATAGTGCTAGACCGCAGAAAAAAAAAACAGCAAAAGAAATCTATCAAGTAAATAAAAAAAGAGAAAAAAGAATATTAAAAAGAATGAAGGAGGAAGAGAAAAAAATTTATGATCTTATTTCGAGTAGAATTTTTCTTCTTCTTCTTCTTTATATATGTGTCTTTCATTTCATTTGAAATATCTGTTATATTCTTTCTACCAGACAACTAAATATTATGATGGCGATGAAAAGGAATCATTAAAACAAAAAGAGAAAGAGAAAAATAAAAAAATGTTTTTTTATCATCGCAATAGACTCATCAAGTCAGCCAAAAACTTCTCATTTGAGAAAGTGTTGTTTTCAATTTCATCCTTTTGTTTTTAATGAAAACCAGTGACCAAGTACTCGTTTGGCAGATCGGGGTACTTAAGCGCATTTTTGGTGCCTAGATCGGTGTTTGTTACAAATTACAGAATTATCAGATTCATTAAAATGAAAATAAATCCACAATTCAAAGTGTATGGATCGAGTTAAATTTTTGTTGTATGAGAAATTAGTCCGCAAATTTACAAATAGCACTATTGCAAGTCAAATTTGTATTTTGTAAAACATTTTTAGTTCCGGATAATAATATAGAAATTTAAGTTGAAGCGAAAATCAATCATTTAGCAGAAGTTCTTTATTTTGTTTAAATTGTTTATATGGAAATATAATCCATGAAAACTCAAGTCATTTAAATGTTACGAGTGATTGTTGTTAATCGTTTTATACTTTCCGATTCGTTTTTAAAAAAAATTTAATGATTTGGTAATAACGGTTAAGTCAAATTCAAAAAATTAACGATAAAAATTTAACGAATCAGTTCCACGAAAAAACTTATCGAAAAATGCACGCCAAAAAAATTTGTTTACAATTTTCAATATGGAAAATTAATTCGCAATTTACCAAATTGTGTGACTAGTGATAGAAATATAACTAAGCGTCGCCGGAATAAACCAATAGTACAAATCAAACAAAGCAAACCGGAAGTCGCTAGCTATTATAGTTTTCGAGATCTCGCGTCAGCCGAGAGCCAGCCAGCCAAAGTGAAGATATAAGCTGCATTGTTGTTCCAAAAATGCGTTTAAAAGAAAGAAGAGGAGAGAATTAGGAATGATTCCCATACATTGTATTTACGTTGTGAAGAAAGATAGGCAACGAAAAACCAGTTTTTTTCTCGACTTTAACGGCTGCTGATATCACAAAAGAATCAATTTTTTATGTCTAGAAATTTTTATCAAGCCCTGTACTTGCTTTTGTTTTTTGTTGCGTATGATACGATATATACACACGTTAATTTTCTGTTCGATTTGGCGGTTTCCCCGGCATAACGTCGCTTCAGACAAGCAAGAAATTATACTTTTCCTTCCTTTTATTTTTTTTGCTAGTGTTATTGTTATGTCTCATGAATGTTATGAACACTATAATAAACATGCATTCAGTTGTCAGCAAAGAGAAAAACTTTTTTTAATGAGAATTTAGTGAGAGGATAGATAGTTTTTTTGCACAAAGGGAAAACAAAACAGACGTAGAAAGCGAACACATTGCAACAATTTAAATTAGAAGGGAAGGCAAAATTTATGGTTTAAATTGCAATTTTATAGTTAAAATGGCGTATTTTACGAGAGTTTTCTCTTTGCACGAGCCTCTTAAACTGTTTCTGCTTTTTGTTATTATTGAGTAATGTAATTTTAGATGAAAGAAATTAGAAACTTACCATAAAACCAGCAGCTTTTTTCGCCAAAACGCGGCCGAAGAAATCTGTCGGTTGGACTTTCCGGTAAATTATCCAGAATTGCTGCAACGACTGTGATAATTATGGGCATACCCCACGCATACACTTCGTATATACGTAAACGAATTGACTCCTGTCCTTTTTCCATTGATGTCGGCCGAAAATCACTGCATGAATAGAGAGATAAAGAATGAATGTGAAAATTTGAACAATAATAAATCATGAATTGCGTTATCATTAATTGCATTAAATTTCCTGACACTTATCCAATGAACTTATGCATGCATGCATGCTACTGCTACAGTTATATTGCACAAGAGATTTTTAAATAAAATCGATTATATACGATGGGATGCTCAAGCACAAGAGTGTTTCAATAATATCGATTGAAATTTTATGAACATCAATTTCCGATATATTATTTATTGTTATACGAGCACAAATACTCGCAGAGGGAATCAAAAAGTGAGATATACCAAGAATTAATGCTTTTTATCATGTGCGTGGCGTTGTGTGTGCAATGAACCCGCTTCACACTCGATAAAATATATAAAATGTTTATTATAAGATTGAAAAAGAATGAATAAAATGAGATTCTTAAAATACTTTTGTGCCAAAACCATCACATTTTTTTGTATAAATTATCGCACTTAAAATTAAATGATGTTTATATACATTAGAGTGAGATTTCTCTAGATCTATCAATTGAGATTGATTGGATTGGAAAATTTCTTTCTTTTATTCAGCGAGGAGAGTATGTCAATTTGTGATGGTAACCAGCAAAGTAAAGAAAGAATTGATGAATATTTCTAACTCTTTCTCTTTCGTAATCTTTTTTATAAAAAACGTCCATCAGGTAAATGGTAAATAGATGGACGATAGATAGATATGTCAGAACTCTATTATTGATGAATGATGCCACAAATTGTTAAAAAGTAAGCGTCAAAAAGTGAAAGCCTTAAAAGAAAGAGATGTTTGAGTGAGTGAGAGTTTTATTTTTTTCAACTTTATTTTATTATTGTTGTTGGTACTTTATAGTAGTTTATAGTATTCGGCAATAGATTGAAGAGTTATAAGTAAAAAAGAAAATAAGAAGAAAAAGGTTTTGAATTAAACAGACGCCTCTCATATTTCAATTCAATTTCTTTTCAATAGAGTTACTCAAATGTGAGTATATTATGAAAAAAATTATTCCCAAACATTTTAAAAATATTTCAAACATTTTTCTTTCTTGTTCACTCTTTTATTTTAATATAAATAAAATAACATTCAAGGTTCTTTACTTATGAGACAAACTAATATGTAGTATGATCGAAAAAGCAACAGCCGCATTTTTTCCATCTCTCTTTTAATTTCATCTACTCGATTTTCCATTGCTCTTAATCGCGTAGGGGTTATTTAGTGATGATGTTAGATTTCAGAAATTATAAAATGTGTACGAAGCGAACACAAATAATTATTTGTCACTCAACAGCTAATGCTTTAGTAAAATGATCTTGACTTGTTTTGTTTAGTCGTTTCGACAGACTGACGACTACGCCTGATGCTTGTAGGCATTGCAATTTTTCACTCATCAAGATTAACTCATTGAACGTAAATTAAAAAGAATTTTTCGCTGTATACAGTCAGAATGTGTCAATAATATCAAAAATGCGCACAGTAATTTTTTTCTTAGCATGTGCGACTAATGATATATAATTTTAGGTTTGATTAATAGAGTGAACGAAATGTCAAGAATATAATTTGATCCACATTACACATTTGCATTAGGTCGCTGGCAGCAGCATACATGAAACTGATCTATTTTAAAAGGCGGCAAAGAAACTTGTCAAGGTCATATTGGGATCGTTTCTAATGGAATTCCGTGTATAAATAAATTTATTTTTTTGTATGTATGTACATAAGACATTCTTAGAAATGAGAGAAAAAATGAATTGAAAAATGTTGTTTTGTTACTGTCATCAATGAACAAAAAAAGAGCTAAAAAAAGAGAGAAGATCGAAAAACAGATGCTTTCGTTACCATCTGTCCCCCTTCACTCAGACCGCTCTATATGAGTAATAGCATAGTTTCTCACTACTTACTTACTTTATAGACAAGGAGTTTATTGGAAATTGCGTTATTAAATGAAATTACATATATTTAGCGAATGATCAAGTAATATAATTGTATTAAAACACGCAAATAAATGTGCAATGCAGATAAACGTGAATTAGAGCAGCAATCAAGAAGCGAGAATAAAAAGTTCTCAGGCTTTTATTTTTTTTACTCACCGGAATGTCCACCAAATGTTAAAACACATTGTGTTGAGCCAAAAGAATGTAGCGAGGAAGAAGAAATGCATTAAATGTGCAGTTATTGTACATGCTGGTCCTGGTAAGTTGGTACCAAATATTTGGGTAATGGCAAGCAATAAGTCTCCAATCAAGAGACAGATTACATAATTTGTTTGACAGCGCCAGTGCAGCATGTGATGATTGGACAACAGCAAAAAACCCACAGCGAGTGTCGCAATCAAAAATAATACGGATATAAGGAGGCCAATTGAATAAATGGCGAAGTGTGTGTCATCTTGATGATGATCTCTTGAAGGTGGTGGTGGTGCTGTTTGATAATGGTCACTACATGTAAAAATTTTAATCCCCTCATAATGCTTATCCTCTGCAATGACGTGATCAAGACAATACTGTCCATGCTCAAATATTTTGCCAGAATCAGTCGTAACAGAACCACTCGTAAAATCAAAATTTTGATCCGAAAATGGACCGGTTATGGCAAATTCATTTGATACAATACATTCAGGAAATTTGTAATCATAATCCACCTTTATGTCTTCAGTATTTATTATTTTATAATTATTTAACTGATCACTTTTGTTTAATGATGAGCACTTGTTAGATTCATAAATTTCATTTGGTAAACAACATTTTGTTAACTTTATTATTGTCATATTATCTGGCACAGAGTCTTTATCAAAACGGCACACTAAACTATAATCTTGATCAATACAGAAACTTTCAGAATTATTTAGAGTCAAATGTTTATTTTGAAGATATAAAGAGCCATTACCAATTAAAATCACTTCTGAGCTCTTGAAAAATTCAGGATATTTGCAATCAGGACGAACTTCTTCTTTAACTGTCATTATTGGCAAGAGAGTGCCTTCCTTTTCATAAAAGGCTTTCTTCTTTGGCAAGAATATTTTAGGTACCCATTTCGATTTTGCACCTATTATGCATTTTCCATTCTCATCAAGTGAATCGCCTATTCGACAACATTTACTGATTATCACTTTTTTATTATTGGGAGGTGAAGCTGCCGTTTGTCGTGTAGTTTCTGAATAGGATTCAGATAGAAACAATAATAGTAATGAAAAACTCAGCAATTTAGACGTCATTTTGAGCACTTTTTCACTTTTCTTTTAACTTTTATTTCTTTGCTCTGCTTTTTTACTCTTCGTAAAGAGTATGAATTAAAAATAAATATCTTTTGTTGCGATTGCAGAATGCACACAAGTTGATTTACATATCAAAAATATTTCACATATTTGTGCCTCAATTCTTTTTTTTTCATCTCAGCCTAATGCCATTTTCTCACAAACAATTTTCGTAATCGTATGAAAGAAATTTCTTTTATTGACATTGAAACTGATTCATTCAACTTTCTTTCTTTACTATTCAATCTGTTTCAAAATTATACCGAACAAAAAAAATACGTCTTGCTTGCGCCGATGCTTTTTCACTACTGACGAACTTCTCTTTTCTCTATTTGAAATTGAAATTCTGTTACCTTTGATTTCGTCAAGTTTATTTATTTTAAACATATTTCAGTTAAAATTTAAACTATTTAGGCTCTTTTATGGTAGAAAAATTCAAAGAAAATATTTTTAAGTAATGACATTAATTAATCAGTGTTTATAAACAATACTAAATTTAACGGTTATATAAATACGCAAAAAAATTTTTAAGCCGCACTTCAGGCTTATGATAGACAAATATTAAGAACAACACAATACAAGAAATATTGCTTTAAAATTACCATTTATAATAAGAAATTAATGATTAAAAACTTTTGTTTACTTTTATATATAAATTAACATAATACTTTATAGAAAAACTTTCTCACACTATAAAACTTATTATTAGATTTGTTTTATAATGATAAACGCCACAAATCGTTTCATCATACCAAATATTATGCCATTTTTAAGTATTTAAAAATGCAAAAAATAATAAGTGAATAAAATTTTATTGAACAATTGTTCTTTTAATTTAAAATTTTTTAAAATCTTATTACAGATAGTTTCCGTTATCAAACAATATAAATGAATTCATAAGATATAAAAAGTAGAAGAAAAATGATTACATTTACTTCATTTTGATTTTTCAGGACCATCACGATTCTTTGTTTTCTTTTTTCAGAAGATTCTTTTTAAATACTGTTCAAATTCTTAATGTTCTCTAAGGGCAATTCTCTGAGTGAGCGAAAATCGAAAAAAAGCGTTTCGTAATTCTTTCTCTACTTGTTTTTGTTCGAGAATTCGAAAATCATTATAGACGCCTATTTCACCTCGAATACAAGTTTAAATGCTATAAAAACTAGTATAAAAGGTACAATATCAGCTTTTAAATTACAAAAACTATTTTTTGAGTGACTACAGTGAGTAATAAAGCTAAATTTTGCAAAAATGTGTGAAAAAATAAAAATTTTGTTCCTGATAGACGTTTTTCGAAAATCAATTTTCAGACAAATTAAAGTCTTTAAAAGCCGAAAAGCATGCTCAATCGCTATCTGTATTACTTTTACATCTATTAAATTCATTTGAAATAAATGAAAACAAGTATTAAGAGAGAAATTTGAAAAAGTAGAGATTTTTGTAGACAAATTTATTCAGAGAATTGCCCCTAAATAAAACAAAAAGTTTTTCTAATTCTGCGATAGCATTTCAATATTTATCGTTATTATTATACTTTTCCTTCTTGAATTTTTGTGTCAAATTCGTTATGTTTTAAATACAAAAACAACTGATATTCTTAGAAACTTTAAAAATGTGGTGAATTTTATGGTGAATTAAGTTTAAAATATACCGTTAAATTTTAAAGCGGCGGCGGCGGTAAAGAAAATAACGGAAAAAGTTTCTCATTTTAGGAATAATAAATAAATATTTTTAAAATAATCATTTTGAGATTATATTATTTTATAGAAACAATATAAAAATATAAATAAAACAACAATATAATATTGTGCTGCATTGAGTAAGCATTAAAACTTAAATTCGTCGAATTTCCTTAAAATATTTTTTTTATTTTTTAGATACTTGCATCCAAAATAAAAATGTTAGTTCGTGAATATATCAAGGATTTTAATAAGTTAGCAAGTGAAATAAATTTTCAATCGAGTTACAATGAAGTTACACTAAAAAATAAACTTTTACTCATTGAGAATGACATTAAAAATATTTCATCTTTTTCAAATCATTTTGAAATTTACAATTTTTACTCCAATATTTACAACATCCTAAATCAAACAAAAGATCAAAATTCCCAATTGGTAATTTCTTGCTTAGGAGTTCTTGTCAGCTCTATAAGTTCAAGAAATAATGAAATCAGAAAAATTGTTTGTGATGAAATAAATTTTCTACCTGGAATTTTAAAATTACTGGTTTTTGCTGAGGAAAATAACGATGAAAAAGTGATAAAATTGCTATCATTGCTTAAAGAATTATTAGTGATTAGCAATCAAGTTGATGAACATAACACAAAAATTCTCATTTCATCATTGTGTGATCACATTTCGAACAATCGAAGTAGAAAAATTGTAAACCTTTCACTTCATGTACTCTCCAATTTTGCAATACACAATGAGAGTGCAAAATATTTAATCAGGAGAACTTTGAAGACTACAGAAATGCAAAAAGAACTTTCAAAATCAGATGAACTAATTGAAATGAAATTTCTCGCTGTTGTAATTGGAGATTTTTCACCTAAAGAATTTCCTCGATTTGCGATGGTCAGTTTGAGGTCAATCAAAGCTGGAGTGAGTTCTTATGAAACTGACACAATCCATCATAGTATGGATTTATTGAAACATTCAAAAGAGCTCTCAATGAATGAACATTGCATTATTTCTGAACATGAACAAATTACAGGATTATTAAATGAGTTGAATGAGCAGTTGATTAAACAATTGAGTGATTCAACTACAAATAGCAGAAAAGATGAATTTTTCGAGAAAATTTTAGAATTTTTTTTGCAATTGTTAGAATTTGACAATGGACTGTTATCACATTTTAATGAAATTACAAAAGTAATTTTTTCAAATGTCAATCATTCGAGAACTGCAAGTGCTATGTCATATTTTTCGACCTATATAAAATTGAATGGCACATTTTCTGGAATAACCAAATCAATTGAGTCGTTGATAGATTATTTCTCTGATTTTACAAATGATGAAAATTCAAAATTCAATCACAATCAAAAATGTGAATTTTTAAAATTTCTTAAAGTCCTTTGTGATAATGAGAAACTAGAAAACACTCATTGCAAAATTCTGATGCAATTAGTCGAAAATATGGGGTCACATATAAAATCATCGACAATAGAAAATATCAATGAGCAGACAGTCACTCTAACTGTTTATTTCATCAGCACACTTTATGCTTTGCGAAAAGTTTCTGACCTCTTTACAAATTCTCTAGATGAAATTTTGACAATTGTAATTTTGCCTTGTGTAATAGCAAAATCATATGCAATTCAAGATGAAGATGTTTTAAATGTTCTTTTTGATGTCACAGCTAAAGAAAAATTTCCAAGAGAAAAAGTGGCAAAATTGTTAGCAAGTAATCGACAGAAGAGTTTACAAGCATTTAATTGTACAAAAGACCACAGGCAAAGACATGAGACAAGTACAAGTTTATCAAAATACATGAATGTTCAGTCTTATAATGAAATGACCACACTAATTGAAAAGATTAATCGAAAAATTGAAAACAACAAGGAAGGATCATTGAATGCATCTGAAATTATGTCATTGTATCGTCATAAAAATGCTTATTTACAATCACATTTAGATAGTGCAAACGAATCACTTGACAGATTTGCTGA
This sequence comes from Polypedilum vanderplanki, assembly GCA_018290095.1. NCBI lineage: Eukaryota > Metazoa > Arthropoda > Insecta > Diptera > Chironomidae > Polypedilum > Polypedilum vanderplanki. The sequence continues at coordinate 35,277,932 of CM031379.1, forward strand.
TCTTTGCAATAAATTACAGCAGCAAAATTCAATGCAATCAAAAATTGGTGAGAAGCTTGAACTTATGAATTGGTGTCTTCAGCTTGATAAAGAAAAAGCCATATCAGAAAATCAAGTTTTACGTGATACCAATAGACAACTGATCACATCAATGGCAAGTTTTGAGTCTAAAATTGAGAAAGAATTTGTTAAAAATTCACAAGCTCAAAAGGCACTTGCACTTAAAACTATGGAAGTTAATAGTAGGTTTTATATAAATTTTAAATTTTGAAATGGTGCTTATAATAAATTCTTTTTTTTACAGAATTAAAAGCTGAAAAAGAATCAATGGAGGATGAAAGACTCAAATTTAAATTGGCACAAAAAGAAACTGTAAGATAATTTAAAATATTCAAAAATTAAAAAATTAACGAAATTTCTTCTTTAGGAAAATCGAATTCAACAATTGAAAAAAGATTTGGAACAAGAGAAGCAAATGAGAGCACAAGAAGTTGCTGATGCTGTCAATGAACAAAAGAGATTTAATGAAAAACGACTTGCTGCTGAAAAAGAAAATATAAAATTGCAAGAAGTTATTAAATTAAATGAAAAAGAATTGATTGAAAGACAAGAAAAAATTAATCAACTTGAAAATGATCTTAAAGAAGCTGAGAAAATTCAAGCATCAATTATGTCTTTAATGCAGAAGGCTAATAAAAGAAATTAAATCTAAAAAAAATAAAAAGAATAATTTGCATCAATAAAACCCATTTTATTTTATAATGATTAACATTATATTTTCACCAATAAATCATGATTCATTAAATAGATAATAAGATAAAGTAAATATTTTTTCCATCACCGTATTACATTTTGATTATTATTAAATCCCTTCGCTGCTACTACAGATAAGAATATTTTAGCTCATTGAATTTACTGCTTCTTATTTTTCGGTTGAGGTGTCAAAAAGTTCAAGGCTTTTGGAATATCTCCATCGACATTGATTAACAGCTGAGTCAACCAATTATCTGTGTGAAAAAATTACTAATTAGTTTGCTTTATAATTTAATCATGATTCATCATTACCTTCATTACTGAATCCCATCTGCATCATAGTATGAACAGCAGCATTAATTTTTGGATTAGGATCATAGACAATAACTGCTGGCGCAAATATAGGACGAGGAGCTTCTGTAGCTTTTATGTTAGCTTGTGTTAATTCAGGGGCAGTTTGAACGACTGGAACTGGAGCAGCATTAGTTACAACCGGAGCATTTTCAACTGAAGCAGCTGTATTCAAACTTGGATAAATATTTTCATTAAAGCCATATGATGGTGTTTTTTCTACTGGAATTGCAGCTTGTGCGATACTAGACTTATTAGCTTCATCTTCATCTTGCGTTGTAAAATTATCAGCAGATTTTTTAATGCTTTGAATTGACTTTTTGACAATGTCAATTGACTTTTGAACGGATGCTTGCAATTGTTTTTGCTGAATGTCGCTCATAATAGAGATTCGCGTCTGAGTCTCAGCTGTGACTGATTTTATTGAGTCACGTTTTGATTCAGAAGATGAAATTTCATCAACATCAACTTGTGAAGAATTATCAACTGATTTTCCTTTCGGAACAGCTCCAGTTTTTGGATCCATAACTCTTGATGGAGTGCCTGATGTTGATTGTTCAACATTTTCTTCTTGATCGATCGACAACATTGTCCAATCACGAGAATCATCACTCATAATTGAACCTACATCATGAACTTCGATCGAAGATTCGCGAGAGCGTCCCATTTTCGATGTTGGTTCATTTTCAACTGCAATATTTGCTGAGTCAGTGGTATCTTGTTGCGATTTTTCTTCTTCTTTCTCTTTTTCATTTGTTTCAGTGACGAAAAAGTCAGAAATGCAAGAATCAGTAATATTCGGGTAGATTTTCTCAATTTGTGTTACACCAGTCATTGAAGATGAAGTTGATGTCGAAGTTTCCATTTTATTGCTATTTTTAACAATCTCATTCATCTTTTCTAATTCCTTTGCAGCCTCTTTAAATAAAGCTTCAATTTCATCATTTGCCATACGAACAGGAACGGGAGTGTTTGCGTCAGAAGTGTTTGTTGCTGTAGTTTGTCTTGGGATTTCAATTGTCTGTTGCTCAGTGTTGGTAGTTGGTGTGCTAGATGGTGCAACAGGGGTTGATGTAGAAGTAGATGAAGCAGTTGCTTGTCCTTCTTCCGGTAGAGGGATCATTTGTGGAATTAAAGCGAAAACTTCATTCAAAACTTTATTAATAACAGTGCATGGTTGCAAGCAGCCAGCAATAGCATTCGAGAGCAAACGTGTTGTTTCTGGTGAAAGAAAAACTTCAGGATTTGGTGTCTCATTCGATCCTTGTGCATTTGAATTTGCTGCTGAAGTTGATGGTGCTTCTTGAGTTTGTGAAGGTTGTGCTGAAGTAGAATTGTCATTACAAAAGCTTGCGTTTAAATTAGCAGGATCGATTGAACCAATAATCGATTTTATTTGCTCAACACGGCGCTTAGCTCTTTCCAAACGTTCAGCATTTTTATGCTCACGTTTTTCACTTTTGCGTGAGTGACGTTCGTCTTCATTGCGAACACACTCTTCATAGTGTTTCAACTTATCAGTCAATTTTTTTACACTGCGACGTCTCTTCTCCTCTTCTTTGTGACTAATTTAAAATTATAATTTTAGTTTCTTACCAAAAAAGTCTCAAAGTACATAAAAATTTACCCTTTACGGCATCTACGGTCACAACGATGTTCGGCATCTTCTGATTCCATTGGAACAACAACGATTGATGGTTCTTCATCATTTTGTTGCGTTTGATTCTCACCGGTCTTTGAGGAGAAATAAATTTTGCGTCCTTTACCTTGTTCAATGTAAAGTCTAAAATCTTCCTCACAAGATACCAAAATTTTATCGTCTTCACTGTCTGTGAGTTATATTTTTAGGGTAAAAAAGTGTGTTACGAAAGAGTTTGCGGTAAAACAACAAAAATAAAATTAATGAGTCATAAAACAAGAAACATTTGCGACGCAATAGTGAAAAAAATGTCGGAAATTATGAAATCCTCACTTACCGATCCAATAAATTTTCAAATTTGGTGTGTTAATGGTAGGATTGCGATTGAAGACTTGATTCTTGAAGCGATTAAATATTGGGTTGATTTCGTCTGTAAAAAAGTTAAAGATTGAAAAATTTTTAAAATAAAAATTGATTTTTTATTCTTTGAATTTTCACATACCAATATAATGCTTGATGTAAAAATTTTCAACATTGTCATCAAGTAAGATGCAAACTTTAAAAGTTTGGTGAGACATTTTGTTTTTTTTTATTTCAACTTGTGTCTTTGTCTTCTCTTCACAAGCTTCTTCACTTGATGAACACTCAAAACACACTAAATTTTTTTTCGGTCTGTCAGCTGTGAACGTAAATGAAAAAAATGCAGTCACACAGGGTGTCTCAATATAATGTTTGTTTACAAAAACAAAGTTTCTGACTCTTTATTTGACAGTATCCATTTTTAATTTTACGCAAAAACGTCTTGCAATAAAAATTAAAAATTAGGAAACTATCAAGATGAAAACTCTGAAAATTTATCTTAAAAATTGTCCTGAGAGCTATAATACTAAAATTTATTGCATTAAACATGATATTGGTGAAAATTTGGAATCTTTAAAGGAAAAAATTAATTTGAGGTAAAATTATGAAATTTTAAAAGATGATTCATTATGGAAAATTATTTTTTTAATGTTTTAAATAGAGTTCCACAGCTTAGATTTGCACCATTTGAGCCAATCATTTATTGGTATGATTTGGAAAATGACAAAATCAGAATTGCATGTGATGACGATTTGAAATTTTTTATGGAGGAAAGTGAAATACGCAAGTTGACATTTGAATATAAAAATCCACAAGAATCATCTCGTAAAAGAAGATTTACACTTCCAATTGATCTAGTTGTTGAAGATGATGATGATGATGATCCTACAGAATTTTCAAAAAGATTGAAGAAAATTGACTTGAGTTCTGATTCATTATCATCAATGGACACTGACAGCACTCGTGAAAGTGACACTTCAAAAGATTCAAATGTAATTACATTAAGTGATTCATCTGAGCCATCAACCAGCCAGCAAACTCAAAATGTCGAAACTATTGATGTGGATAATCAACCAAAGGTCAAAATAATTGCGATTGAAACAATTGAGACAACTGCAATCACTGAAGATGCATTGAATAATAATACAAATGATAATGACAAGATTGAAGTCGAGTTAGTTCAAGAGAGACAAGTTGATAGTGGAAACGAAACATCAATTGAAGAACCACAACAAAAAGAGACCCGAAGAACTTCAGAATCAAACAGAATTGTCATTTCTGACTCATCAGATGATGAAGATTTTTCTAATAATAATTCTTCTTCGAGACAACATCATCATTTCAATAATAATGGCACTAATTTTTATGCTTATTCTTTTGCAAATGCAAATTTTAATGGAGCAAGACCAAATGAAAATTTTCGTAACTTTATGCACAGCAATTTACGTGAGCAACGAAGAAGGCTCTTCAGAGAGCAGGCAATTATGAGAGAAAATTTTTTGGCAACTCGTGAAATCATGAGAGATAATTTGAGAGCAGCACATGAGAATGCTAGAGAAAGTATGCGTCATGCAAGAACATCGGTAGAAAACGCACGTCGTTCAGTTCAGAATCAAATTCTTTACAACTTTAGATCACATTTTTCTCCTCTTTTTCATCCACATGGTGGCTATCGTCGTTGAATATATTAATGTAATCAAAAAAATTAAAATTAGATTGTAAGGAAATATTTTATTCATGTATAACAGGTAAAACACTTTGCTATGTATACCAATAAAGATTATGGTGAAAGAATTCTACCTGTTACAATTTTTAAGATTTTCGTAACGGATATTTTCAAATTAGTTTTCAGAATACGCGCAACAACAACAAAAAAAATTTTTTTTTAGCTAATCTTATTTCATAAATAAACGCAACAAAGACTGCTCATTAAAGCCTAAAACTTATTGAAATATGCAAATAACTCAATAATAAACTATCACAAGTCGAGATAGATTACACAACTGTGTAATTTTATTGTTATTTTAGGTGGAAAAATCATGAACGAAGAGAAAAAATCTTTTAATAAAGATGGCTTAAATCTTGAGCAGCAGCATGAACATGAAAGTGATGAAGAAGAGCCATCAATACAAGATTATGAATCGGAAGCATCTACCGATAGTGATGGATGTGAAAAGTGTCCAATTTGTTTGCTTGCATTTTCAAATGAAATCGGAAGACCAAAAGTTTGTCAACATTTATTTTGTTTTCCGTGCATTGATGAATGGAGCAAAGTTATGAAAACATGCCCCATAGATAGAAGAGAGTTTTCACAAATTGAAGTCTTCGATAGTTTAGCCACTGATAACCTCTTACGAACAATTACTGTCAATGAAAATATAAGTATTAAAGAATTAACTGGTGATGATGAAGAAGAACAAGAATTTACCCCATGTGAAATATGCAGAAGAATTGATAGAGAGGATGTTATGTTATTATGTGATGGCTGTGATAAAGGCTTTCATATGGACTGTCTTGATCCTCCTTTGGATCAGATACCAAATAATAATTGGTACTGCAGTGCATGTGAAAATAATGAAAGTGATTCGAGTTCAGACGAAAGTGAGGAAGTTGAGGAAGAAACAGCCAATGAAATTATATTAAGAGAGCAACCACAAATTGTGCGAACACGACAAAGTGAGCGAATAAGAAATGCAATTTTAGCTAGACGATCAATTAGAGGAGCACTTCATGAAATTCAACGTGCTTCAGAACCACAACCTTCCACAAGCAGAGCAATTCTTACACCTCCATCAGCATCAATGAAAAACACTCGAGTATCGGCTCCTGTAAAAAGAACACCAGTGAAAAGAAGGAAAAAGAGAAGACGACGTGCTAAACGTGTGGTTGAAGTTGTTGAATATGAAATCAAAGATGGTCAGAAATTTCCAGTAATTAAGCGAACACGGAAAGTTGCAAGACGTAAAAAGAGGAAAAATAAACGAGCTAAAAAAGTTAAAACTACAAGAAGATCACAAGGTAAAGGTTCATCATGTGGTTCAACATCAATTGCAACTGGTTTTAAATCATCAAATTCAAATGTTTATGATTTACAAAGAGGCCGACAACTAGCAGGTTTGAGTAATTTCAACATTTTTGAACCATCAAATCTTCTTGACTATGTTCCCGATGACGAATGTGAAGAAGAATATGAAAATCAACAAAGAGCAGCAAGTACACTTACGCAATCAATTGTTAATTACATAAATCCATTAAGACGGCAGGCTCTAATTAATAAAAGAGTAATTGAAAATTGCACAACAACATCAAGTAGTGTGAATTTATTAGACTCGATATTGAATGAGCAAGATTGCTTCGTAACAAGTGGCAGTGGAAAAAAGGGCAATTCGAGTACAAAACTAAATTCAACAACAGCAAATTCAGTAGCAAAACAAGCATCAAATGATGACCAGAAAGAACCAAACTCATCACTAAATAATGATAGAGAAAATGAAAAAAATGAAAATCGTTCAGAAGAAATTAATTTCATTAATGAAACAATTTCAAGTGATACAATAAACTTTTCGAATAGTAATAATAATGATGAACAGCATTTACAACCGACTACAAATCTACCTGTCTCACATGTTGAAAAAGGTATTGATATTAAAAAGAAGAGAAAAAAAACCTTTGACATGTTTGAAGATTCACCAATGGATCAAGAGGAAGAAGAGCAATCAGAGGCTTCGAATTGTCCAAACTTTTCAATTTATGATTTAGTAAATTCAAAATCCGATGAAAATCTCTCAAAGAAGCAAGAAATGTTGAATGAGGAAAATGTCGATTTAGTGCAGATGAGTGATGAAGGTGAACAAAATTCATCTGAAGAAATCGAACCAGCTGTTGTAAGAAGTAGTCAGCCAGCCAGTCCAGATTTAGAGAATGAAATAAATGAACAAGTGATTGAAGAGGATAGAAGCTATACACCACCAATTGTTGTCCAAAGAGAGACTAAAGATAATGAGAAAGATGACAAAAGCAGGAAAGATAGGGATGATAAAAAATATAAAAGAAGAGAAATGGAACGATACAATGTTAGAGAAAGATTTAAATCACCAGGAAGACAGAGAGATAGATTTGGTAGAAATCGCACAAGATCAAGAAGTAAAAGTCGTTCAAGAAGAAGAGTCTCAAGAAAACGAAGTAGAAGTCTATCTATTAATCGTGATAGAAGTCGACATAGAAGATCAAGATCGAAAAATATTGAAAAACGTCGAAAAAGATCTTACACAAGAAGTACATCACGAAAACGTGATTCAAGTAATGATAAAAAGCATAAAAAGAACAAACATAAAAAATCATATCGAAGAACTAAATCAAGATCTCAATCGCCAAAATATTATAGAGATAAAAGTCCAAGGCGAAGAGAAAGATCAACAAGTGAAAAGACGAAAAAGAAAAGGCATAGAAATCGAAGTAAAGAGAAATCATCGACACGCACTAAAGAAGTTTATGCTTCAGGTCAAAATATTCTTGTTAGTGTAAACTTTACTACTAAAGAGGATAAACGTTCACGATCTGAACGTTCAAAGAGTGAAGATAAAGGAAATGAACCTGTTGTTGATATCACAACTAAAAAGAAAATAAATGTGAGTTCAAAGCCTGTCGTTGCAATAATAGATTTAGCTAGATCACCATTTAAAGAGCTCACACCAGAGTACAAAAAAGAAAGCAATGTTATTGAATTGAGTGACAGTGAAGGTGAAAAACAAAACAAACCACCACCAAAATCACCAGATTCAACAAAACTTTATGATCCATTTGACATTTTCAATTCTCCAAATGAAAATGTTTCAAGTTCACAAAATACAATGAAATCAATTACTAGAGACATAACAAGTGACTTTACAAATAAACTTGGACCTAGTATTATTAAGAATCTTCCACTCATTGCAAATTCTGAGGAAAATCTTGTTTCATCAAGCTCTTCCGTTAACATGTTTGATAAGCTTTTCACACAGCCGACTAATAAAATTGAAGTTTTACAAAATGAAGTCATTCAACATTCAAATAATGCAAGCAACAATAATATGATTGAATCACCTTATTCACCTGGTAATGATGATGATTACAGAGATGATGAAGCTCCAGTCGATGAACCACGAGTGAAAAATAAAACAACAACAGAGAAAGAATCTAGTAGCAACATTTTAGATGAACTTTTTGGCAGTTCAAGTCCACCAGCATCTGTAGATAAAAATAAATCCACTTCAATTAAGAAATGTGAGTTTATTGAAAGTTTTCTAATGAATAAATTATTTAAAACTTCTTTTATTTCTATAGCTTCATCATCAAACGATCCTTCGAAATATTTGACAAAATTAAAACGACAAGAACGTGTAATTGAAGAAGTAAAATTGGTCATTAAACCATACTATTCAAAACGAATGATCAATAAGGAACAATATAAAGAAATTATGCGTAAAGCTGTTCCCAAAGTAAAAATATTCAAATTTTATTTTTATTTTAAATATTAATTAAATGTTTTTCTTCAACAGATTTGCCACAATAAAACAGGTGAAATAAATCCTGTGAAAATCAAATATTTGATTGATTCTTATGTAAAAATGTACACACATAAGAAGAAACGAAACAACAGTGGTCGGGTGTCAGAGGAAATATTTTAAGAATCTGTGTTTAATTCATTCATAATTTCTCAAACTTTTTGCTGTAATTTAATTGCTTAAAAGTAATAAAATCTATCAACTCTACAGAGTGACAAAATTAAACTTATTTTAACTGTCAAAATAAATTTAAAAATTTTCAAAGATTTTTATCATGATTTTAACTTGTTGACGCCCTTATTTATTGCATTTGTGAAAGGAGAAAAACTCAAACAGTATTTAAATATAATTGCAATAAATCAAAATTCTTCCATTTGTGCCGATTTCAAGTCATTAAAATATATTTCAGTTTCAAAATGTCAAGTAAGTAAAATTTTATCATGTTATTTTACATTGTAAAAATCTTCGACCGGTCAATCACTTAATCTTATCAGCTACTTGCAAAAAAATTGATAAAATTTTTCCTTTTATGTTCAATTACAGAATTGTTCAATATCGACATACAACCAAAACAAGCAATTTATTATGGTGCTGGAATTGTCCTTGGTGCTGGCTTCGCTTATGCAGCTTATTCATTCACAAAAAAGATTTTAGATAATAGAATACCGAAGAAGTATAGAAATATACAATTTACTTAATTATCATTAATTAAAAAAATCTTTTTTAGATGGAGAAAAGTTGGTGAAGTGACTGACCTTTTATGCTATCCAATTAAATCATGTGGATGGATTCGCATCAATGATTTTGACACTTCAAAAATCGGTATTGAGAGTGGAAGTATTCGTGATCGTGTATTTATGATAGTACGAACTGCCAATGGTGAATTTATAACAGCAAGAGCTTATCCAACATTAGTACAAGTAATGCCAGTTATTAAGGATAATGTGATGACATTATCAGCACCAGGAATGCGAAATATTCATATTGATATTGAGAGGCTTTATTCAGTGCCATCAACTAAAGCAAGTGTATGGAATCAAGAAGTTGACGTTATGGATGCAGGAGAAGAAGCAGCACAATGGTTTTCAAGGTTTATTTTGAAGGAAGACTTTGGTCTACGTCTTGTTTTTTATCCTCATAGTTTTCCAACTCGAGATGTTAGACCAAAGAATAAAATTTTCGATACAACTATCCCTGATGACACTGGAGCTTTGCATGATGCAACTTCTTTTATGTTGATAAATGAAGCTTCAATTGGTGATTTAAATACAAGAATTAAAAATCCTGTAACACCACTACAATTTAGACCAAATATTGTGATTAAGGGACCAAATGCATTTGAAGAAGATAATTGGAAATGGGTTAAAATTGGAAATGAAACAATTTTCCGTAATGTTAAGCCATGCACAAGGTAAGAAGAATTTATTATAAAACTAGAAAATATTCATTGATCATTTAATGTTTTTCCGCTGCTCTCATTTTGGATTAGAAATCAATTTTCACTTTTTAGGTAGAATTTTCAACTCATTCTCATTCCATAAAAATTTATTTTTGATAAGAATTAAAAAATTGATCTTTTTTTAATTTAGATGTATTTTTACAAATATTGATCCAGAAACGGCTGAAAGAAATCCCGAAGAGGAACCATTAAAAACTTTGAAGAAATATCGTCAATTTGAGAAAAGTGGAGATGTATAAAACACTAAAATTCTATTTATTTTTAAATATTAATTTATATTTCTTTTCAATTCAGTCACCTGTTATGGGAATTCATTTGGGTATTCGTGAAGTTGGAAAGCTTAAAATTGGTGATGCTGTTTATGTTGAAGATGAATAAATTTAATCCAAGGAATGAAAATTTAAAAAATTCAATAAATCCCAAGAAATTATGAATGCTTCAATTTTCAACAAAAAAAGTTTGAAATTGTCATTCGTTATAAAAGCCATAACACAAAATTCCAGTGAATTTTTTAAAACAAATTTTATTATTTTTTGTATTTTTATAAAAAGAAAAAAAATAAAGCAATAAAATAAAAGTATTAAAATATTTAATGCAATATAAAATTCAGAGTGTGAAATCGTTTCGCAACTAACTAAAATTCAACTAATTTTTATTCAATAAAAATTTTCAACTAAAAGCAACTTAAATTTAATCGATAGGATTTAGTTGATTTTTAGTTGAAAATTTTAATCGAATAAAAATTAGTTGAATTTAGGTTAGTTGCAATTAAAATATTAAATGGTTTCGGACTCTGATCAAATTGAAACAAAATTATTTAATAAAAAAAAGTTGTTGTAAAATTTCACAATAAAAAACTCCAGTCAAGTGTAAAAAGACTAGCTGACGCTTGAATTGTTTGATGCTGTATAGATAGAAAATATTGTAGTGCTTCATAAGTTGTAAATTTTCATAAAACATAACTTTTGATAAAACTTTATTTTCTAAATTTTCTATTTCTGAGTTTAACAATGCTGAATTTAAAATTATTTAAACAAAAAACCAAAAGAAAAGCTGCACATAACCAAATACAATAACCAAGAAAATGATTTCTTTAAAGATAATAACATTTGCAGTGATAAAATGATCAATTCCAAAATAAAAGAAAATATTGAAAACGTCAATTCAAAGAAGAAATTTAAAAAGTACAAAGCATAACAACTGTTAATTTTATTCATTGTACCACACAACTGTAAATTAATTTTTCTTAAAATATGAGTAATTTGATAAGTTAAATAAGCTGCCAAATTGACCACAGCAAAAATTCCTTCAATCATGTCCAATTTAATTGTGGGTAAATATCGCAAGTAAAGAAACATATCGAGAAAGAGCGTCAAATAAAGTGACTCATGACAGCTAAATATAAGTGCCACCTTGAAGTGTTTCGAATGATTAATTTCAATTCCCATTTCTTTTAACTGAAAATCAATTCAATCAAATTTTTTTCAATTATTATTTCGTGTTTATCGCAGATACAAAAATTCACGAAGCGAAAAACTGTTGGAATAAAAACAGCGAGTTGTAAAAGGACTGTCAGACCTATTTCAACTATTAATGAATTCCTCGTTCCTACGTTAACATTTGAGGACTTTAGTGACATGTAGAGACCCAGAATGTTTTAAAATGAAAGACACACGTATTCATCACATTAAAATGTTTTTGAATTCTTCTTGATTACTTGGTGATTGAAAATAACCAGTAAATCTTACGATTGTGCATTTAAATATGGTGACTTCACGGAAATTTATTTTTTCTATCATAAAATTTTCCACATTTAAATACACGACAGCTGCTATTTATAAACTACAAAAGCCTAAATCCACTTATGATTTTTATTATTTAATAATTAATTAGCAATTCAAGACCGTCATTAATTTTATTGTCTATTGCGTCATTAATTTTAATAATTATTAATTTCATTCTCGCTTTTTATGTCCATTTGTTTTTACCTCTGTTCTAAACATTTGTTTGTACTGACCTATGACACTTTGAAATATTGAACATTCTTTTAATTCAATATTAAATTCCTTGCATGTATCAATTAGAGTACTTTTTAATTGTGGCAATAAAGCAGCATCGATTGATGGAAAAAGATGATGAAGAATTTGCTCACCATAATAAGATAGATTTGTAAAAATATTTCGATTCAAACCAATTCTATCAGAAGTAGTGCTAATTTGATATTCACCAAAATCAAAGCTTTTAATATGATCACCTTGATGAATCAAGTCAGGCATATGATGACCACGGTTCATGAAAAAATTGACATAGAAAATATTTGTACAAATCATAACATGGACCCATTTAAAAAAGATATTGTAAAAATAAACTTGAGTGACTGCTTGACCTCCAGTTATAATCATGATAAAAGGTACAATCCACATTACAAGTTCATCAAAATATAGAGCGCGTTCTGATCCCCAAAATACGCCAAAATATCTAAAAATAATAACATAAAATTTGTCTATTAACATTCAAAATGAAGAAAGTGAGAAAATTTTTAAATTTGTAGAAAATTGTAAGAATTTAATTTTTTTACTTTCTACGGAATCGTCATCCCTCGATTATGTAAATAAACAATTATTTTGAATTTTTCAAATAATATTTTTAAAGAAAATTTTGAATCTAAACAAAAAAAAATATTACTGGCAAAGTGCTTAGTTTTTATTAAAAAGAAAAAACATTTAAATTTGTATTTTATTTAGATATTTTTAAAGATAACTATTTAAATATTAAAAATTTCATTAAACAAATTCCTTCACAATTTTTACAAGCATTTTACTATTTTTTAAAATGGTAAAATTCTTACCTCATTTTTAAAAGATTATGAAAGTAAATAAAATGCGTGATGATAGTAACGAATAATAGATGAAACTTGTAAAGCCAACCTTTCTCTAGCAATGGAATCCACTTGATATAAGGTTCAAAAGTCGACACTTCTAAATCTGCATAAGTGTTTGGATACATGTGATGAGACATGTGATAAATTCGCATGTCTCGGGTTGTTTGCAAAGCTAGATTTCCAGAATACATTCTCCAGTTGTCAGCTTTATGTAGAAAATTATACGAAATTGGCACGAGCCATGCAAGCAGTTGGCCAGCTAGAACACAACAAAATATATATGCCTTGTTTGATTCTACTCTGTTCACAAAGATTATTGTTATTATGAAAGCGATTAGCACGAAATCGTGACATTTTCGTGATTTATTTGTCACTCTTGAATCAATATTTTCCATCTTTTCAGCCACTCTTCGTTTTAATGTTTGGTAAAAGCCATTTTCATTATAAGTATAACGGTAATTTCTTGGTTCTGCAGCATCAGAGATAAAAAATTCTTTTAAAAGCTCTTTTGGTATTTGCGTCAAATGATAACTCTCAAAGGCCTCTGTTATATCTGTTCCCTACAAAAAAAATTAATAACTTATTGACCTTGATGATGATGGTGCTCATGAGGAACTCGTTTGATGGAAATTTGAATTTTTTACAACTCAATAACTCTTTTCAGACAGCAGGCAACAAAAAATTACAAACCTTTGTAAGTTCAAGCCAAGTCTTTCCACCTGGATGACGTTCAATGAATTTAGTCAAATCATAAAGTTTATCGTGCACACGCCAGTATTCATATGCGCCATCATCTGTACGTCTTCCTTCTAGCCACTTCCAGCTTCCATTTACAAAATTATTGCGATATTTTGGATACTTTTTAACTAATGAAATTCTCTCAAAATAATCCTGCGTTGTCATCCTCTATCAACAAACGAATCTCACAGACTAATCGTAAAATTATATAAAAAGTCTGTTTTAAATTGATGACGATTTTTTGGGTTGAAGATGCGCGTCGATCCGGTTTTTCATGATTGAATCGCTTTCATGCAAAAATAAATATCTCTATCTGTCTATTCACAACTTATTCATCCATTCATTCATCGAAAGAGTTTGTGAAGCATTAATGCTAATAGCACGAGTATAAAACATAGCATAGCGTGATGCTGTTGATGATGGCACATTGTTGAGTATGTTTTATTGAAGTGTAAATTGAAAAAGAAAAATTGCTGAAGTGATGAGGAAATCAATCTAGATGTTGTTATTGAGAAATTTTAATTGTTTATTTCAATCCAATATTTTGTAAATAAATTTTTATTGAAAAATTTGTTTAGAAATTTATAAAAGTAATGAATATTTAAGGATTTTAAATTTCAACATTATCATATTTTAAAAACTTTGAAAGTTTGAAAAATAACAAACTTTTATAATTTAAACATTTAGAACTTTAACGGTTTATTTTATTATTTAAAAGAAGAATTTTCTTGGAACGTTGATACAAAATTATAACTGCATAATATTGAAATTCTTTTGTATTTAAAACTTGCTTAAAACTTTAATATTATGACATGAAAAAAATTTAATTCTTTTATAAAAACACAAAATTTTTTCATTGCATAATATCAAAGAATTTGCAATAAAAAGCATTCCATAACTCATAATTTAAATAAAAATCTAATCAAGCTCAATTAAATTCATCTCGGTCAGAATTCTTTCACATATCTTTTTTCCCACAACACTTAAGTGTCACTTCATAAATATAAATCAAATTAACCAAATTAATGCTTGACATAAAAAGAAGAGTCATTCATAAATAACAAAGAAAGAAACAAAAGTTACTACTGCATTAGGAATGAAGCAAGTAGTGGCAAATACAAAAAACCTTTTAAGATGCTTAATGACGCAGAAGCTATCCATATTAAGCGGATGTGTACAATTTGTGTGTGAGAGTGACTTATGAAAAATTAGCGATGATGAATGCAAGCGTAAAAATTCTCCTTTTTAAATAAAAATTTTACACTCGATTTAATATGCAAAGCATGCGTCATGAATATATTTAAAATTATCTCACTTTGAAATCTTTGACTCTCGCGTGTATATGTTGACATTAAATTACAATACGCAGCATATTTTACTTGTAAGTGAAGTAGATCGACATAGTGTGGTGAAGAAAAAGAAAAGTTAAGCAACTGCAGCAGTAGCAGTAGTGACTTCATTTTTTATTTTTTTTATAATTGTTGGACGACTGAAGAAGAATAACTAGACTCAGTTTCATTAAAGCCGCCGTTGAAAGATGTTAAAATCTTTACTCGTTCTTTCAATTTTAATTTCAAGAATTTTATCTTTTGCTTTTGATCTCAATAAGACTGTCGAGTGCAATATTCGTTATTATTTTTATCACGGGTAAATTAAATTATTGTAAATATATCAATGACTTTTTATTTATTAAAAATTCAAAGTACTAATTGTGTGAAAAAAAGAATTTTTTTCTAATTTAATTTATTTTAAACTAAACAAGAAATTTAAAGTGTTTTTGAAGAGTGAAAAATTGTAAAAAAAATTAAATTTCTGAAAACCATTATTTAAATATAAAAATTTCATTTTAATAGTTCAATGGTGACAGCTTACAATGTATCAAATTTTGCATCACTTTTCAACCACTCAAAATTTTATCGTGATAAGCCAACAACATTTTACATTTATGGAACAATGGAAGGCATATGGGTGCCAACAGTCATTGCAGTAAAAGACGCTTATCTCGCAAATGGAAAACAAAACTTTGTAATAGTTGGTAATCTCAATCCATTTCTACATGTCTTTATAAATGCCCCAGTTATTGCTGATAAATTTTCCACGAACATGATTCAATTTATCCGAGCTGGTTATGATATGTCGAAAGTCACGTTTGTGTCATTTTCACTTGGCTCGAAATCGATTGCACCATTGACTTCACGACTGATAAGAAAAAAGTCAGGCGGACGACTGAGGTTGCAAAGAATTGTGGCGCTCGATCCAGGCATAATCAAGGACGAAGAATTATATTTAGTTGGTGGAAGAAAATTGAATGAAGATGATGCCAAGTTTGTTATGACAGTTCATACTGATTGTCATTATTGGGGCACAAAAGAATCACATGGTCATGTATGTTGAAAAGAGTCTTATAACATGAATTATTTCAAGTTTAAGGATTGTTTATTGCAGGTGAATTTTTGGGTCAATGGTGGTTGTGATCAGCCTATGTGTCATAATGATTTCAGTAAGTATTTCTTGTTTAGCAATTGATACGAAGCAATTGAAAATATCTATAAATTATTTTATTATGATAGGACAATTTATATTTTAATAAATTTTTATTAACTTTTTTTTTGTAAAGCAAATTGTCTTTATCTTACTCTTCATTGTTTAAATTATATTTTCTTTACAACTTTTTAGCAAAAAGTATTTGCAATCATATAAAGGCTCCATTATATTGGGCAGAAGCAGTAAGAAGTGATAGTAAGAAATCATTCAAATCACGTCAATGTACAAGTTACAAATGCTATCTAAAAAAAGACTGCGATTTGTCTCTACCTGTCGCTTATATTAGTCTATATACTCCAAGTTATACAAGAGGAAATTATTATGTGAGAACAAAAAAAGTGGCGCCATACTCGAGATCATAGCTGAAAAAGTTTTAGATAGGTGAAAATTGACAATGTGTTACAAAGTATGAAAACTTTTAGTGATAACTTTTTTTGTGAGAAATTGACTGACTTTAAAAACAATTTTTTTGTGTTCGCTATATTTTTTTAACCGGTGATATTGCAAAAAAAAGAAGCTATTGTTTGGCACCGTGATACAACTTTATTTGAATAATGCTTAAAGTATGTCCGAAATATTCCCTTTTTTCAAATTCAAATGAAAAAGAGCAAACTCATGTTAGGAATTTGCACCACATAAACCCAGAAACAACAAATATAGTCGAAATACATTCTCATTCGTAACCAAGAGAAAGTTTTGTGTGTTTTTCATACAGGAAGAAAACAATTGTTGTACTGATATGTGTGAGAATATTCAAAGAATTTTTACACATGCTTTCTGTGCAATCGAAAAGGATAATAAAATAAAATAAAAGTTTGTAGAAAAGAGCTTAGAAAAAGTTTTATGGTTATATCGAAAAAGTTGTAATTGCTAAAATTGAAATTGTTTCTTTATTGTTAGTTTTAATTTTTTATTTGAACTTTTTTAAAGAAAGAAAAAAATTTAATATTTTTAAATCTTTTTTTGACATTAAATGACATAATAAAATAAATCAAATCTTTATGCATGTAAAAAATTAATCATTCAGTGATAAGGAAAAATGTTACAATAATTCAACAATGACAAAAAAGAGAAAAATTGAGAGATGAGGCTCTCACGCTCTGAATTTTTCTTCTTTAGTTTTTAAAGTAAGATTTCTCTCAATTCAATCATTAAAATAGTCTCGTTCGATGAGTTTAATTGATTAGTATAAAAAAGATCTTAGGCCTAAATATGAAAATTTTAATTTATTTTGGTGAGTATAATGGCATTCAAGTTGAAGTTTTACTAATTATCAAAAATTTTCAGGAATTTTTCTTCTTTTAATAAACAAAATTCAGTCAAAAAAACAAAAAAATTACACAGAAATTGCTACAGATGAAGAAATTGAGAAAATTAGTCAAGAACTCTTCGAATTAAGTGACAACAATCTTCTTTCTCAATTATCATTAAATCTTCAAGGTCATCATAAGTTTTACAACAGCACTGAAGATCTCGCACCGGAACCGTAAGTGAAAACACAATTGCGACAATAATTAAAATTTTATGAAATTTAATTTACAGACTATTGACACTGCATGATGATTTCAGTGAGTCAGAAACAATGAGATTTATGCAAATGTTGTATGATAATTATGAGAGAAATACGTTAGTCGAAGAGACCGTTACAGAAGAAGAGATGAGCGAAGAGAGAAACTTTATTAATGCTCTCTTGCAGACAGAAATTATGAGGTGAATATTTCTCTCTATTTTTTATATTTTATTTTGCTAAAAACTAATGTTTTTTAGGAGAGCAATGAACTTTTTGGAGTCAAAAAGTCTAGTGCAAAATCATCCCGAATCGCACTATTGTTTATTGAAGAAAATCTGGTTTGATTTTTATCCGAGAAGTAAAGGAAAAAATGCGACTTCATCTGGATTTGAGCATGTATTTTTAGCTGAAAGTAAAAAAAAGAAACTCATAGGTTTTCACAATTGGATCTACTTTGCAGCTATGGAACGAGACGGAGCGTTGAATTATAAAGGATGGGAAAATATTATTGATTTGGGTGATGTAAGTTAAATCTTCTTTATCTTCTTCTTAAGTAACCCTTTTTGTTGATTCAAGTTATGGACTATTATGGTTAAAGATTATAAAAATTAATGATTTATAAAAGAAACTGTGAAATATTGTGATAATTTTATTTGTAAATTTACTGCGAACTTTAAAATTTTTGTTTAATGTTTGTACTACAATAAACTAAACTGAAAGTCTAAAAATGTTCAATTTTTATTGCTTCTTAAAAAATTTAAAATCAAATTGATTTCAAAAGAATCAAATTTAGAATTGAAAAGTTCTAAAAAGTTTACATTGTAAAATTTTAATTTGAGAACTTTAAAATTCCCAAAAATTTTTTTGAAAAAAATTTTCATACCTTGATATTTGATAAATCGCATCTTAAGAAACAAGTTGCTTCACCATAAAGTTTATAAAATTAGTTATTTTCACGTCAATCAAGAATCCCAACTGAGTTTTAAAGTCGACTTTGACTTTTTTATTATAAATCATCTTGTAAGACTTTCTGAAATTTTTTCTTTTTTCTTTATCTTCTTGAATTCACAATCTACCTAGGAAATTCCCAAAACTTCCCCATATGTGTTTATAAAATAAATTTTTTACTTCATATTGATAAGCAATCTCACATATTCTTTTTTTATTCAACAGAAAGCAAAAATCATAAAAATAAAATTTGATTTGGATGGAATGAGAAAGGCAGTTAGTTCAATATTTATTGGAACTTCACCAGAGTTGGAATTTGCACTGTACACAATTTGTTTTAAATTGCGCGTCAACAGAAATTGTTCACTTATTTATGATGACGTTAATTTTATAATTAAAACTTATTCAATGATTTACAATAAGAAAAGATTTGTAGCAAGTGCATTTGTGATGGCCTAAAATTTTATAATGACGTCTTAAACCACCACATACATAAAATATTACTGTATCTTCATTTGTACAGATTTCTTTCAACAATATAAGCACAAATGAATATTTGAGAATAAATGATTTTCATAAACAGTTGCATTTTAGCCATTGAATGTTCAGTTTCTCTTTTTACTCTTAAAAATTATTTTTTATTAGAAATGGAAAATATTAGTGAAATAACAAAAGGAGATTACAATCCTGCTGAACATTCACCGAAAGTTCAAATGTCAATTTGGCAATTTTTATCAACGTTTCTTGGTTCATTACTTATAACAGCAAAGGTTCTTCTCATTAATTTACTGAAACTGTTTGAAAGAAAAATTCCAAAAGATATTACAAATAAGGTTGTGCTAGTGACAGGCGGTGGAAATGGTCTTGGTCGGGCATTATCGATGAGATTTGCAAAAGAAGGCTGTAAAATTGCAATTGCTGATATTGATTACAAGAATGCACAAAAAACAGCTGAAGAAATAAAGGAAAAATATAAAGTTGATTGCAAAGCATTTGAATGTGACATCACAAATTATTCTGCAATCTTAAAACTCAAAATTGATATTGAAAATAGTTTAGGGCCAGTCGATATTTTGGTAAACAATGCCGGATTTTTGTATCCAACTTTATTTCTATCAAGTAATGTAGAAACTATTGAAAAAGTTATTGAATTGAATTTGACATCACAGATCAAGGTGAGTTTTAATATCCAAGGTTAATATTTGATCATCTTACTATTGCTTATAAAATTTACAAAAAAATTTTTGATTTTAAGAAGAATAAGTATTATGAGATTAAGCATTTTAATAGAAAATTATAAATATATATGTGATAGTGGATACTTAAAATTTTTTTTGGATTTTTGTAGTTGTAGCTTTCATTGGAAAAAGTTTTAAAATTCACTAAAAGTTACTACTGCAGTATGTCAAAATTATTTTTATTCTAAGTTATTGCAATTTAGAAAATGATTTCATGACAAACAAAATTTTTCAATTATTCAGTTTATTAAGTTTTTAAAACTCTTAAGAGCAAGTGATTGAATTCATAAAAAAAATCAGTAATATTAACCGTCAGTGACGTGTTAAAAACGCATTTTCCCGCAACAGATTAGTTTTGTTTCAAAATTCATTAAAAATTTCAAAAAAACTTTTCCTGCCTTTTTCAACCAAGTCTGTGCAGCCTCACTTCACAAACATACACTTGGGTTATAGACTTTATGATGAAAAATTTTTTTGGTCCATGTGATGAACATGTATGTGGTGGACCACCTTTGGGTTGAAATGTTTCAAAGACTACTTCTGACATGTTTTCTCAACGTTCTATGAAATTTTAAGACTTTATTTATCTTATTCTACGCTTCAAGACCTTTCCAACGAGTATAAATATGCCTATATTTGGAAAATTTCGAATTTCGGTCCATGATGCACCTGTGCGGCACGTGCATACACTTGGGATAAAATGTCCAAAAATTATTTTTGACATGTTTTTTCGATGTTTTATGACGACTTTTAGAACTTTTTTAGCAGTTATCAAAATTTAAAAATCTTAAAAATCTTCTTTTTCCAACGTTTTTCCAACGTTTTACTCAACTTACTTTCGTTCCTGTCTGTCTGTCTGTCTGTAACGGTGGAACTTTGTAACTCAAATTTCACCCTCTTCCCGACTAGCTAGAGCTCTGAAACTTTACATACGCTCAGAACTCGATGACAATGCATTCTTATATACATTTCATCATGATTCGAGCTGTTTTTTAATAAATATTTAAATAAAATTTCAAATGGCGACTTAGTTTCATTTTTCGCCGTTAGTGGCGCTACAGTCGCTTTACCTTGATATGTCGCGTGTGACAAAAATGAAGTGTTGCGCAACAAAAAATTTGAAATTGAAAAAAACCGTTTAGCAGATCGAAATTACCGAAGCTCGTACGAGTCACTGATCTATACCAAGTGCGAGCGAAGCTCCTACGAGTCACTATTCGGTTACGCTTACTGATCTGTATCAAGATACTAACAAAATGTAATAATCTAAAAAATGATTTAATTCATCAGATTTTTCAGATGGATAGAAATCAAATTGTACATACAAACAAAAAGAAGAAAATAATGATACAATTAAAAAACTTTTAAAAACCAACGTTTTCCTTGCCAACTAAAAAGAATAAAATAATTTTTTCAGGCCCTCTCAGAGTTTTCTTGTGAATTGACAAGCAAATGGTGACAGATTCTATGACTATTATGATGGACCCAAAACGAAAAACGTTGGGCGCATATTACATTACATTTAAAATTTATAATATGCTTAATATGCTACAATTTGTTATATAATTCTATTTGTGTACATTTATATTATAGGAAATTATAAATTTCAAATGTAATGTAATATGCGCCCAACGTTTTTCGTTTTGGGTCCATCATAATAGTCATAGAATCTGTCACCATTTGCTTGTCAATTCACAAGAAAACTCTGAGAGGGGCCTGAAAAAATTTATTTTATTCTTTTTAGTTGGCAAGGAAAACGTTGGTTTTTAAAAGTTTTTTTAATTGTATCATTATTAGCATTCATAATTAAGCTTTATAAGCACAAGCTTTATACCTGTTAAAAAGCTTTTCTCTGCTTAATATTAACCGTCAGTGATGTCGAAAAAACACAACAGATCATTTTTTTAAAATGAAATTCATTTTATACAGATGACACGCACGTTTCTTCCAACGATGATAGATCGAAAGTATGGTCATATAATGACTATTGCATCATTAGGATCTTTATCAACAATGCAAGGTCATACAGTTTATTGTGCATCAAAATGGGGTTTGAATGGATTCATGTCTAATCTTTATGATGAAATTCATATAAATAAACAAGATGAATTTATTAAACTCACAACAATTTACCCTCAATTTATTGACACGAGAAAAGAACTTTCTGATATACTTGATAAAGCTGAGCTAAATTTATTAAGGTCTTCCCCAGGAGAAGTTGCAGATAAAGCTGTCGAAGGAATGTTATTGAATGAAACTAAAATTATTATTTCTACAGTTTTTCTCATGCAATCTGAAATATTTCTTACTTTAATGAGGTGAGTAAAATTTCTGTATTTTTTTACAAAAAATTGAATAAGTTTGCTTTTTTGGCTTAAGAAAGTGATCACAGTTTTAAATGAAAATATTTTCAGATTTCTTCCTGCTGAAGCAAGAGAATTTTTGTTTGGGTCCATGATGAATCTTAGCAAGTTAAATGAAATTCTAAAATGAAATTAGCGTGAAAGTAAAATCACAACTTTACTGAAAATAAATTTCTCATTGGGCAAAAGGCTAAAGAAGAATTTCATTAGTTGCGAGAAGGACATAGGAATATGTTTTATTTGCTCATTTTTATTATTTTTACTATGTAAAATATACATATTTATTAAAAAATCAAAAGAAGGGCAAATTTGGAAAAATTAGTTTAAACTTTAAAGTTCTTTAATAATCAAGATATCAATTCACAACAGGAAAACAAATTTTTTTACAAACAGTTGATCTTTTTTATATTCATTGTATAAACACATTCATGTATAACTTATTCTCATACATGAATACAATGAAAGTTGTAACTTTATTCAATAATAGATATGTTAAAAGTTTAAAGTTTTGTTACTTTATGTCTACTACTCAAATTTTGTATATAGAAGAATATAGCAAATGCATTTGCGATGACTTAAATTTATATAATGATATCTTAGACTACCATATGGTAAGACTTTGATATAAAATATCAGTTTACATCATTTGCACAGAGTTCTATTGACTATTTTTACATTCTTTGACTTTGCAAAGACGAAACAATATGCGCATTAAAAAATAAAAGTACCCATGCGGCAGCGGATACTTCAGCATCTTTGGCGTCCAGATCAATGTATGCAAGGGGATGAACATGGTGGCAAAGTGACAAGAATTGGCAGGAAACTTATATGAAAGTAGCAAAAAATAAAAAAAGCCACTTTTTGAAAAAAGAAAAATTCTTTTCAACTCAATGGTTGGCGATTCGATTCATGGTATAGACTTTCTGAAATTCATTTTATCCAACGTTTTTTACTTTTAATGAGTTCTTAATATGTTTTTCACTGAATTTTCAAAATTTAAAATTGATTTTTCAATAAAAATTTATATAACTATCATCTATTTATTATATTTTTTGTTGCTTTATGATTTAGTTTTAGAAAAAATATTTTTATTTTTGAAATTTTTTAAATCTTCGATTAAATCTTGAATTTAAAAAAATCTCAATCTCAATCTCAACGCTTTGGATGGTTGGAGATTAGAGTGCATTTTTGCCTCTACAGATCAGTATGTTTGTTAACAAAATTTCACTTATTTTTCATGCTATTTCCTTGGCGACAAGTCGATTTTTCTAAAAAGCACTTCTGACATGTTTTCTTGACATTTTAAGACTTTTGGTGAAAGAAATCTTTCTGGTCCATGTGAAATTCCACTATTTTCCGTTGGTGGTGCTGTTATCGTTTGGAACTTTTTGTTCAAGATAAAAATTTTTTTAACAATTTTTCAATATGAAACTTTGAATTCGTAATTTCCTAATTACTGTAATCAGTTCACTGACAGATATATAAATATGTATAGCGCCAATAACTCGATAGCACAAAACAAACACAGCAAACCGGAAGTCTCTAGCTATTAAAGTTTTCGAGATCTCAGCCAGCCAGCCGTGAGCCAACCAACCAAAGTGAAACTATAAGCTGCATTGTTGTTCCAAAGATGCGCTAAAAATAGGAGAACTTTAGGAAATATTATTTGAAAATTTATTGTGTCTACCATAAAAAGTTAAAGAATTTTTGATTAAAAATTGTAAAAACACATGGATTAAAGTTAGTTGCGTTTAACTTTTTTTTTTAACTTTCAAATGTAATGTAAGATTTTTTTTGTCTCGCGAAATTTTTGTTTCATGTGACATGTGGGTTTCGCTTTTTCAAGTTGCATGACATTGCCCATCGTTGCGCGATAAAGCATTTTTTGTTAGCACCTGAGTGATTTTCCCCTTGAAGCTGCATTGTTGTTCCAAAAATGAGTTAAAAATAATAAATAATGATTTTCATAAACAGTTGCTGTTTAGCCATTAAACCTTCAGTTTCTCTTAAATTTCAGTTTTGAAATTTAATTTTGATAAAAATGGAAAATATTTGTGAAATAACAAAAGGAAATTACAATCCTGCTGAACATTCGTCTGTTCAAGTGTCTGTCTGGACAACTTTTTCAATATTATTTGGTGCAACATTAATAACAATAAAAGTCTTTTTCATTAATTTACTGAAACTGTTTGAAAGAAAAATTCCAAAAGATATTACAAATAAGGTTGTGCTAGTAACAGGCGGTGGAAATGGTCTTGGTCGGGCATTATCAATGAGATTTGCAAAAGAAGGCTGTAAAATTGCAATTGCTGATATTGATTACAAGAATGCACAAAAAACAGCTGAAGAAATAAAGGAAAAATATAAAGTTGATTGCAAAGCATTTGAATGTGACATCACAAATTATTCTGCAATCTTAAAACTCAAAATTGATATTGAAAATAGTTTAGGGCCAGTCGATATTTTGGTAAACAATGCCGGATTTTTGTACTCATCTCTTTTTCTATCATGTAGTGCAGAAAACATTGAAAAAGTTATTGAATTGAATTTGACATCACAGATCAAGGTGAGTTTTAATATCCAAGGTTAATATTTGATCATTTTATTATTGCTTATAAAATTTGCAAAAAAAATTTTTGATTTTAAGAAGAATAAGTATTATGAGATAGGAAATGTGATTTTAGACCGTTCGAGGAAATGGATATTTTGGGATTAATTTCTAGCAATTTTATGAACCGAAAAAATTATGCTATAATTTTCTAACAAAAAATTTTCGTTCCATTCAAATAAATAAATCTAAATTTTAATTTTTATTTATAAAATGCAAAAAATTTATTATACAGATGACACACACATTTCTTCCAACAATGATAGATCGAAAATATGGTCATATAACGAGTATTGCATCATTAGGATCAATATCGACAGGTCCAGGTGCTACAATTTATTGTGCATCAAAATGGGGTTTGAATGGATTCATGTTAAGTCTAAATGATGAAATTCATATAAATAAACAAGATGAATTTATTAAACTCACAACAATTTACCCTCAATTTATTGACACAAGAAAAGAACTTTCCGATTTACTTAATAAAACTGAGCTCAAATTACCAAGATCTACACCAGAACATGTTGCAAATAAAGCAGTAGAAGGAATGCTATTGAATGAAACTAAAGTTATTATTTCCACATCTTTAATTCAATCTGAAATAATGCTTTTTATAAAGCGGTAAGAATTGGTTTTTTTCAAAAAAATGGTTAAAATTCCAATGAAAATATTTTCAGACTTCTTCCTAATGAAGCACGAACATATATATTTGGAAAAACGATGAACATTAAACAGTTCCAGGAGTTTTTAAAATAAATTTCATCAAATTTTACTGAAAATAAATTTCTCACTGGAAATAAAATTATACACAGGTAGAAAAATTTCCGTATTTCTTTAATAAGTTCCCTGATAAGGACAAAATATTGTCTGACTATCGGACTTTCAGTCAATATTTTCATACAACAAAAATTTATTTGCGGTCTTTTCTAAACATTTCTCCATTTTTTCGGACTCCGTCAATCAGACAAAATTTTTCCAAACGCTGAACAAACTTTTAATTTTTTTAAATATTTCTAATTTCTTTTTGTTCGACGGACGAATTCCACTTAACATTTTTTATCTGTTTA
Organism: Polypedilum vanderplanki; assembly: GCA_018290095.1. Taxonomy (NCBI): domain Eukaryota; kingdom Metazoa; phylum Arthropoda; class Insecta; order Diptera; family Chironomidae; genus Polypedilum; species Polypedilum vanderplanki. The sequence goes on from CM031379.1 coordinate 35,303,934, forward strand.
GGTACAATAAAAAAGTTAATAAAAACATAACCGTCTGTAAGAAATGAGTTTTAAGGTCTTTAATGATCAAAATAATATTAATTCACAACAGGAAAACATTTTTTTTACGAACAGATGAACTTTTTTTATATTCATTGTATAAACACATTCATGTATAACTTATTCTCATACATGAATACAATGAAAGTCAAATTTAAAAAAATATATCAATCTCGACGCAGATGGTCGGACGATTAGAGCGCATTTTTGCCTAACAGATCAGTATGTTTAGTAACAAAATTTCTCATGTTTTTAGTACTATTTTCTTGACTATAAGTCGTTTTTTTTAAAAATAATTTCTGACATGCTTTCTCGACGTTTCATGACATTTTAAGACTTTTTAGTGAAAAAAATTTTTTTGGTCCATGTGATGGACATGCATGTGGTGGACCACCTTTGGGTCGAAATGTCTCAAAAACCACTTCTGATGGCTTTCTCGACGTTTCATGACATTTTAAGACTTTTTTGTGAAAAAATTTTTTTTGGTCCATGTGATGGACATGCATGTGGTGGACCACCCTGTGGCTGGCTGGCTGGTGATGTTGAGGCGCGAGATTTCGAAAACAATAATAGCTAGAGACTTCCGGTTTGTTGTGTTTGATTTGTTCTATTGGTTTATTCCGGCGACGCTTAGTTATATTTCTATCACTTATTACATTAATTGGGAAATTACGAATTTAATTTTCCAAATTGAAAAATGTAAACAAAGCGAAGTTGGCTGCGAAAACGATTGCAGCGCCACCAACGACAAATCTTGGAACTTCAAATATTTTGAATCTTACTCAACCGTTATTTTCAAGTTAACAAAGTTTATTGTAAAATTCTGTAAATTTCAGAGTCCGAAACCGTTTAATATTTTATTTGCAAATAATTAGAAATAAACTAAAACTTATTCAATTAAAATTTTCAACGGAAAACCAACTAAAATTTTATCGATTAGGCTTTTATTTTTAATCGAATAAATTTAAGTTGATTTTTAGTTATTTGAAAAACGGTTTCTGACTCTGGTAAATTGTACTTCAATTGAAAACGTTCGCCGTACTTTCGTGCATTAGAATTTTATAAATATGTTTTTCCCTATATTTTTATTTATTTCGATCAAATTATTTTAAACTGTAAATCTATTTCTTAAACGAAATCTACATTAATTCTGTTTAACTTTGTCAAATATACACTGATCTAGGCACCAAATGCGCTAAAGTAATCGCGACTTAAGGCGGACACTTTTCAGTCTCGTTTTGCAAAAATACGCTAAAAGTTTTGATAGTTTCATACAAATTTTTTGATTTTCAATGGTTACTACTCAAAACTTAATAAAATGATTTTATAATAAGAATCTTATTAGCTATCTTTACTTCGAAAATAAGAAATGCTTCATGTATTTGGATAAATTAATTTTTCCTCATCTATGGAAAAGAAACGTTTTTCTTAACAAGATGACACTCCTCTTATATTTGAGTAGTGCATTTTTGATGATCTAAATTTAATGTATATTAAAACTATAACCACCAATAAATTTTATAAAATGTCAATGTTCATAATTTGCACAGATGTTTTTTGAATATCTTTTTATTCCATAATTTTTAAAAAGAATATACAAAGCGTGAATGAATTATTGTGAATAGATACATTAATGAAAGTTGCATTTTAGCCATTGAGGCGTTCAGTTTCTCTCTTTCCACTATTTTATTATAATTTTAATTAGAAATGGAAAATATTCGTGAATTAAACAAAAGGAAAATTACAATCGTGCTGAACATTCGTCTGTTCAAGTGTCTGCTCTGGACAACTTCTTTTTAATATTTATTTGGTGCAACATTAATAACAATAAAGGTCCTTTTTCATTAATTTCACTGAAACTGTTTGAAAGAGAAAAATTCCAAAAGATATACAAATAAGGTTGTGCCTAGTAACAGGCGGGTGCGAAATGGTCTTGGTCGGGCATTAATCGATGAGATTTGCAAAAGAAGGCGTGTAAAATTGCAAATTGCTGATATTGATTACAAGAATGCACAAAACAGCTGGAAGAATAAAGGAAAAATATAAAAGTTGATTGCAAAGCATTTGAATGTGACATCAACAAATTATTCTGCAATCTTAAAACTCAAATTGATATTGAAAATAGTTTAGAGCCAGTCGATATTTTGGTAAACAATGCCGGATTTTTGTACTCATCTTTATTTCTATCATGTAGTGTAGAAAACATTGAAAAAAGTTATTGAAATTGAATTTGACATCAACAGATCAAGGTGAGTTTTAATATTCAAGGTTAATATTTGATCATTTTATTATTGCTTATAAAATTTGCAAAAAAAATTCTTGATTTAAGAAATTATTGGTTACTTATTATGAAGATTAAGCATTTTAATAGAAATTTTTATTTAAAAATGTTAGGTGAAAACCTTTAACTATTTCTTTATTTAAAACGCGTTGATATTTGGTTAATCGATCGAAATGATTTATATACCATTCGATACGGGCTTAAAATTAGCTACATAATCATAAAAAAAAGCAAATGAAATTCTAGGTATTCATCAAATACTTCATAACCTGGTATTTCCGGATAAGAAAGTGACAGTTTGAACTTCGAAAAATTCAAACAAATTTTCAAAGAAAAATTCATTTATCACGAGGCTTTTACGGAAAGAAAAAATTTTCATAAATTTTCTCTTAATCTTTCGTATATTCAAATCAGAAAAATTGTAACATTTTCAGTTATTTTCAATGAAAATAACTAAAACCGAGGGGGTGACGGCTTCTACGAAAAGAATTTTTCCGAAGAAAAAAGAAAAATTTCGAAGGGATTTTCGAAGATTTACGAAAATTTCGAAAAGGTTACGAAAGTATTTCGAAGGATTTCGAAAGATTTGCACAATTTTGAAGGGATTTCAAGCCTAGGCAAAGGACACTCGACAAAAAGATTCCTGAAGAATCCATAAAGTTTTAAAGATTTCAAAAGAAATCAAAGATTTGAAAGATTCTAAAAATCGCAAAATTTTTTGACTTCTGGTAAAATTGCATTTTTCGTTGAATTTAATGATTAATGTAACACAGAAAAGTCTTTTGCATCCCTTATTATCCTTTTCTAACTAGAATATTAACAGTTTAAGGCTGTATTATTAGCTAAAATTCTAAATTTCTTTTTGTTTATGTTTCGAAAAATTTTTTTGAAAATTTCGAAAATTGTAACAAAAAACATCAAATTAAAATTTTGTTTGATTTTCTCTTGAATCTTATCAATTGATTCTTCCAATGCAACGTTTAAAAGGAGGTTAAAAATAATAATGAATCTATTATGTAGTGAGAAGAGTAAGGAATGTTTTTAAATGAAAAATTAAGAAGATTTGAAAGATTGGAAAGATCAAGATTTAGATCTAAAGAATCTTAAAAGATCCTAAAAAATCGCATAAAAGAATGCTTTCAGNTACGAATTTAATTTTCCAAATTGAAATTTGTAAACAAAGCGAAGTAGGCTGCGAAAACGATTGCAGCGCCACCAACGACAAATCTTGGAACTTCAAATATTTTGAATCTTACTCAACCGTTATTTTCAAGTTAACAAAGTTTATTGTAAAATTCTGTAAATTTCAGAGTCCGAAACCGTTTGATATTTTATTTGCAAATAATTAGAAATAAACTAAAACTTATTCAATTAAAATTTTCAACTGAAAACCAACTAAAATTTTATCGATTAAGCTTTTATTTTTAATCGAATAAGGTTTAGTTGATTTTTAGTTATTTGAAAAACGGTTTCTGACTCTGGTAAATTATACTTCAATTGAAAACGTTCGCCGTACTTTCGTGCATTAGAATTTTATAAATATGTTTTTCCCATATTTTTATTTATTTCGATCAAATTATTTTAAACTGTAAATCTATTTTTTAAACGAATCTAATAATTCTGTAATTTGTCAATATACACTGATCTAGGCACCAAAAATGCGCTAAAGTAATCCGACTTAAGGCGGACACTTTTCAGTCTCGTTTTGCAAAAATACGCTAAAAGTTTTGATAGTTTCATACAAATTTTTTGATTTTCAATGGTTACTACTCAAAAACTTAATAAATGATTTATAATAAGAATTTATTAGCTATCTTACTTCGAAAATAAGAAATGCTTCATGTATTTGGATAAATTAATTTTTCTCATCTATGGAAAAGAAACGTTTTTCTTATACAAGTGACATCTCTTATATTTGAGTAGTGCATTTTTGATGATCTAAATTTAATGTATTATTAAAACTTCCACCAATAAAATTTTATAAAAACTGTCAATGTTTCATAATTTGCACAGATGTTTTTGAATATTTTTTTATTCCATAATTTTAAAAAGAATATACAACGTGAATGAATTATTGTGAATAGATACATTAATGAACAGTTGCATTTTAGCCATTGAGCGTTCAGTTTCTCTTTCCACTATTATATTATAATTTTATTAGAAATGGAAAATATTCGTGAATTAACAAAAGGAAATTACAATCGTGCTGAACATTCGTCTGTTCAAGTGTCTGTCTGGACAACTTTTTCAATATTATTTGGTGCAACATTAATAACAATAAAGGTCTTTTTCATTAATTTACTGAAACTGTTTGAAAGAAAAATTCCAAAAGATATTACAAATAAGGTTGTGCTAGTGACAGGCGGTGGAAATGGTCTTGGTCGGGCATTATCGATGAGATTTGCAAAAGAAGGCTGTAAAATTGCAATTGCTGATATTGATTACAAGAATGCACAAAAAACAGCTGAAGAAATAAAGGAAAAATATAAAGTTGATTGCAAAGCATTTGAATGTGACATCACAAATTATTCTGCAATCTTAAAACTCAAAATTGATATTGAAAATAGTTTAAGACCAGTCGATATTTTGGTAAACAATGCCGGATTTTTGTACTCATCTTTATTTCTATCATGTAGTGTAGAAAACATTGAAAAAGTTATTGAATTGAATTTGACATCACAGATCAAGGTGAGTTTTAATATTCAAGGTTAATATTTGATCATTTTATTATTGCTTATAAAATTTGCAAAAAAAATTCTTGATTTTAAGAAACTTATTGTTACTTATTATGAGATTAAGCATTTTAATAGAAATTTTTATTTAAAAATGTTAGGTGAAAACCTTTACTATTTCTTTATTTAAAACCGTTGATATTGGGTAATCGATCGAAATGATTTATATACCATTCGATCCGGCTTAAAATTAGCTACATAATATAATAAAGCAAATGAAAATTCAGGTATTCATCAATACTTCATAACCTGGTATTCCGGATAGAAAAAGTGACAGTTTGAACTTCGAAAAATTCAAACAAATTTTCAAGAAAAATTCAATTTATCACGAGGCTTTTACGAAAGAATAAAAAATTTTCATAATTTTCTTAATCTTTCGTATATTCAAATCAGAAAAATTTCAACATTTTCAGTTATTTTCAATGAAAATAACTAAAAACCGAGGGGGTGACGGCTTCTACGAAAAGAAATTTTTCCGAAGAAAAAAGAAAAATTTCGAAGGGATTTCGAAAGATTACGAAAATTTCGAAAAGATTACGAAAGATTTCGAAGGATTTCGAAAGATTTCACAATTTTGAAGGGATTTCAGCCAGGCAAGGACACTCGAAAAAAGATCCTGAAAGATCCCATAAAGATTTTAAAAGATTTCAAAAGAAATCAAAAGATTTGAAAAGATTCTAAAAAATCGCAAATTTTTGATTTGGTAAAATTCGCATTTTTCGTTGAATTTAATGATCTAATGTACACAGAAAAGTCTTTTGCCATACCTTATTATCCTTTTCTACTAGAATATTACAGTTTAAGGCTGTATTTTAGCTAAAATTCTAAATTTATTTTTGTTTATGTTCGAAAAATTTCGAAAATTGTAAACAAAAAAATCAAATTAAAATTTTGTTGATTTTCTCTTGATTTATCAATTGATTCTTCATCCAACCGTTTAAAAGGAGTTAAAGATACAATAGATGCTATTATGTAATGAGAAGAGTAAGAAAATGTTTTAAAATGAAAAAAATTTACAGAGATTGAAAGATTGGAAAAGATCTCAAAAGATCCTAAAAAATCTAAAAGATCTTTCAGTGTCCTTGCCTGGGATTTCAGAGGGTTTCGAGCAAAAAATGTAAATAAACAAAAACATGCGAAATTTATTTTTCCAAAATCTCGTAAATTACTGAACGGTTTTTGCTGAAATAACAAGAAATCAATTGCATAAGTATTAAAGAACACAACTATTGTATAGTTGTGAAGAAATAAGAGAAAAAAATTAAGAATTTTTCTGTAAATTCAAGTGCGTAGTAAAAAATTTCAATCGCGACGAAATATTTGAGATTTTTTAAACATAACGAAAGTTTTTTGTTGTTTTCATTGAAAATAACTGAAAATATTGAAATTTTTCTGATTTGAATTTACGAAAATTAAGAATTTTACGAAAGATTACGAAAATTTTTTATTCTTTCGTAGAAGCCGTCACCCCCTCGATTTTTCACATCCTTTTTTTGAAAACAAAATTTAAGCAGAAATTAATTTTCTTTCTTAATCTTGATTTCTAACTCTTCATAAACATTGCACAACATCTAGCAATAAGTTTGAAACAATTTGGTTTTTGTTAGAATGTGCAAAACGCTAAATTTTGATTTTTTCAAAAAAAATTAAAATACAAAAAATTTTGTTTTGGAAAGCGAAAGTTTTCGGAATTCTTTGATGACCGTTTATTTTTCTATCCGGAATACCAGGCTTCATACATTTCAAAATTTGTTTGTTTACAACATGGCGAAAATGTAAACAAACAAATCGCCAATTTTCATTCGCTCTTTTCAATTGCATCGTTTCTAACTAAACTTGATACTTTAATCGTTTCATAATAATGTGTTTTTACTGACAAAAACTGGATAATGTTTTAAAATAATAAAAATTGAAATAGAAAATTTATCTAAAGCAAATTATGATTATTCACCGTTTGTTAAAATCTTTTGTAAGTTTAGAGAACAAAGCATTCAAAGTTGGTGTATAAAAAAAACGGCAAAATTCGAGAAAACTACCCAATATATTTCATAAAATTATGATGTAAATTTTTTAGTAAGTCCAAGGGGAAAATATCTATGACGAAAGATGCGAAGAAAAACGAAAGTGACGAAAGAAGCGAAAGAAAAAATTTCTTTCGTCATAGTTATTTTCCCCCTGAGTAAGTCTGATATTCCAGATTTAAACCAGAAATTAATCAGTATATGTTCCATCATACTAGATTAGAGCGAATTTTTGGCGCAACAGATCAGTGTCTATTAACAAGTGTATATGCGGTATAAGGTCGAACAAAGTTTTTCTAAGTTATTATTGAAACAATTCAAAATATACATTTGCAGAATTTCTCCTGTTTTTTTCGCAAATTTAAGTTTTTCTCTAATATTTATGCGAAATTATGCTTAAAGTTGTTGATTTGTTAAAAATTTTATTGAAAGTAACGGACAAATGTGTATTCAAAAAAATATTTTTACTGAACGCACTCCGCCATATTTGTTTACGTTCAAAAATTTTTCTATAGAAATTATTTTTCGCAAATTTTCATTTTCAACAGCAATTTAGCTCAATATAAAGTAGATTGTGCACGCCTACACGATAGTACTATTCATTTAAAACAAACCGGAAGTCTCTAGCTTTTATAGTTTTCGAGATCTCAACCGCCCAGCCGAACAGCCGAACAGCCAGCCAGCCAGCCAGCCAAAGTGAATATAATAGCGATTTTTGTTCCAAAAATTCGCTAAAAATGACAGTTTGAAATTCGAAATATAGAAACAAATTACCTAAAAAGAATCTCTGAAAGAATCCAATTTTTTACATCCTTTTTCGAAAACAAAATTTCGAGAGGGTGATAGCTGTCTTCTTTAAGACTTATGCAATTGATTTCTCGTTTTTTCAGCAAGAACCGTTCAGCGATTTACGAGATTTTGGAAAAATAAATTTCGCATATTTTTGTTTTGTTATCATTTATGCTAAAAATCCCTTCAAAATTGTGAAATCTTTTTCTTTTTTCTTCGTAGAAAGTAAAATTCTTTCGTAGAAGCTATCACCCTCTCGCAAAACTTAAATAGAAAATAATTCTGTCTTATTTCTTTATTGCTGATTCTTTATCATCTTTGTACAATATACAATAATAAGTTTAAATCAATTAGTACTTGCCAGAATATGCAAAAAGTTTTAATTTTTACTTTTTAAATATATTGAAAATTGGAATTTTTTTTTTTTTCGAAAAAGCTTTTGCTCGTAGTTGTACACCACTAAATTTTGAAAAATTTTTTGGAATTCCCCAATGATCGTTATTGTTTTTTGTCTGGACTACCAGGATAAAAACAGAATAGTTCTTAATCTTATATGATAAATTTCAAACTTTAAATGAAATATTGTTAGGAATAAAAAGAACAAGTTGAAACAATTAAGAAAAATAATCTTCAAGAATTAGTTTTTGTAAATAAATACAATTATTTTGCTATTGAAATACTTGAAAATTAGACAGATCTTTGAATAGATGATGTGAAAATCAACAGCTACTAACAATCAATCAACAATTTACTATAAGCATTTTTATCCACCTTGATACGAACTTTTCTACGTTATTTTAAACAAACAACTACTAAAATTTTAAAAATATTTATAAAAATATATAAAATTCTTTAAAAAATTTTTGGTTTAATGAGTTTATAAATTTTTGTTTATAAAATGTAAAAAACTTCATTATACAGATGACACGCACGTTTCTTCCAACGATGATCGATCGAAAATATGGTCATATTATGACTATTGCATCAATAGGATCTTTATTGACAATTCCTGCAGGTTCAATTTATTGTGCATCAAAATGGGGTTTGAATGGATTCATGTCTAATCTTGATGATGAAATTCATATAAATAAACAAGATGAATTTTTTAAACTCACAACAATTTACCCTCAATTTATTGACACAAGAAAAGAACTTTCTGATATACTTGATAAAGCTGAGCTCAAATTACCAAGATCTACACCAGAAGAAGTTGCTAATAAAGCAGTAGAAGGAATGCTATTGAATGAAACTAAAATTATCATATCAACAACTTTCATCACACAATTTGAAATAATTCTTACTTTATTGAGGTGAGTAAAATCAAGACAAAACTCTTTTGCATTATGACACAAAAATATTACATAAATTTTTTCTGAATTTCCTTTTAATCACAATTTTAAATGAAAATATTTTCAGATTTCTTCCTGATGAAACACGAAAATTTTTATTCGGGGCCATAATGAATTTAAAAAAGTTGAATGAAATTCTGAAATAAAAATTTTTAAACTTGGCTTGTAAATAAACATTTTTCTAAAGATTAAAAGAAGAATAATTTTGAAAAAAAGAGTATAAACTTCTCTAATAACAAAATAACAGAAGGTCACAACCAGTACATTTTTTCATACAAATAAATGATCTTTTATTTTATAGTAATTGTGTATGTGCTCATAGATATGTAAACATTTTTCATAAATTTAATCATTGAAAGTCGTACATTAATTTAATAATATGTGTTGAGTTTTACATACTGTTCATAACTCAAATTTTTATTCAATGATTTATAATAAGAAAAGATTAATATGCATCCTAATATGAGTACATGTTAAGTTTACCGTTATCCCTCAAAAAAAAGAGCCATTTGCTAAATTTATTCTTGATTTATTATGGTAAAGAATACAATTAGTTTGTAATGTACTCAGACTTTTGAAAAATATAAGCTCTTATATTCGAGGGAAACCGGTAGTATGTTGCAAAAAGAAATTGCGCTTTTCTTAATCTAGATTTTTATGATATCAATCAGTTGTCAATTTCTATCATTATATTTTAATTCATTATTTTGACAAGGTTTTATTATGATGCGATTATCATTTACATCACTAATATAATATAACGTAGTTTATACAGGCAACTGTACGAGTAAAAATTCTACAGAAAACTTTACTTTTCCATTTTTTTTATTTTCTTATTAATATCAAGTCTTCTCAGTTTTAAACTTAGCTATAACCGGGTGTGGAAATTAGAAAAAAGAAGTTACAAATTTCCAAAAAAAATAATTCAAATTTTGGAGAAAAACGTTGGTTGAAATATTGAAGAACATTAATAATAATTCTTTATTGCTATGAAATACTGAAGAAGCATAAAATTGCATCCTAGTTTAATTGGTAAGTTTTTAGACATCTTTTAAACCACTCACCCAAAAAATTTCTTTTATTACTTACCTACACGTCAAGACCTTTCTAACAAGCTTTTAAAAACCTCTCTATGACTTACCGTTGCTGAGTTGTGACTTGCACAGTTTTTTGTGTATATAATCAATTTTATTCTTTCACTTTAAAATCCGCTCGCTTCTCTATTCAATTTTTATCTAAACACTCTTCATAAGGAAAAGAATACAGGAAAAGATTTGTTTTAGGTGTGTGGTAATTCGTTTTGATTATGATGCGAGTACTTGGTTGCACTTTTATTTTTAAAATTTAAATTTTGTGTCATTTCTTCTTTAGTTAAAGTTTTTTAATGCAATAATTATTTTTTCATTTTTCGTTTCACAAAAATATTTGAATTAAATTGTTTTGGACCCTTCTGCAATTATCAATTTGGCTTTAATTTAAAGTTTTATGTTGTACGATGTTCATTTAAAGTCAGAAATATGGATAAAAAAGAAAAATTTTCATTTAAATGAGTGTGAAAATTTAAAGAAAATCAGTTGGAAGTTTTAGAAAGAAATTAAAGCGTCTTTTTTTTGCTATGGATTACAAGGTATATATAATTGTGTGTTTTTGCTTCTGTAGGCCTAAAGTTATAAAATGACGTCTGAAACTATCACATATATAAAATGTTAGCATATCTTAGTTTTCACAGGTTTCTTTTAATTCTTTTTTGCCATTCGAATAATTTTACAAAGACTGAACAAGAAAACGTTAATAAATTATAATGAATAAATGTACTTTATGAACAGTTGCTTTTTAGCCCTTAAACGTTCAGTTTCTCTTAAATTTCAGTTTTGAAATTTAATTTTGATAAAAATGGAAAATATTCGTGAAATAACAAAAGGAAATTACAATCCTGCTGAACATTCGTCTGTTCAAGTGTCTGTCTGGACAACTTTTTCAATATTATTTGGTGCAACATTAATAACAATAAAGGTCTTTTTCATTAATTTACTGAAACTGTTTGAAAGAAAAATTCCAAAAGATATTATAAATAAGGTTGTGCTAGTGACAGGCGGTGGAAATGGTCTTGGTCGGGCATTATCGATGAGATTTGCAAAAGAAGGCTGTAAAATTGCAATTGCTGATATTGATTACAAGAATGCACAAAAAACAGCTGAAGAAATAAAGGAAAAATATAAAGTTGATTGCAAAGCATTTGAATGTGACATCACAAATTATTCTGCAATCTTAAAACTCAAAATTGATATTGAAAATAGTTTAGGACCAGTCGATATTTTGGTAAACAATGCTGGATATTTATATTCATCTTTATTTCTATCCTCTGGTGCAGAAACTATTGAAAAAGTTATTGAATTGAATTTGACATCACAGATCAAGGTAAGTTTAACTAATTTTAAGAAGAATAAGCATTATAAGGTTGAGTTTTTTAATAGAAATATTTTAAAGGTATGAGGTAAAGCTTGAATAACCTGAAAACAAGATAATTCTTAAAGTATATAGTTTTATCACATTTTCCACCAAAAATTGATGTTATATTGATCAAATAACATATGGAAAGACTTGTTAGATTGGCAGTCTCAGGTATCATTTAAAAATACTACCGTCTTCCCTCGAATATAAGGACCGGTCCTTATGTTCGAATAAAAGGACCATTTGCTCATTTTTGTTTTGTTTAGTATGAAAAACCAGTGACCAAGTACCCGTGTTGCAGATCGGTGTACTTAAGCGCATTTTTGGTGCCTAGATCAGAGTTTATAACAATTACAGAAATATTAGATGCGTTTGACAGATTCATGCGATAAGATATACTAGTTAAAGTAAATTCCAAATGTATAGGAAATTTCATTTGTAAGATTTGTGAGAATTCGAATGAAATAATTGAAATTTAAGTTGTAGCAAATAGCAGTCAATTAGGAATTTAGCAGCTATTTCTTGTTTTGTTTACATTTTCATATAGAAATATAATTTATGAAAACTCGAGTAATGTAATTGCTGCTAATAATCCTAATCTATTAAAATTCTCGAAATCATCTTTAAAAATTTCGGTGATTTGAAATTAACGATCAAATTCAAAATACGCGAAATTGGCTACGCGCAGCTGAAAAATTTTTTTGATCGCAGTCAACTTCGCGAAAAAAATTTTGTTTACAAATTTTCAAAATGAAAAAGTAATTCACAATTTCCCAAGTTATGTGACTAGTGACAGAAATATAAATAAGCGTCGCCGCACTAACTTTTTAGCACAAATCAAACACAACAAACCGGAAGTTGCTAGCTATTATAGTTTTCGAGATCTCAGAGGGACACCCGGGAGCCGAACAGCCAGCCAGCCAGCCAGCCAGCCAAAGTGAATGTATAAGCTGCATTGTTGTTCCAAAAATGCGCTAAAAATACGGTAATTTTGAAATTTGCTCAGATTTCGAATACAAGGACCGGTCCTTATATTCGAGGGAAGACGGTAGTTATGCATAGTCGATAATGCTTTGATTTAAAGAATAGTTCAAAACAGAATACATCGTTTGTCCATTAAGACACAGAAGAAATTTATAAATTTTAAAGCTTTAAAAGATTATTATCTATCAAAGAATAAAAAGAACAATTGGAAGAACTAAAGAAATATTTTTTAAAAAAGATGAAGACACTGATCAATTGTTGTTTTTCCAACGTTTTTCTCAACTTACTTTCTTGTCTGTCTGTCTGTCTGTTTGTCCGCGGAATTTTCTAGCTCAAATTTCACCCACTTCTCGACTAGCTGGAGTTCTGAAATTTTACATACAGCTCAGAACCCGATGACAATGCATTCTTATATACATTTCATCATGATTCGAGCTGTATTTTAATGAATATTTAAAAAATAAAATTTTAAATGGCAACTTAGTTTCAATTTTCGCCGTTGGTGGCGCTACAGTCGCTTTACCTTAATATGTCGCGCGTGACAAAAATGAAGTGTCGCGCAACAAAAATTTGAAATCGAAAAATACCGATTAACAGATTAAAATTATCGTCTGATGACAATTTAAAACTAATTTCGGTAATGCTGCGCTGAACAAATGTAAACAATCAGTTTAAGTGAATTTTGCGAAAAATTTATTATAAAGTGAAAATTATTTTAAAAGTCCTGATAATTATAAATAGTTTGCTACAAAACTACTTTAGGTGAAAAAAATAAAATAAAGAAGTGGAAAATAATTCTTCACTAAATGAAATAAGGATTAATAGTGGTGAAAAAAGATAATTAAAAGAATTGTGAAAATTATAAGTGAAATAAATTGTGAAATAATTAAAAGTAAATACAGTGATTAAAGATTTGATTTCAAGAAGTGAAAGGTAGGTTGGCAATATATATTATATATTCTCTCTATCTTGATTACAAAAAATTTATAATGTCTGAAATCAACTCAACAAAAGCGACAACTGGAGAAGGAACGTCAAGTCCACCAAGCTAAACTGCAAAACGAGGAAGAGGTAAGTCCGTTCGTCTGACTAAGCGCAAACAAGAAAAATCTGAAGAAGAAAAACTTGCAATCCAACTAAAGGATCGCGAGCGTAAGGCGACAGCTGCTCAAAACCGAAATGAAACGAACAAACTTCTCACCTTGCTAAAGATAAGAAATTAAGTCTTTAGCTCGAATGAATGAAACTTTTAATCTCTACCAACGCGAATATGCAACTGGAGCTTAATTGACTGATCTCCTGAAGAACACAAAGCTAGACTTCAACGTGTCCGAAATAATTTTACAAATCATATGCCAGGTGTAGAATACTTTAACAACCCTCGCCGCTTCGTGGTTAGGTTTGGAACTCCATAGAAATTTGGAAACCAAGAAGGAATGGTATAATAACAAAATGTATAAAAATTCTAATAAAATGTCATTTCAATTTATATTTTAATAAAAAAATATTAAGCACTTATATTTCATTCCAAATAAGTCGTCTTTATTTACAATAAACCATGAAAAACTTCTTCAAATCACAAGTGCAATACTAACTGGTTTATACCAAGTGCGAGCGAAGCTCGTACGAGTCACTGATCTACACCAAGTGCGAGCGAAGCTCGTACGAGTCACTGATCTATACCAAGTGCGAGCGAAGCTCGTACGAGTCACTGATCTACACCAAGTGTGAGCGAAGCTCGTACGAGTCACTGATCTATACCAAGTGCTAGCGAAGCTCGTAGTCACTATTCGATTACGCTTACTGATCTATATCGAGATACAAACAAAATGGAATAATCTAAAAAATGATTTAATTCATCAGACTTTTCAGATGGATAGAAATCAAATTGTACATACAAAACTAAAAAGAAGAAATATCAATACAATTAAAAAAACTTTTAAAAACCAACGTTTTTCTTGCCAACTAAAAAGAATAAAATAATTTTTTCAGGCCCTCTCAGAGTTTTCTTGTGAATTGACAAGCAAATGGTGACAGATTCTATGACTATTATGATGGACCCAAAACGAAAAACGTTGGGCGCATATTACATTACATTTGAAATTTATAATCTGCTTGATATATATATGTAAACAAATGGAATTATATAACAAATTGTAGCATATCGCCTTGTGAATTTGTATTTGAGTGTGAAATCACTAATCATTAAATTGTGCAATTGTACTCGTAGATTGTACTCAGCGCCTTGGCAAGAATATAATATTATGATTTCGCAATATCGAATATATAGATCACGACATACACTTGAGGTTAATTTACTAACACATCTTTTGCATATCTTCTAACACAATTTTATGCCTTTATCTCTTACAAACTTGTTCTATAATTTATTCTATCACGCTTCTTTTGCATGCTCCTTTACCCTGTTAATCCTATACAATAAATAAAATATAGCGATATATTTTCTAATTTACTTCTCAATTCAAATAGATTTCCTATAAAATAATGTATGAAAATCATAATACAAGTACATATATTAAGCATATTATAAATTTCAAATGTAATGTAATATGCGCCCAACGTTTTTCGTTTTGGGTCCATCATAATAGTCATAGAATCTGTCACCATTTGCTTGTCAATACACAAGAAAACTCTGAGAGCGGCCTGAAAAAATTATTTTATTCTTTTTTAGTTGGCAAGAAAAACGTTGGTTTTTAAAAGTTTTTTTAATTGTATCATTATTTTATCCTTTACTAATTGCTAATTTTGTAATTTCTTTTAAAAAAATAATTTTTTTAACTTTAATTAAATGAATTTACAAACTTTTGTTTATAAAATGTAAAAAACTTTATTATACAGATGACACGCACGTTTCTTCCAACGATGATAGATCGAAAATATGGTCATATTATCAGTATTGCATCAATAGGATCTTTATCGACAGTTCTGGGTGGTGCTGTATATAATGCATCAAAATGGGGTTTGAATGGATTCATGTCTAATCTTTATGATGAAATTCATATAACTAAACAAGATGAATTTATTAAACTCACAACAATTTACCCTCAATACATTGACACGAGAAAAGAACTTTCTGATATACTTGATAAAGCTGAATTCAATTTACCAAGATCTACACCAGAACATGTTGCAAATAAAGTAGTAGAAGGAATGCTAATGAATGAAACTAAAATTATCGTATCAACAACTTTCATCACACAATTTGAAATAATTCTTACTTTAATGAGGTGAGTAAAAAACAAGGCAAAAACTTTTTTTGTTTTATGTCACCATAAAATATTGCATAAAATGTTTTCAGATTTCTTCCTGATGAAACAAGAAAATATATATATGGATCATTGATGAACCTTAAAAAGTTCCACGAAGTTCTTAAAAACTTTTAATTTTGGTTAAAAATAAATTTCTCACTGGGTTATAAAATATTAAAAAAGCAATAAAAACTCAATTGTCTGTTGAAAATGAGTATAAAATTTTTTTAATAATAAAATAATACAAGGTCACAACTGGTACACGTATGTATACAAACAAATGATCTTCTTTAAGCTTGTGTATGAGCTCGTTCATACATTTTATCAGTGAGTGTCGTAAGTACATTAATTTAATAATATGTGTAAAATGATGTGAGTTTTGTTACTTACTGTTCACTTCTTGTTCTGCATTGACGCTTGTATTAAATCAAGTTCCTTAAATAATAAATATAAAAGATAAAAATAATCAACATTCACAGTTTATACTTTGTACAAAAAAGACGTACTTAAAATAATAAAATATTTGTGTGATTTTTATTAATAAAAAAATTAGTAAAAATGTTCAATATCAATAAAAGTCTCGAAAGTGATTATAAACTTGTTTACGTTCAAAAAATTTTTCTATAGAAATTATTTTTCGCAAATTTTCATTTCCAACAGCAATTTAGCTCAATATAAAGTAGATTGTGGCACGCCTACACGATAGTACTATTCATTTTAAAACAAACCGGAAGTCTCTAGCTTTTATAGTTTTCGAGATCTCAACCGCCAGCCGACAGCCGAACAGCCAGCCAGCCAGCCAGCCAAAGTGAATATAATAGCGATTTTTGTTCCAAAAATTCGCTAAAAATGACAGTTTGAAATTCGAAATAATAGAAACAAATTACCTAAAAAGAATCTCTGAAAGAATCCATTTTTTACATCCTTTTTCGAAAACAAAAATTTCGAGAGGGTGATAGCTGTCTTCTTTAAGACTTATGCAATTGATTTCTCGTTTTTTTTCAGCAAGAACCGTTCAGCGATTTACGAGATTTTGGAAAAATAAATTTCGCATATTTTTGTTGTTTATCATTTATGCTAAAAATCCCTTCAAAATTGTGAAATCTTTTCTTTTTCTTCGTAGAAAGTAAAATTCTTTCGTAGAAGCTATCACCCTCTCGCAAAACTTAAATAAAATAATTCTGTCTTATTTCTTTATTGCTGATTCTTTATCATCTTTGTACAATATACAATAATAAGTTTAAATCAATTAGTACTTGCCAGAATATGCAAAAAGTTTAATTTTTTACTTTTTAAATATATTGAAAATTGGAATTTTTTTTTTTCGAAAAAGCTTTTGCTCGTAGTTGTACACCACTAAATTTTGAAAAATTTTTGGAATTCCCCAATGATCGTTATTGTTTTTTGTCTGGACTACCAGGATAAAAACAGAATAGTTCTTAATCTTATATGATAAATTTCAAAACTTTAAATGAAATATTGTTAGGAATAAAAAAGAACAAGTTGAAACAATTAAGAAAAATAATTTCAAGAATTAGTTTTTGTAAATAAAATACAATTATTTTGCTATTGAAATACTTGAAAATTAGACAGATCTTTGAATAGATGATGTGAAAAATCAACAGCTACTAACAATCAATCAACAATTTACTATAAGCATTTTTATCCACCTTGATACGAACTTTCTACGTTATTTTAAACAAGCAACTACTAAAATTTTAAAAATATTTATAAAAATATATAAAATTCTTTAAAAAATTTTGGTTTAATGAGTTTATAAATTTTTGTTTATAAAATGTAAAAAACTTCATTATACAGATGACACGCACGTTTCTTCCAACGATGATCGATCGAAAATATGGTCATATTATGACTATTGCATCAATAGGATCTTTATTGACAATTCCTGCAGGTTCAATTTATTGTGCATCAAAATGGGGTTTGAATGGATTCATGTCTAATCTTATGATGAAATTCATATAAATAAACAAGATGAATTTATTAAACTCACAACAATTTACCCTCAATTATTGACACAAGAAAAGAAACTTTCTGATATACTTGATAAAGCTGAGCTCAAATTACCAAGATCTACACCAGAAGAAGTTGCTAATAAAGCAGTAGAAGGAATGCTAATGAATGAAACTAAAATTATCGTATCAACAACTTTCATCACACAATTTGAAATAATTCTTACTTTATTGAGGTGAGTAAAATCAAGACAAAACTCTTTTGCATCATGACACAAAAATATTACATAAATATTTTTCTGAATTTCCTTTTAATCACAATTTTAAATAAAAATATTTTCAGATTTTCCTTGATGAAACACGAAAAATTTTTATTCGGGGCCATAATGAATTTAAAAAAGTTGAATGAAATTCTGAAAAAAATTTTTAAACTTGGCTTGTAAATAAACATTTTTCTAAAGATTAAAAGAAGAATAATTTTAAAAAAAAGAGTAAACTTCTCTAATAACAAAATACAGAAGGTCACAACCAGTACATTTTTTCATACAAATAAATGATCTTTTATTTTATAGTAATTGTGTATGTGCTCATAGATATGTAAACATTTTTCATAAATTTAATCATTGAAAGTCGTACATTAATTTAATAATATGTGTTGAGTTTTACATACTGTTCATAACTCAAAATTTTATTCAATGATTATATAATAAGAAAAATAATATGCATCCTAATATGAGTACATGTTAAGTTTATCGTTATCCCTAAAAAAAAGAGCCATTTGCTAAATTTATTCTTGATTTATTATGGTAAAGAATACATTAGTTTGTAATGTACTCAGACTTTTGAAAAATATAAGCTCTTATATTCGAGGGAAACCGGTAGTATGTTGCAAAAAGAAAATTGCGCTTTTCTTAATCTAGATTTTTATGATATCAATCAGTTGTCAATTTCTATCATTATATTTTAATTCATTATTTTGACAAGGTTTTATTATGATGCGATTATCATTTACATCACTAATATAATATAACGTAGTTTATACAGGCAACTGTACGAGTAAAAATTCTACAGAAAACTTTACTTTTCCATTTTCTTATTAATATCAAGTCTTCTCAGTTTTAAACTTAGCTATAACCGGGTGTGGAAATTAGAAAAAAAAAAGTTACAAATTTCCAAAAAAAATAATTCAAATTTTGGAGAAAAACGTTGGTTGAAATATTGAAGAACATTAATAATAATTCTTTATTGCTATGAAATACTGAAGAAGCATAAAATTGCATCCTAGTTTAATTGGTAAGTTTTTAGACATCTTTTAAAACACTCACCCAAAAAATTTCTTTTATTACTTACCTACACGTCAAGACCTTTCTAACAAGCTTTTAAAAACTCTCTATGACTTACCGTTGCTGAGTTGTGACTTGCACAGTTTTTTGTGTATATAATCAATTTTATTCTTTTCACTTTAAAATCCGCTCGCTTCTCTATTCAATTTTTATCTAAACACTCTTCATAAGGAAAAGAATACAGGAAAAGATTTGTTTTAGGTGTGTGGTAATTCGTTTTGATTATGATGCGAGTACTTGGTTGTACTTTTTATTTTTAAAATTTAAATTTTGTGTCATTTCTTCTTTAGTTAAAGTTTTTTAATGCAATAATTATTTTTTCATTTTTCGTTTCACAAAAATATTTGAATTAAATTGTTTTGGACCCTTCTGCAATTATCAATTTGGCTTTAATTTAAAGTTTTATGTTGTACGATGTTCATTTAAAGTCAGAAATATGGATAAAAAGAAAAATTTTCATTTAAATGAGTGTGAAATTTAAAGAAAATCAGTTGGAAGTTTTAGAAAGAAATTAAAGCGTCTTTTTTTTGCTATGGATTACAAGGTATATATAATTGTGTGTTTTTGCTTCTGTAGGCCTAAAGTTATAAAATGACGTCTGAAACTATCACATATATAAAATGTTAGCATATCTTAGTTTTCACAGGTTTCTTTTAATTCTTTTTTGCCATTCGAATAACTTTACAAAGACTGAACAAGAAAACGTTAATAAATTATAATGAATAAATGTACTTTATGAACAGTTGCTTTTTAGCCCTTAAACGTTCAGTTTCTCTTAAATTTCAGTTTTGAAATTTAATTTTGATAAAAATGGAAAATATTCGTGAAATAACAAAAAAATTACAATCCTGCTGAACATTCGTCTGTTCAAGTGTCTGTCTGGACAACTTTTTCAATATTATTTGGTGCAACATTAATAACAATAAGGTCTTTTTCATTAATTTACTGAAACTGTTTGAAAGAAAAATTCCAAAAGATATTATAAATAAGGTTGTGCTAGTGACAGGCGGTGGAAATGGTCTTGGTCGGCATTATCGATGAGATTTGCAAAAGAAGGCTGTAAAATTGCAATTGCTGATATTGATTACAAGAATGCACAAAAAACAGCTGAAGAAATAAAGGAAAAATATAAAGTTGATTGCAAAGCATTTGAATGTGACATCACAAATTATTCTGCAATCTTAAACTAACCAAATTGATATTGAAAATAGTTTAGGACCAGTCGATATTTTGGTAAACAATGCTGGATATTTATATTCATCTTTATTTCTATCTCTGGTGCAGAAACTATTGAAAAAGTTATTGAATTGAATTTGACATCACAGATCAAGGTAAGTTTAACTAATTTTAAGAAGAATAAGCATTATAAGGTTGAGTTTTTTAATAGAAATATTTTAAAGGTATGAGGTAAAGCTTGAATAACCTGAAAACAAGATAATTCTTAAAGTATATAGTTTTTATACATTTTCCACCAAAAATTGATGTTATATTGATCAAATAACATATGGAAAGACTTGTTAGATTGGCAGTCTCAGGTATCATTTAAAAATACTACCGTCTTCCCTCGAATATAAGGACCGGTCCTTATGTTCGAATAAAAGGACCATTTGCTCATTTTTGTTTTGTTTAGTATGAAAAACCAGTGACCAAGTACCCGTGTTGCAGATCGGTGTACTTAAGCGCATTTTTGGTGCCTAGATCAGAGTTTATAACAATTACAGAAATATTAGATGCGTTTGACAGATTCATGCGATAAGATATACTAGTTAAAGTAAATTCCAAATGTATAGGAAATTTCATTTGTAAGATTTGTGAGAATTCGAATGAAATAATTGAAATTTAAGTTGTAGCAAATAGCAGTCAATTAGGAATTTAGCAGCTATTTCTTGTTTTTGTTACATTTTCATATAGAAATATAATTTATGAAAACTCGAGTAATGTAATTGCTGCTAATAATCCTAATCTATTAAAATTCTCGAAATCATCTTTAAAAATTTCGGTGATTTGAAATTAACGATCAATTCAAAATACGCGAAATTTGCTAGCGCAGCTGAAAAATTTTTTGATCGCAGTCAACTTCGCGAAAAAAATTTTGTTTACAAATTCAAATGAAAGTAATTACATTCCAAGTTATTATAGTACAGAATAAATAAGCGTGCGCACTAATTTTAGACAAATCAAACACAACAAACCGGAAGTGCTAGCTATTATAGTTTTCGAGATCTCAGAGGGACACCCGGGAGCCGAACAGCCAGCCAGCCAGCCAGCCAGCCAAAGTGAATGTATAAGCTGCATTGTTGTTCCAAAAATGCGCTAAAAATACGGTAATTTTGAAATTTGCTCAGATTTCGAATACAAGGACCGGTCCTTATATTCGAGGGAAGACGGTAGTTATGCATAGTCGATAATGCTTTGATTTAAAGAATAGTTCAAAACAGAATACATCGTTTGTCCATTAAGACACAGAAGAAATTTATAAATTTTAAAGCTTTAAAAGATTATTATCTATCAAAGAATAAAAAGAACAATTGGAAGAACTAAAGAAATATTTTTTAAAAAAGATGAAGACACTGATCAATTGTTGTTTTTTCCAACGTTTTTCTTCAACTTACTTTCTTGTCTGTCTGTCTGTCTGTTTGTCCGCGGAATTTTCTAGCTCAAATTTCACCCACTTCTCGACTAGCTGGAGTTCTGAAATTTTACATACAGCTCAGAACCCGATGACAATGCATTCTTATATACATTTCATCATGATTCGAGCTGTATTTTAATGAATATTTAAAAAATAAAATTTAAATGGCGATTTAGTTTCAATTTTCGCCGTTGTGGGCGCTACAGTCGCTTTACCTTTATATGTCGCGCGTGACAAAAATGAAGTGTCGCGCAACAAAAATTTGAAAACGAAAAATACCGATTAACAGATTAAAATTAACGTCTGATGACAATTTAAAACTAATTTCGGTAATGCTGCGGCTGAACAAATGTAAACAATCAGTTTAAGTGAATTTTGCGAAAAATTATTATAAAGTGAAAATTATTTTAAAAGTCCTGATAATTATAAATAGTTTGCTACAAAACTATTTTAGGTGAAAAAAATAAAATAAAGAAGTGGAAAATAATTCTTCACTAAATGAAATAAGGATTAATAGTGGTGAAAAAAGATAATTAAAAAATTGTGAAAATTATAAGTGAAATAAATTGTGAAATAATTAAAAGTAAATACAGTGATTAAAGATTTGATTTCAAGAAGTGAAAGGTAGGTTGGCAATATATATTAATATTCTCTCTATCTTGATTACAAAAAATTTATAATGTCTGAAATCAACTCAACAAAAGCGACAACTGGAGAAGGAACGTCAAGTCCACCAAGCTAACTGCAAAACGAGGAAGAGGTAAGTCCGTTCGTCTGACTAAGCGCAAACAAGAAAAATCTGAAGAAGAAAAACTTGCAATCCAACTAAAGGATCGCGAGCGTAAGGCGACAGCTGCTCAAAACCGAAATGAAACGAACAAACTTCTCACCTTGCTAAAGATAAGAAATTAAGTCTTTAGCTCGAATGAATGAAACTTTTAATCTCTACCAACGCGAATATGCAACTGAGCTTAATTGACTGATCTCCTGAAGAACACAAAGCTAGACTTCAACGTGTCCGAAATAATTGTACAAATCATATGCCAGGTGTAGAATACTTTAACAACCCTCGCCGCTTCGTGGTTAGGTTTGGAACTCCATAGAAATTTGGAAACCAAGAAGGAATGGTATAATAACAAAATGTATAAAAATTCTAATAAAATGTCATTTCAAATTTATATTTTAATAAAAAAATATTAAGCACTTATATTTCATTCCAAATAAGTCGTCTTTATTTACAATAAACCATGAAAACTTCTTCAAATCACAAGTGCAATACTAACTGGTTTATACCAAGTGCGAGCGAAGCTCGTACGAGTCACTGATCTACACCAAGTGCGACGGAAGCTCGTACGAGTCACTGATCTATACCAAGTGCGAGCGAAGCTCGTACGAGTCACTGATCTACACCAAGTGTGAGCGAAGCTCGTACGAGTCACTGATCTATACCAAGTGCTAGCGAAGCTCGTAGTCACTATTCGATTACGCTTACTGATCTATATCGAGATACAAACAAAATGGAATAATCTAAAAAATGATTTAATTCATCAGACTTTTCAGATGGATAGAAATCAAATTGTACATACAAAACTAAAAAGAAGAAAATAATCATACAATTAAAAAAACTTTTAAAAACCAACGTTTTTCTTGCAACTAAAAAGAATAAAATAATTTTTTCAGGCCCCTCTCAGAGTTTTCTTGTGAATTGACAAGCAAATGGTGACAGATTCTATGACTATTATGATGGACCCAAAACGAAAAACGTTGGGCGCATATTACATTACATTTGAAATTTATAATCTGCTTGATATATATATGTAACAAATGGAATTATATAACAAATTGTAGCATATCGCCTTGTGAATTTGTATTTGAGTGTGAAATCACTAATCATTAAATTGTGCAATTGTATCTCGTAGATTGTACTCAGCGCCTTGGCAAGAATATAATATTATGATTTCGCAATATCGAATATATAGATCACGACATACACTTGAGGTTAATTTACTAACACATCTTTTGCATATCTTCTAACACAATTTATGCCTTTATCTCTTACAAACTTGTTCTATAATTTATTCTATCACGCTTCTTTTGCATGCTCCTTTACCCTGTTAATCCTATACAATAAATAAAATATAGCGATATATTTTCTAATTTACTTCTCAATTCAAATAGATTTCCTATAAAATAATGTATGAAAATCATAATACAAGTACATATATTAAGCATATTATAAATTTCAAATGTAATGTAATATGCGCCCAACGTTTTTCGTTTTGGGTCCATCATAATAGTCATAGAATCTGTCACCATTTGCTTGTCAATACACAAGAAAACTCTGAGAGCGGCCTGAAAAAATTATTTTATTTCTTTTAGTTGGCAAGAAAAACGTTGGTTTTTAAAAGTTTTTTTAATTGTATCATTATTTTATCCTTTACTAATTGCTAAATTTTGTAATTTCTTTTAAAAAAATAATTTTTTTAACTTTAATTAAATGAATTTACAAACTTTTGTTTATAAAATGTAAAAAACTTTATTATACAGATGACACGCACGTTTCTTCCAACGATGATAGATCGAAAATATGGTCATATTATCAGTATTATTCATCAATAGGATCTTTATCGACAGTTCTGGGTGGTGCTGTATATAATGCATCAAAATTGGTTTGAATGGATTCATGTCTAATCTTTATGATGAAATTCATATAACTAAACAAGATGAATTTATTAAACTCACAACAATTTACCCTCAATACATTGACACGAGAAAAAACTTTCTTGATATACTTGATAAAGCTGAATTCAATTTACCAAGATCTACACCAGAACATGTTGCAAATAAAGTAGTAGAAGGAATGCTAATGAATGAAACTAAAATTATCGTATCAACAACTTTCATCACACAATTTGAAATAATTCTTACTTTAATGAGGTGAGTAAAAAACAAGGCAAAAACTTTTTTTTTTATGTCACCATAAAATATTGCATAAAATGTTTTCAGATTTCTTCCTGATGAAACAAGAAAATATATATATGGATCATTGATGAACCTTAAAAAGTTCCACGAAGTTCTTAAAAACTTTTAATTTTGGTTAAAAATAAATTTCTCACTGGGTTATAAAATATTAAAAAAGCAATAAAAACTCAATTGTCTGTTGAAAATGAGTATAAAATTTTTTTAATAAT